>JAOTOL010001539.1:12500-410000 GCA_034440575.1 Imbricaverruca yamaguchii
AGGCTCAGGGCCGTCCAATGTTGGTGTCATTGCTGAACGTGTGGCGTAACATCTGCCAGCGTGCGTCTACTAATGCAAACATGACCCGTGTTACTGCGGAACTAGGAGTCATTGAAGTAAAGTTTAGGGCAGATGACTTTAGGTTTAATAGACGTTTGTAAGCTACATTCTTGTCGATTAGCAGTCGTGTGGTGCAAATCGTCGGTTGTGCCTGGCAGCCGATGAAAATATCACAATAACTTTAAGTATATCAGGTATATTGTCTTACAATTTATAGCATGAGCAAGTGCCGATGCGTCGAATGCATCCACCAACCTACATGTCATTCGGATCAGAAACAAAAAGTTAGCCGGTTGGCTTCTAGAAACAACTACCAATACGAATGAGGATTGGGACGTCACCAATGCGAGGGTTAAGACCATATCCGATTGCATTGAAGAATTTAGCCACAGGAGTAGCTGTATTTACGTACTATGCATCAATGTTAACTAAGAAACGTCAGGCTCAAGATGAAACGCAGGCCAATATCCAACTCTGATTCCGAGAAACGTATCTCGAATGAATTCATCGCCCTGCAGCATCTCGCGCGAATTGATCGACCTGCCATCTGTTAACAATAGGTGAACCAGAGGTTTCTACGCCTGCCGGTTTGCCGCGCCGCCAAGTGCGATAAGGTCGAAAATGATTTCACGCAGCATATTTTCGCTGAGACGGTGTGGACATTGTGACCTGTGGACATTATGAACTGTGGACATTATGAACGTGTGGACATTGTGACCTGTGGATACTATGAACTGTGGACACTGTGAGCTGTGGAGGTTGTGAGCTGTGGATGTTATGAACTGTGGACAATATGAACTGTGGACACTATGATCTGTGGACATTATGAACTGCGAAGATAATAAACGTGTGGAAGTTATGAACTCGAGCTTGTGGACATTATGAACTGTGGATAGTATGACCTGTGGACAGTATGAACTCGTGGACATTATGAACTCGTGGACATTATGAACTTGTGGACTTTATGAACTTGTGGACGTTATGAACTGTGGACATTGTGATCTGTGGACAGTGTGAGCTGTGGACATTATGACCTGTGGACATTATGAACTGTGGACATTGTGAGCTGTGGAAGTTATGAACATGTGGACATTGTGAACTGTGGACACTGCGAGCTGTGGACATTATGAACTTGTGGACACTGTGAGCTGTGGACACTGTGAACTGTGGACATTATGAATGCCCCCCCGCCGGTCAGTGCGTGACACACCGGAGACCCCGCGTGACAGCTGCCACCCGCCTGCCGCCCCCAGGTGCTGGTGAACGACTCGGCACAGCTGCAGGAGTCGTACCCGACCAACGCCGACCACATCTGCGAGCAGCAGCAGCTGGTGGTGACCAACTGGGACCAGCTGCATCACCGCGCCGCCCAGAGGAAGGAGGAGCTGCAGGCCAGCCTCGAGCTGCAGCGCTTCGTCACCCAGGTGCGTCACGTGGCGCCGTGTCCGCGACACGTGGCGCCGTGTCCGCGACACGTGGCGCCGTGTCCGCGACACGTGGCGCTGTGTCCGCGACACGTGGCGCTGTGTCCGCGACACGTGGCGCCGTGTCCGCGACACGTGGCGCCGTGTCCGCGACACGTGGCGCTGTGTCCGCGTCACTTGGCGCCGTGTCCGCGACACGTAGCGCTGTGTCCGCGTCACGTGGCGCTGTGTCCGCGTCACGTGGCGCTGTGTCCGCGACACGTGGTGCCGTGTCCGCGACACGTTGCGCCGTGTCCGCGGCACGTGGCGCCGTGTCCGCGACACGTGGCGCCGTGTCTGCGACACGTGGCAGCTGACTGAGGGCCGCCTGTGGCAGTGATCTGGGAACCTGACCTGGTGGCCTGGGGCACGATATCGTGTGCTGGCGATGACCGGATGACGGGGCTCCGAGGTGACCCGTCGGTCGGAGTGATGACCTGGTGGCGTGGCGGGACGTGACGTGGCAATGGTCTCACGACCTTCAAGGCAGGGTCGTGGCTTGACCACCCGCACTGACCGCCCGGCGACCTTCCTTTGTGGATATGTGACAGAGAGGCCGGTTCTGTGACGCTGTCCACCTCTGCAGGGCCGTGATCTGATGACCTGGGCCGGTGACCTGCGGTCGGGAATGCTGGCCGAGGAGGCGGTGCGGGACGCAGCCAGCGCGCAGGCGCTGAAGACTGAACACGACCGGCTGAAGGCCGAGGTGGAGGCTCGCGAGGAGAACTTCACTGCTCTGGTGCAGATGGCCGAGACCATGATCCACGACGGGCACTACGCCGCACAGGTCAGCACGGGTACTGTGTTTCGGATCAGGGCGGACACTAGGCCTCTCGGATCAGGACAAACGCTATTCATCAGGTCAGTCACTGCGGCTTATCGTCGAGAGAGGCCAGTACATCTTGCAGGCCAGTATGGGCACTGCATTGCATAGGTCGGGACGGATGCTACCCCTCACCGCAGGGTCCGTATATCTAGCAAGCTTCAGAACAAATTACTACGCTTCTGATGTCACAGTTGATGCGACATGTTATAGTGCAGCACGGACGTCCCACTTCACGTCAGAACACACCAACGAATCTGGTGACGTGGTCGGGGTGTGCCGAGACGTCGGTTTTGTCTCGGTAATGATGGTGAAGCTTAGTTCACACTGAAGCCTGGTTCGAAATGTTTACGGCATTTGTATCGTAGGTCATTTATTTCCATGATGTTGAGTTGGAGACCCATGAAGGCAGTCGTGTTCTGTTGAAGCACCGTCTCTAAATCGAACTGAAAAGAAGTAACTTTTGCCAGGCAGTGTTATGCAAGAATGTTTAGCACTAACTGGTTTCATTGGTGTCCACTGGATCGTCGTCATTGCCACTCATCAAGTGTTCTAAACACACATACCGCTGTACGGTTCCGATCAGTACTTGCATTTCTGGTGGCTCAGTGCTGGAGTAGTGGCCAATGTGTCTGACTTCACCCGCTGGCCGACAGGAGGTGCAGGAGAAGCTGGAGCAGGTGCTGGAGGAGCGGCGCAAGCTGCATGCCGCCTGGCAGCAGCGCAAGATCTACTTGGATCAGCTGATCGACTACCACTTCTTCCTGCGAGACGCCAAACATCTGGACTCGACCAGCAGTCAGCAGGAGGTGAGCGCGTCTTGCGGGCTCTGATGTGGCGGGATAACCGTGTGGCTGGCTGCGTGCTTTGCATCAGGCGAATCACCACAGCCGCCGTTGCTTCCCCGAACGCTGTCACCTGGCACCTTGCCACCCTCGGAGTCGGACTTCGATAATGTGGAGTCTGAGTCAGTGCCGGGCTGAGTGTTGTAGCCAACTATCAGCTTGAAGCACCCATTTCCGGTTCTGATCTTGGGGTGGTTGGGAGTGTGTTTTGCCCCCTCGCCAATACGAGCAGTGTGGTATCGTTTGTTTTTGTTTATTGGTTGGTTCACGACACACTTTATGCACATTCACGGCTAATGGCGCCGCCCACACTGTTTCGCCGGTGGGCCGCGGGATTGGGAATTGTAGTGTGGTATCGTTGGTGTACACACTGTTCGGCGTGGGGGGGGGGATGGCCGAGTGGTTAAGGTGTCGGGCTATGGGTACCAAAGGTCCCGGGTTCGACTCTAGCGCCACCCAGGACATTTCCCAATCCCGCGGCCCACCGGCGAAACAGTGTGGGCGGCGCCATTAGCCGTGAATGTGCATAAAGTGTGTCGTGAACCAACCAATAAACAAACAAACACTGTTCGGCGCCACCCGTGTACACCACTGCTCTGCATTGTGGGCCGATGCTCAGCGGGATGACACCAGCTGGCGCCGGCAGGTGTCGCTCTCGAAGGTGGAGTTCGGCACCACGGTGGACTCTGTGGAGGCGGAGGTGCGTCGTCACGAGGCGCTGGACCGCCTGGTGGGCGTGCAGAACGACCGTCTGCTGCAGCTGGCCGAGCACGGCAACAAACTGCTGCAGCAGAACCACTTCCGCAGCGAGGAGATCAAGGAGAGGTGCGCTGCCCTGGTTGCGCCGTGGCAGGCTGGCGGTGTTAAGCTGTGCAAGCAAGTAGCTTTGTCCAGCCAGGCATCAGACGGCAAGCATGTGGCGTTAGTAGTCACGCCGACGGCGTTAGTAGTAGAGTTTACACGCCGACGGTGCTTTATCGTGTCGTGTAGTGTTACTGAGCGTATAGTCTGAGTTGGCATGCCGACTGTCCTGTGTTGTGTCGTGTAGTGTTGCGCAGCGTATCGAGCGAGTCCTGTGGTGACGCCTTACCCGGTCCTCAGGCTAGATGAGTGCACGGTGCGCCGACAGAAGGTGAACGAAATGGCGGCTGGTCGACGCCGCAGCCTGAACGATTCGCTGCTGCATGCGCAGTTCCTGCGCGACTGTGCCGAGGTGGGTATCTGTACCTCATTTGCATCACGTCATTTCTGAGTTGTATGCTAACGACTGGCCGCTATGGAGATCTGTTTAAGGTGAATCAGTCTTTGAAAGAAAGAAAAGCCTCGTTCGACAGTGAACAACATGGGCGCTAAATGACCAACCCTGGTCGATGCGTCCTAAAACTCAAATAACCAACCAACCAACCAGTGAACGACGCTTGTGCGCCGTATGATTTTGGTGATGTCGCATCTGTTCCTGGTGAATTTTGATTAGTTAACGTTACCTAATTATAAAACAATTCATTAAATCTTACCCATCCAAACCACCAGCATATCGCTCGTAGTGAAGCAGGTAGGCGAACTAATCGTTCCCGACGAACTCCGTCTACCAACCAATCAGCTCTGAGGATCCCATCGGTCCACCGATCAGCTCTGAAAGCCGCGTCTGTCTCAGGCGGAGACGTGGATCGGCGACAAGAAGAAGGCCCTGGAGGCGGAGAAGGTGGGCAGCGACGTGACCAGTCTGGAGGAGAAGATCAAGAAGCTGCAGAAGCACCAGGCGTTCCAGGCTGAACTGACCGCCAACCAGCCCCGCATCGCGCAGATCAAGAACAAGGGTGAGTCGATGCGCCCCTAAGCCAAAGTAACCAGCCAAAAACAAGGGCGAGGCTCGGCACCGCTGCACAGTAAGATGATGCACGAATTATCCTGGAAGAGAGCCGGGTGCGGTGTGACTATGTGGTACCACGGGTGTCGTTTTGTATGCTTGTGGAGGGGTACACACCCGTCCAGTGTTCATTTGTGCATCTCCAATGTTAAATTGCTTCTACCCAAAGCTGAGCCCGAAAACTTTGGAGCGCGCATCTCACTCCTCTGTTTCGCGCCCAGGTTTTTCCTTCAGTAGCGCAAGCGGAGTATCCTAATGCAGTAATTCGGCCTCAGTATTGTCCTCAATGAACTTGATGTGCCAACCTAATCACTTTTTTTTAAATTGATAATTTTAAAATTTTAAGATAAAATTAACATTAATTTTTTTAAATAATGAAACAACAGTCACTGTGCGGTACTTGGTGTGGCTTGGTCTCCAATGTTCACCATCTGATCGCCCACATGCACGGACTGCTCCCCATGCCGTCTGACATGCAGAATCAAAGCACGATTGAATCGGAAGTAGCTTAATCTAACAAGTGCTGCAATTGTGTCCCGCACGGTAGGTAGGCCCAGGCAGATTGCGCAGCCGTATTGATTACGTATATTTTTATACGTTTTGACGATTTGTACGGAATCAAGCGAACTGGGCATAATTCTTGTCATCTGCCCCACGATCTCGCATACATGCTCACTTGCACACACTTCGCTATATCGGTGCCCATGCCGGAGCCCACCTTTGTCATCTGCAAGAAGGCTGTGAGTGCGAGTGTCGTCTGGAATGTGACGGCCGGCCGCCGCCCGCAGGCGAGACTCTACTGCGGCAGCGACACCTGAGCTCGCGCGAGATTCGACAGCAGCTGGAGGCGCTGCTGCAGTCCTGGCAGCAGGTGCTGGCCGAGAGCGCGTCGCGAGGCCGCGGCCTCGAGGAGGCACAGGACATACTCGACTTCAACAACCAGGTCGAGAAGGTCGAGGCCTGGATCAGGGACAAGGTAAGTGGAGGCCCCGGTGTGTGGTGAAGCGCCGGCAGCGTCTTGTGCTTCGAGGGGAACGCTGGAAACTGAATTTGTGATGGTTGGAAGTTGATGCTCTCGGATACGGAAGTGTCCGAATGTACTTATAGTGCACTCCTGTACTACTTGAAACAATGTTATCATCGTGTCAGTAGCAACGACCAGTTGATCAAGCGAACCTACGTCTTCACGTATGTGCACAAGTACTGCTATATCATGGCGTATGTATATGGAGTACGTTTAGGATGCTGCTTCTTAACGCTTTGAGTTAGTTTGTTTCTTTTTTTTTCGCGCCATACCAAGCCGGCTCATATCGGTCTGTGGCGTTATTGGCCGTCAGCCCGTGCTGCTTCATTTGCCTCCAGTGTTTGTCGCTGTATTGGGCCCGATATCTGACGCCGATCTGGTCTGCCACAATGGTTGAACCCATCCATGGTCGCCGGTGCGCGCTTGTGTTGTTGTGCCTGTCTGAGACGCCCAACTGGCGGCGGCAGGACATGCTGGTGCAGGCGGCCGAGACGGGCCGGGACTACGAGCACTGTCAGGCGCTGCAGCGCCGACTCGACGACGTCGACTCGGACATGCGCGTGGACGACGTGCGCATCAAGAACATGAACGCGCTGGCCGACAAGCTGATCCGCCAGGGACAGGGTGACAATCGCGCCGTCCAGCAGAAACGGGACGAACTCAACCAGAGGTGGGTCCAACCACGGGAGACGAGAGACGGGTCCGGCTATGAGAAGTGAGGAGCCGTTCCAGCCGTAGGAGACAGAGGATTCGTTCAGCCGTGGGAGACGAAGGGGGACTGAGGACTTGTTCAGTCCTCAGTCCAGCCGTGGGAAACTGAAGTACTATCCAACACGGGATGACTAGGGACTGGTGCAGCTATAAGAACCGGTGTAATTCAGCGGTGGACACCGAATGTGTATCCAGATGCACCGATTTGAATCGAAGAGCCAGTAGCAACAAAATGAGTATAGCTCCTAGTAAAAAGAGACTGCATTGGGTACTGTTTCTGCGGCAACGAAAATGGAAGGGCATAACAATAAGCGTGTTGCATGCCCTGTGTAAAAAATATGAGGAACTATACTTTGTCCTCTTTAAATAAGCAAGCATGCATGCGGTACTATGTTTGCCGTACTGTTTATGCCTCATGTTTCTAGGCTGCTAATTTGAGAGAACTCGGGGACACTATCCTGTACTTGGGCTTCATCCTTAGCCGAGAGTGAAGGTGCCACTTTGGTGCTGACCGGTGCCCGTGATCGGGACGGTGTCAGTTGAGCTGTTGTCGGGCGCACGAGGTGGCCGGAGGTGTGAGTGGTGCCGGCCACCGGACGGCGGCAGCCGACAGCTGGGGCCGACAGCTGACGGCCCGGCTGGCCGGCAGGTGGCGGTCGCTGCAGGGCGCGCTGCAGGAGTACCGCGACCAGCTGGCGGCCGCGCTCGAGGTGCACGCCTTCAACCGCGACCTGGCCGACACCGCCGAGCGGCTGCAGGAGAAGTCGCTGCGGCTCTCCTCGGACGACACCGGCAACGACCTAGGCTCTGTCGAGGCGCTCCAGCGCAAGCAGGAGGCGGCCGAGCGCGACATGACTGCCATCGAGGGCAAGCTCAAGGTGAGGGGTGGCGTTCCGCCTGCGGCGGGGTGCGGGTGTGGTGCTGGCTACTGCTGAGGCAGGCGAGCTGTCCGGTGGCGAAGAGTTGAGATTTGGTAGACCTGTGGCTTATGCCGGTCAGTTCCTGGGCAGACTTCCCATGGCAGTAAAGTCATTGCCGGTGGTGTGTTGTGTAGGGCGTATCCAGAACCAGAAATTTGATCGGTCGTTTAATTCCGGAGGATAGTTTGGTGTTGGTGTATGATGGTGTGCGATGGTAAGAGCCCCACCGATCCCGGCTGTCCAAGAGTGTCAATAGTCAGGGGAGTATTACCTGGCCGTATGCAAAGCGATGTTGAGAAGTGGACCAGAACCCACGCTGGTCCCAGCTGCTGGTCAACGTCAGTTGAGTCCCAGTGTCGGGGCCCGTGGGTGGCCGAATGGTTAAGATGTCGAGCTCGGGACGTCAAGGTCACGAGGTAAAGGACTACCGCACTACTCGGAATATTTCTCAATCCCGCCGTCCACCGGCGATACAGTGTGGGCGGCGCCGTTGGCCGTGATCGTGCATGAAGTGCGTCGCAAACCACCCGATAGACAAGCAACGAGTCTCAGCGTCGTCCGCCTCGACTGACGTGCCCCCCCCCCCCCTGCGCAGGAGCACGACGCGGAGGCGCGTCGGCTGATGCAGAAGTACCCGGACCGCGCGGCGCCGATCCGCGCCCGGCTGCAGGTGGTGCTCGACAGCTGGCGCCGGCTGCAGGCCAGCTGCGAGCACCGGCGCACCCTGCTCGCCTCCTCCTACACGCTGCAGAAGTTCTACGCCGACCGACACGAGCTCGACACCTGGGTGGGCGACATGATGAGCCGCATGGCCGATAGCGGCGACGGCGACAGCGCCGACCAGGCCGAACAGCTGCTGCAGCTGCACCAGGTGTGTGTGGGCGACTGCTACTGTATCGGGGTGTGTTTGCGTTAGTGTTGCCGTATCAGGTGTTTGGGCCGTGCAGTTGTACCAGGCGTGCGCGAGGAGGCGGCAGGTAGCTGCGCCAGTTGTGTGAAATAGGTGGCTGCAATAGCCGCGTGTGTGTGCAAGGTGGACAAGCATCATCTTGTGCGTGTGTAAAGGGGGCAAGTTTTCGCTGTTGTAGCAATACTATGACTGTCCAGCCAGTGGTTAACTGGGCTGCTTGCAGAGGTGCTCACTTGTGTAGTTGATGGATATATTCTATGCTCCAAGCTCGCAAAGGTATGTGGTCCATGAACGGCCTTAGACCTCACGGCTAAAGTCACTCCCTTATAGGTCACATGCACTCCTCGTCAGCACGTCCTAATTGTCCATCCAAATCTTGTATTTAGAATGTCTGATCTCGGTACTTCACGATTGTAGTACAATCGGTGCACCGTAAAGCGGCAGTCAGCCTGAACCGCCATTGGGTCACTAATTACCGCTCATCACCTATCGTTCCACTCGCAGGAGCGAAAGGCGGAAATAGATGGCCGCCAGGAGGCCTTCAATCACCTCAAGGACTTCGGCCACAACCTGATCCACCAGCAGCACTACGCGCGTGAAGAGGTGGAGTCGTCTCTGACGCACCTGGAGGAGCTGCGCCGCACGCTGACCGCCACCTGGGAGGAGCGGCGCCACCGGCTGACCCAGTCGCACCAGCGTCAGCTGTTCGACCGGCAGGTGCAGCAGGCGCACGCCTGGCTCGCCACTAAGGAGGCGTTCCTCAACAATGACGACCTCGGGGTGAGCGATGCGGCGGGACTGCTGGTGTGGCTCAATTTTGGGGAAGTTGTTTGGGATGGTTTATTGTGTTCCTCAGCTCATCTCGTTGAGTTGACTAAATGCACTGGTGATTCTTTTTCGATGGCCATAACTGGTCGATGTAAAGCTCCGGAATTAATTGTTGCATTCAAGTTATTGGTATATTGGTGTGTATTATATCAAGTGTATAAAGAGGATGATGGCGATTTAGGGAGCGAATAATGTTCAGGCTGTATTATTGTGTCGCACGACATAGCCGTAAATGCGCTCGCGGTGCGTGCAGCGATTTTCGATTAACGATTGTTGCAACTCGTGGCGGCTTTCGTGACCACTTCCACACTTTTCGTGGGCACGCTAATTCAGTGATTCCACTGGTGTAAGTGGCCGACACGCATCATCAGTGGTCATGGGGTTCACGCCACGGCGTGGCCCCGAGACGGCTCGTTCTGCTCCACTGCCGGCACCGTCAGCGTCCGATCGCCGTTGCAGGACTCGATCGCCGGCGTCGAGGCGCTCATCCGGAAGCACAAGAGCTTCGAGAAGACGTTCGCGGCGCAGGCGGGCCGCGTGGACGAGCTGGAGCTGGGCGCCATGCAGCTGGTGGCCGCCAAACACTACGACACGGAGAGCATCCAGCAGGCGCTGCAGGCCGTCTGTCAGAGGAGGTAGGACGGTGGAGTGTTGTTGGGGCAGGTCGTGCTGCCTGTCACGTGCCGCGCACCGAGTGGAGCCCTAATTGTTGGGCGGCCAATGGCTTGTCGCCATCTGAAGGATTTGCGGCTCGACATTCTGGGCTTGGGGGCGACTTGGGAAATACTTCCATCATCTTCGCTCCCCTGTAATTTGTGCACGCTCACCTTCGCATGTCTGTGAATATAGTGAAGATGTCTTGAGATAAACAGCAACGTATTCATAATTCCCGGGAATAAGCATTGCTACCGTAGCGAAGTTGTGACGATTACAAATTTGGTAAACTGAAAGATATCGCTACCAGCTCCCTTTATGCATTGATTATCCTTCACCCTTTATCCTTCGCCGTTTATGCATTGGTGTCGCGAGTGTTCCATGTCGAATATCGAGTGCTGCACGTCAACGATACCAGGAACGATACGATGCGTATGTTGCCTCTCAGAGCGCTGACGGTTCCGCGCGCCCCTCAGGGACCGTATCAAGGAGACGTCACTGGTGCGCGGCCGGCGGCTGGCCGAGTCTCTCCAGCTGCAGCGCTTCCTGCGCAACATCTACGAGTCGGAGACCTGGCTGGGCGAGAAAATGCAGGTCGGTGCGAGAGAAGCCTGGAGACAGTGCTCGGTGATCGAGTTTGGTCAGCGCGTCCACAAGTCCAGAGCACTAGGAAACTATAAACGATATCTTGTCACAACCGTTCAGATTCGGTTGGGACGCCCTAAAAGGCGAACAGCATACCACTGCAATAGTCCCACACCGATGCTAACTGTGTGTGAACTTCTATGTATGTTCTTGGGCTTTATACGGCTTAAGTGGCGTCTTGGCAGTTTTTTGGCCGCTGTTCGGTAACCTGCGCGACACGTCCACAGGTCGCCTGTGATGAATCGTACCAGGACCCGACGAACCTGCAGAGCAAGATACAGAAGCACCAGGCGTTCGAGGCCGAAATTCAAGCGAATGCCGGCCGCGTTTTGGCTGTTAATCAAGTAAGTACGAGGCACACACCGTACGCTCTGATCAAGTTCCTACTGTTAACCAGCTCTGGTCATGGTGACTTATTGGCTATTGTGGTTGACATCGGATCAAATTCTCAAATGTTCAAAACTCCGTTTGCTAAGTTTGAGCCGACTCTGGATGGTTGGCTTGAAATTTGGCATTTCCTCGTTATATTTGAGGTTAAGTGAGTGATAAAAAGGCGCCGGACTTGTTCAATAATTTATTCGTGGCTTATAAATTACGCTACCCGCCTATGCTAGGGGTCTTATAATTTGTCAACCACTTTAACTCCACCTGCAAGGATGTGAAGATCTCCAATCCTTCAGTATAGCAAGGTTTCAGTCCGTGGCCTGCCGTCCATCAAGGTCTTTCGTGACCCGATTTTTCCTCCCAGGAGCGGGGGATGAGATCTGGGTATTCCGCTCCGTGATCCAGCAGCAAAAGTCCCAGGTAGCTCGCTCTGTTTCCCATGAGGTACGTCTGATGGTGATCCTTTCCATTCCTCGGCAGAGCCCCTGATGACTGGCTGTGTTCCTCTGGAGATGCAAATCCGAATGACCCAGTGTGCCCATCTGGATTTAATCCTTCATGACTCACTGTGTTTATCAGGAGGAGGCGCAGATGGCACGCTCGATTCCTTAGGAGCCACCATCCCTCGATGAACTGCTGTTCTTTTGACTGGGGGTCGCTCATGACCCGCCATGCTCCGCAGAAAAGAGAGTGATGACCGGCTATATTCTGAGGTATGAGAATCCTTGGTGGCCCGCTTCATCCCTCAGAAAGGACATTGATAACCAACTGTGTTCCGCAGGAGGGAGAACCCCGATTACTTAACACCCCTCAGTAGAGAGAGTGGTTACCCACTGTATTCTGCAGGAGAGACGATTGCTGATGGTCCACTGTACCCCTCAGGAGGGGAACTGTCCACCCGGTGTGCTCCGCAAGAGATCCGGAGATCCTGATGGCCCACTGTATGTAGAAAAAATGTTCCCTCAGGAGGAAGATTGGAGACCTGCTGTGTTACGCAGGAGGGCGGATCTCTGATGGCCCACTGCATCCTTCAGGAGGAAGACTGGTATTCTACCTTGTTCCGCAGGAGGGCGAATCCCTAATGACTGCCGGCCATTACGCCGGTATGGAAATACAGGCTCGCCTGGACGCGCTGGAGTCGCTGTGGCGGCAACTGCAGGATCAGACAACTCTCAAGAAGCGCCGACTGCAGGACGCCTATCAGGTCAGTTTGGTCGTCAGGTCATGTTCTCACGTACTTTTAGCATATTAGTTACGGGCGCGATGTAACCGAAGCAGCTGACGTGTCCAAAAATCCCAACTGCATGCCTGGTCGGCATTTCGGATCGCCGCACATGTCAGATCGGTGAGGTCACAGACAGGTCGTGAAATCTCCCAGGCAAACCCGACGTCAACCGAGATGTGTCAGTCAGCTGCCGGGATGAGTCCAATCACGACTTTGTCGCCACCAGACTTGAAAGCCTTTTGAAAGAAATGCGCACTGGGCGCCGTCTAGCTAGCACCAGTTTTGGTTATTGTTCTCATCGAGTAGGAAGAATCATCGGAAACTCGACCATGATGTTCTAATAACGCATTTATTGGGGGATGCGGAAAATATGATACCCACTTGGATTCGAGATGAAGGACAGTTGCCTCCTTACTCCTAGTTGGAATCCCGTATATTTGTAATATAATAGTATTTCAAATCCATCGCAAGCCAACACTTGACCGAATGTGTGCGAAGTCACCTTGTGATTATAACGTACCGCAACGAAACGTGCGCTTTCCGACGTGTGCCCGACCACGCGTCGTGATGTCGCAGGCGCTGCTGTTCTTCCGAACGCTGGACGAGCTGGACGTCTGGATGGACGAGATGGAGTCGCTGCTGGCCTCGGAGGACCACGGCGACTCGCTGACGGCCGCCGCCAACCTGCTGAAGCGCCACCAGCTGCTGGAGGCTGACATCCACGCGCACGCCGACGCGGTGCAGCAGGTGGGGTCGGGGCCGGGACCGTGACCTGGGCCGGGGCCGGGGCCGGGGCCGGGCCGGGGGCCGGGGCCGGGGCCGGGGCCGGGGCCGGGGCCGGGGCCGGGGCCGGGGCCGGGGCCGGGGCCGGGGCCGGGGCCGGGGCCGGGGCCGGGGCCGGGGCCGGGGCCGGGGCCGGGGCCGGGGCCGGGGCGGGGCTCGTGTGTTCCTGGCTGGCGGGCTGCCCGATCACGTCGAGATTTGTGGACCGGTGGACGGTTCTGCAGGCCACGGTGCCAGGTCTAGGCGGATGTGTGATGAACAATAACAGTAAAATATGCCCGTATAGACACCAGAAGAGGACATGTGTGAACACTGACGACACGCCGTCGGCGTGTGGCGATGTTTGGACTTGGTCGGAGCGAGCCGCTGGTTCATATCGTCAATAACACTGATCTCTCTCATGGTGACTCGCCCCTTGCTGGCCCATATAATCGACACCACTTATCTCTCTCATGGTGACACGCCCCCTCCTGGCCCATATAATCGACACCACTTATCTCTCTCATGGTGACCCGTCCCCTCCTGGCCCATATAATCGACAACACTGATCTCTCTCATGGTGACACGCCCCTCCTGGCCCATATAATCGACACCACTTATCTCTCTCATGGTGACCCGTCCCCTCCTGGCCCATATAATCGACACCACTTATCTCTCTCATGGTGACCCGTCCCCTCCCTGGCCCATATAATCGACAACACTGATCTCTCTCATGGTGACCCGTCCCCTCCTGGCCCATATAATCGACAACACTGATCTCTCTCATGGTGACCCGTCCCCTCCTGGCCCATATAATCGACAACACTGATCTCTCTCATGGTGACCCGTCCCCTCCTGGCCCATATAATCGACACCACTTATCTCTCTCATGGTGACACGCCCCCTCCTGGCCCATATAATCGACAACACTGATCTCTCTCATGGTGACCCGTCCCCTCCTGGGCCATATAATCGACAACACTGATCTCTCTCATGGTGACCCGTCCCCTCCTGGCCCATATAATCGACAACACTGATCTCTTTCATGGTGACACGCCCCTCCCTGGCCCATATAATCGACACCACTTATCTCTCTCATGGTGACCCGTCCCCTCCTGGCCCATATAATCGACAACACTGATCTCTCTCATGGTGACCCGTCCCCTCCTGGCCCATATAATCGACAACACAGATCTCTCTCATGGTGACACGCCCCTCCTGGCCCATATAATCGACACCACTTATCTCTCTCATGGTGACCCGTCCCCTCCTGGCCCATATAATCGACAACACTGATCTCTCTCATGGTGACACGCCCCCTCCTGGCCCATATAATCGACACCACTTATCTCTCTCATGGTGACCCGTCCCCTCCTGGCCCATATAATCGACAACACTGATCTCTCTCATGGTGACCCGTCCCCTCCTGGCCCATATAATCGACAACACTGATCTCTCTCATGGTGACCCGTCCCCTCCTGGCCCATATAATCGACAACACTGATCTCTCTCATGGTGACACGCCCTCTCCTGGCCCATATAATCGACACCACTTATCTCTCTCATGGTGACCCGTCCCCTCCTGGCCCATATAATCGACACCGCTGATCTCTCTCATGGTGACCCGCCCCCTCCTGGCCCATATAATCGACACCACTGATCTCTCTCATGGTGACCCGTCCTCTCCTGGCCCATATAATCGACACCGCTGATCTCTCTCATGGTGACCCGTCCCCTCCTGGCCCATATAATCGACAACACTGATCTCTCTCATGGTGACCCGTCCCCTCCTCGCCACTGGAGGAGAGACTCAGCTGCGGTGTTGCTGGCTAGCGCCTGCTTACTCATGATATGGCGTATTCGCGGCTGGTTATGAGGCGACACTGCCACTGACGACCACCGGCATGCGCCGACGACTTCACCCCGGTGTCGTCTGCCTCAGGTGAAGGAGACGGCGGCGCAGTTCGACAGGTCGCAGCACTTCCAGCGTGAGGAGATCGCCGAGCGGTCCGATCAGGTGTCGCGCCGGTTCATCGGCCTGGCCGAGCCGCTGCAGATCCGCAGGGACAACCTGGAGGAGGCGCTCCAGCTGCACCAGTTCATCAGGTCAGCACGAGCCGTGCATTTTTGGCGTGAACTTTAGGCAGCGGTCACATTGACATCCACAACACTAGTGGCACTATTGGATGTGCATTGCATGCTCCTTGTTCTATTGTTTGTGATATCCGTGGTTGCGGAAATTGTTCCATTTTCGTACACTGAGAGCTTAAGTAGATTGGAAGACAGTATTTAGCTAATCCTCTATAAAAAATAAATCCATTTCGGCCTTGCGTACAGTAGAAGTCTGGGTCGAATACGATTCTCATGACGGGTGCCGTAACGCGCGCTCCCCTGCAGGGATGTGGATGAGGAGATGAGCTGGTTGGCCGAAAAGGAGCCTCTGGCAACTTCCAGTGACCTGGGCACATCGCTGGCACAGGTTCAGAGCCTGCAGAAGAACCATCAGGTGAGACACGGAACTGACTCGTCGTCATCTGACTCAGCCAGTCCTAGACAGAGACGGAGGCGGTCTGAGGTGAACCCACCAGGTGCGATTGTCACAGGTTTCACCTGTCCCGGTCTGACCCGGGGAGTCAAATGTGAGGACTGCGACCGTAGTGACTGCTGCCTGGGCGTGAAGGACGCGGGCGGATATCGTTATCCAGCTGGCGTCCCAGTGCATTGCAGCTTGGTATTAATGTCGATACGATCATATTTAGAATGTTAGTGGTGTGTTGTTGTGTTCGGCGACTGACAGTTTTGACGGGAGTAGTATGGTCACCTGCTGTGTACGTCAGTTTGCCCAGTCCACCAGTCTGAACCTCCCGAGCCCGTGTAATTTGATATCGCTTCCCGGTATCCAGTGTGCCCAGTTTGGGCTGTGACGTGGGTGGATGCATGGTTCTGTGAAGGCCAGTCGATATGCTCCGTCTGCATCTGTGTCGCCCAAATCTGCTATATCTGTTGATCTGTGCTATCCGGTCCGCCAGTTGGCCCTGCGTTGACCCAGTGTTACCTGATGAGAGTCGACATGATCCGATGCGACACCTGTGACCCGACAGACGCTGGAGGCAGAAATCCAGTCGCACGACCCTGTCATCACCGCGCTGGGCAGCTCGGCGCAGCAGATGGTGCGCGCCAACCACTTCGCGTCGGCCGAGGTGGACCGCCGCTGGCGCCACCTGCAGGACCAGCACGGCCAGCTGAAGGACGCGGCCAGCGTGCGGCGGCTGCGGCTGCTGGACGCCGCCGAGTCCCAGCAGGTGCGCGGCGCTGGTGTCTGGTGGAGCAGGTGCGCGGCGCTCGGCCCGGTCAGGCGAGGGCCGAGCGCCTGCTTGCGGTTCGTGCACCCTGGACGTTGTATAATCAGATGATTGGTATTAATCACATCGGGATTTCCCAGGGGAAGACAGGATCACCGTATGGGGATGCCGCTGAGTTCAAGCAGGCTGTGCTGCCCCAGACGTGACTGCGAAAGCTCATTGCTCTTATTTTACTGGCTGGTGATGCGAAAATAGAAATGCATTCCTGCGTATAAAATGTGTGTGTCCAGTGATACTAGTAAGCCATCTGCTCAGTCTGGCTTGAGGTCGTTATAATTCAGCTGTCGAAACGTATCTAAATCTGTTGGTTGATAACCTGGCATGCAGCAGTAAATTTGTGCTCTAAAATCAAGTCTGATACTGTATAGCGCCCATAGTCATGACGCACTGAGCCACGGCTTTACGTGGCCACCACGCTTGTGTCGGCAGTTCTATGGTGAGGCAGAGGAAGCTGACAAGTGGATGAGGGAGCGAAAGCCGCTGCTGACGTCACAGGACATGGGCAAGGATTGCGATGCCGTCGCGTCGCTCATGAAGAAGCTGGACCAGATCGAGCGTGACATCTCAAACTACAACCAGGTCAGTTGTGGAATCCGAGAGAACCACCTAAAACGTAGCTCTTGGTATGTCAGTGCTTGTGGAATACCTGGTTTTGAGGTGTTGATAGTAGTGGGTCGTGGATTAATATTACAACCTTTTGTTATGTTTACCAACCTTTCGGTACTTGTTTTCATCAGGACAGAGTTTATCATGATTTATCCAGGGAACGGCCGAAGCGTATGTAAATGTAGCAATAGTGTAGCATTAATTTATGTATCATTCTTATCAGGCACTTAAATGTCGCGGAAGGAGACGAGTAGTCTAGGGGTAAGTTGCCCGTCCCACAATCGAAAGGTGGGCTCGAGTCTCGCCTGTCTACTCTTCGCCGGCGACCAATCGGCGTGATAGATTGGCGACGCTACGTGACTCAACGGTCGGTGTGTCGTAAAACTAATAACCAAATGACGCGGACACTTACTAACAATAATAGTCATCCACCCCTTTTCCTCCCCTTACTATTCCGTCACCACTAGCTCTCCATGTCGTCGCGTGCACTCTACTGCCTCGGCTGCAGTCCGCCGTCGGTCACCGTCCGTGCGTCGGCAGGTGATCGCCAAGCTGTCGCAGCTGTGCGGCCGACTGTCGGACCGCGGCCACTTCGACGCCGGCTCGGTGGCGGAGCGACAGGCGCGCCTGGAGCGGCAGTACGCCGAGCTGGGCGAGCTGCTGGAGGCGCGGCGCGCCCGGCTGCTCGAGAGCCGCCAGCTGTTCGGCTTCCTGGCCGAGGCGGACAAGGCGGTCGACTGGGTGTCGGACCAGATGCAGGCGGCCGCCTCCGAGGACTACGGCCGGGACGTGGAGCACGTCGAGCTGCTGGTGCGTGCCGGAGTGGCAGCCGGGGCTGGAGCGGGAGCGGTAGCGGGAGCGGTAGCGGTAGCGGTAGCGGTAGCGGGAGCGGTAGCGGGAGCGGTAGCGGGAGCGGTAGCGGTAGCGGGAGCGGTAGCGGGAGCGGTAGCGGTAGCGGGAGCGGTAGCGGTAGCGGGAGCGGTAGCGGTAGCGGGGGAGGGTGCGAGCGGGAGCGGTAGGGGGAGCGGTAGCGGGAGCGGTAGCGGGAGCGGTAGCGGGAGCGGTAGCGGGAGCGGTAGCGGGAGCGGGAGCGGTAGCGGGAGCGGGTGCAAAGGCCAGCGGAAGGCTCGCCGCCGATCCCGGATAGGTTTGGATTATATTCTACGTTCGGTTCGAATGCATGCATAAGGTGGCAGGTGATGATGAGGTAGATATTTTGACTAGTCTTAGTCTGTGTGTTCACCCGAGTTTAATGTCGAGGGATAGGCTAAGTTATATTTTTGCATAAGACATGTCGATGCGAGAAGACATGCCGTCGAAGTGCGAGACCAGTCCATGAGAAGCGCAATTAGTGCAGGTCGCTGGTAGGTCAGCAGTTGTA
The DNA here is from genome assembly GCA_034440575.1 of Imbricaverruca yamaguchii. Classification (NCBI taxonomy): domain Eukaryota; kingdom Metazoa; phylum Arthropoda; class Thecostraca; family Neoverrucidae; genus Imbricaverruca; species Imbricaverruca yamaguchii. The sequence goes on from JAOTOL010001539.1 coordinate 30,971, forward strand.
CTCATGGTTATCCATGCATACAGTATGCTTCCACGGAGCTATGCAAACTCGACGCATGACGCGACGTAGCATGACCTGGTCTGTGTGGCGGCCAGATCAACAAGTTCGAGTCGTTCCTGAGCGGCCTGCAGGCTCACGAGGAGCGCGTGACGTCTGTGGAGGAGGCGGCTCGCCAGCTGGTGGCCGCCAACCACCCGCAGCCGGAGCGGCTGCTGCAGAAGGCCGCCGAGCTGCGCCAGATGTGGGACGATCTGCGCGAGCTCACACAGGCCCGCCAGGAGGTGAGGGACAGCAACCCACTAGGGGTTGGTCACAGGTTACGGGTGCTATATGATCAGCATGGTCGATGCGCCCTAAAGCCACAGGTTACAGACTGGTTCAGCATTGGTTGTTTGCCAATCGATCGGCATAGTTGAGTAGCGATAAGATATTTAACTCGTGGTCTGACCCATTGCAGTGTATGTGTGTGGCCTAACTCATTCGTATGTTCTTTATCTGTGTAAAATCACCACCTTACTGACACTTCTTTCTTGGTGAATATCAATTTGTTTGCTAGTTCATCGGCTGCCCAGCTTCAATCTAGGTTTCGCTGTACAAATAGAGGTGTTGAGCGTGCGTTATTCTGACCGCGCACCCTTCTATTCTGACCTCGACGTCGTTCGCACGTTCTCCATGTCACCCCTCTCACTTCCATCGGTGGTGTTTTCACTTCTGACGCTGAACGCTGGTCGGGCGTCCTGAAACCCAAATGGCTAACGACGCTGAACCCTCCCCGCGTAGCCCTAAAACTCTAATAACTAACTAACCCTCTCCGCGCAGGCGCTGCTGGGCGCCAAGCAGGTGCACGTGTTCGATCGTGACGCAGACGAGACGATCGGCTGGATCGGCGAAAAGGAGGCGGCGCTCTCCACCGACGACTACGGCCACGATCTGGACTCCATCCAGGCGCTGGTGCGCCGCCACCAGGGCTTCGAGCGCGACCTGGCCGCTGTTAAGGAGCAGGTGCGAACACTGTCGGACGGGAAGGTTCTGAGGACAGGTCAGGGCACGGGGCGGGAGGTGGTGACGTCCATGACGAAGGTCTGAAGTCCGGGAGGAGTGGGGGAGAGTGCAACTTTATCGAGGAGCATGTCAAGGCACGAGGGGATGCAACAGTGTTGTGTTCGAGCTGGTAGCCTCAGTACAATGATCCACATTTCGCGCTCGATTTGTAAGGTCGGAATGGTTCGATCGTCCCTGAAACGTGTTTGATTTTAATATCGTCCGTTGCCATATTGTGTGTTAGAGCAATGATATGGGAGCAAACTGGCCTAAGTAGTCGGCGCGCCCCGGAAGGACCACGCACCGATCCACCGCCGCGTGGCGGTAAGATGGGATTCCACCGCGGTCTACTGCTCTGTCTGTCACAGGCACCACACGCAGACAAGTTTGGAACGCATGTGAGGCACATGCAACGATAGGCGGTGATGCATGGCGGTTAGCAACATGATGAGGGGGCGGTGGTGTTTTCCACTCCCTCAAGCGTCCCTCTGCTGACTGGTTCAACACCTTCGCGACTGTCGCGCGGTCCTGTTACTGTGTCGCCTCGTCCGCCGCACCCCTGCTGCGCCGCTGACGTCTTCTGTTGTCCACCAGGTGGAGCAGGTGGTGACCGAGGCGAAGCGTCTGGCGGCGCAGTTCCCGGACGCGCGCGACCACATCAGCGTCAAGCACGAGGACACGGTGCAGGCGTGGAACGACCTGCTGGACAAGTCGGCGCAGAGGAAGGACAAGCTGGAGCAGGCGGCCGACATCCAGGCCTACTTCGACGAGTACCGCGACCTCATGTGAGCGCGCGGGGTACATGCCGAATAGGTGTTGCGCGAGCGTAGCATCAGCGAGGGGCACTATCCGAATATGAGCCGTGCTTATGGTCCCAAAATTGCGATATGGCTGTATGGTCGTATGGTGCGATTAGCTCATGTTGAACGCTTGCTTGAAACTTTGGCCGGCTTTCAGTGCAGACCGTGCCGACGTGCTGTTGTAAGGTGTGTCCTGTGATGGAAGACTAGCCAACAATGTAGTGCGGTGGGTTTGCCACCGGCCCCACCTCTCGCTCGTGATCGCCTCTGACGGGTGACTATCCGACCGTCCCCTCTGGCAGGGCGTGGATCAACGAGCTGCTGGCCAAGATCACGGCGCCGGAGCTGGCGCGCGACGTGGCCGGGGCCGAGGCGCTCATCAGTCGCCACGCCGAGTACCAGGCGGAGCTGCAGACGCGCCAGGACGCCGTCGACGCGGTCAGTGCCCGACCCGCCCATAGTGGTGATGTTGCGAGGTCGGAGGCCGGCCGACGTGATCGGGTTCCGCAGACCCGAGGTGCAAGTGATGGTTGTAATGGTGAAACGTATTGGTGCGGTACGCAGGCTGTGGTTTTTTAAAATGACGATTTCTTCCGTTGTGGGCTGATTCTGTCGTTCGTGCCATTGATGTAGGCAAGCTGGGACTTGGAGGACAGTGTGTGGTCCACCACTCCAACGAAGTCGCTTGCTGAGAAGTATTGTGATTGTGACATTACTATCGTCGTACTTTGTCGGCATGCCTGCTGACTTGTGTTGTATGACGTGTCGTACGTCTGTGTCACAGTTCATCACGCGCGGACGTGAGCTCGTCACGAACGGACACTTCATGGCCAACGACATCCAGGAGAAGGTGTCCGTGCTGGGCGCTCGTAGAGACCTGCTGAGCAACACCTGGAACGACCGTAACGACATCTACGAACAGAGTTTGGATACTCAGGTTTGTGCTGGCTGTTGTTGACGTGGTCTGTGTGCGGTTCGTAGTCTCGCAGGAGAGCGATAGCCTGCGTTGCGTGGCGATAAATTGCACGTTATTGATGTGGTGGGTTCGTGGTTTGCTGCAATGCAAGCGTATGGAAATGGTTGGATGCAATTTTAATTGAATGCACTATCGAACCGTTGGCGCCTTATAGCAAAACCAGTGTCCATCTCTGCATAGACACATCGTCGATACATCCCCCCTCTTCCATACACAATGTCACATTTAATTCTCTTTCGACTCTTTCCAATTTCTTCATCCAAACAGTGATCTAATTTTTTGTTTTTTTCAATCATCCAAGCCACTACTTCCCTGTCTGAAATTGTCAATCATGACAGCAGACATTTTCTCTCAGTAAGCTGTAGTGTAGCCGAAGCTGAGCCTGGGTGGGGAGGTTTGTGGATTGCGGTGGGTGGCCGCCTGACTCGCCGGTCGTGCTGCAGGTGTTCAAGCGAGACGCGTCGCAGCTGGAGTCCTGGCTGCAGAGCCGGGAGCCGGTGCTGCGCGACCCGACCGTGGGCGGCTCCATCACCGAGGTGGAGGAGCTGATCCGCCGGCACGACGACTTCCTCAAGACCATCGAGTCGCAGGAGGACAAGTTCGACGCGCTTCGGCGCACAACCTTGGTGAGAGTCGGCCGCTGGCGTTGTGGCGTGGTGAGAGTGGGCCGCTGGCGTTGTGGCGGGGTGAGAGTGGGCCGCTGGCGTTGTTGCGGGGTGGAGTGGGCCGCTGGCGTTGTGGCGTGGTGAGGGGGCCGGGTAACTGATGCTGTGGCGGTAGTGACCGCTGGCGTGCGTGTGGGCCGGGTAACTATCTGCGGCGTTGAGCCGCTGGGCTTGCGGTGTGGACCGCTGGCGTGCGTGGTGGGCCGGGTAACTGATGCTGGGCGTGGTGAGAGTGGGCCGCTGGGGCTGTGGCGGGGTGAGAGTGGACCGCTGGCGTGCGTTGGCCGGAATATGCTTGGCGGTGTACCGCTGGGGGCGTTGGGGCCGGTAACACTCGGCGTGTGATGTGGCCGCTGGGCTGGGGTGGGTGACCGCTGGGTGGCGTGTGGGGCCGGCGGTGGCGTGGCGTGGTGAGAGTGGGCTGCTGGGGCTGTGGCGTGGTGAGAGTGGGCCGCTGGGGCTGTGGCGTGGTGAGAGTGGGTCGCTGGCGTTGTGGCGGGGTGAGAGTGGGCTGCTGGGGCTGTGGCGTGGTGAGAGTGGGCCGCTGGCGTTGTGGCGTGGTGAGAGTGGGCCGCTGGCGTTGTGGCGTGGTGAGAGTGGGCCGCTGGCGCTGTGGCGTGGTGAGAGTGGGCCGCTGGGGCTGTGGCGTGGTGAGAGTGGGCCGCTGGCGTTGTGGCGTGGTGAGAGTGGGCCGCTGGGCCTGTGGCGTGGTGAGAGTGGGCCGCTGGGGCTGTGGCGTGGTGAGAGTGGGCCGCTGGCGTTGTGGCGTGGTGAGAGTGGGCCGCTGGGGCTGTGGCGTGGTGAGAGTGGGCCGCTGGGGCTGTGGCGTGGTGAGAGTGGGCCGCTGGCCCTGTGGAGTGGTGAGAGTGGGCCGCTGGCGTTGTGGCGTGGTGATGATGTGGTGGGCCGCTGGCGCTGTGGCGTGGTGAGAGTGGGCCGCTGGGGCTGTGGCGTGGTGAGAGTGGGCCGCTGGCCCTGTGGAGTGGTGAGAGTGGTGTGGCAGTGTGCGGCGGCGCTGATTGGGTGTTGGGCTGTGTGGTTTCTGGGTGGTGCGTGGTTGGGATGTAAAGGTCCGACGTGAGGGTCGATATTGGACTGGAAAAGGTAGTGACTGGTCTATAATGTAAGTGGCTTGTGCTAATAATTGGCTGTTGTGGAGTGGTGATGTGACGGTAGCTGAGCAATAGGGGTATGGACGTGCGTTTGTCCCACTCACCCCCACCCCTATTATTGCGATCGTGGCAATCAATCGACCGTAGCTCAATGGCTCTATGGGACCAAACTGCATCGGCTCCTCGACTTCCTACGAACGTTCTGACGTCTTTGAACGATGATTAGTAACAATAACTTGGGACGATGTTACTGTGTTATGTCTACCCTTGGGCCAGCTTGCATCCACGGCCTCCGCTCGGGAAGCCTTTCTTCCATGTGCACTGGCAGCCTTGACTAAAATAATCGTCTCTCTCAGCTACCTTCACCCTTGATGGGCGGGCGTGCCCTCTGACTCTGCCTTGCGTCGCCAACAGCTGGAGGAGGCGTTCGCGAGGATGCGGCAGCGGGAGGAGGAGGCTCGCGTGGCCGAGCAGAAGCGGCGCGAGGAGGAGCGTCTGCGCCAGATCCGACAGCAGGAGGTGGACCGCATCACCAAGGTACGCCTCGGTCGGGCGGAGGTCCACCGCGCCAGGGACGCCGACCGCACCCGGCCGCCAGCTTCCCGGCTCTCGAGTCTCGCCCTCCGCATGGGCGTCTTCGATGCCGGAGTCTCGTGAGAGTCCATGAGTTGAATCTCTCGCCCTGTGTGGCTCTTGCCAAACAAGCGGTGTGCAACCGGATCAGAGATCACCATGAAATGAACATCACTATGCTGTTCAGAGGGAATTAAACGATGCGAGTAGGGCAAAGAGTGCAAGCTTAAAAGAGTGCAAGCTGATGTGGTATGGCTTATGTAGTATGATACACCCTTAATCCAAAATAACCATGAAAATTTGGAAGAGCGACCTTTATGGAGTATAAAACATCACTATGTACAATATGATTGTGTGCGTTGATCAGCTAAGCGGTCCACTATCCTATTTTGGTAGTGCATAACACCTGGTAGATTGTGCACTCATCTGTGTTGTATTTAATCTTTTGATGTCACTAAAGTCATAATACGGATTGTTGATCTCAATTTTGTTCGGCTGTTACCTTCAAGGCTCTTAATCAATCCATGGTTCTTTCATGTTATGACTACCTGAAGAAAAGTACGGCAGTGCAGTCGCCTTCCCATCCTTCCTCGTCTTTCTAGTTCAGGCCATGCTAACTGCTAGTCCATTGCGTTCTGGTCTGGTTGTACCCTGTTCACTCTGCCCAGGAGCGTCGTGTACTGGTCTGGTTGTAACCTGTTTACCCTGCCCAGGAGTGTTGTGTTCTGGTTGTCTGTATAACCTGTTTACCCTACCCAGGAGAGTCTTATGCTGGTCTGGTTGTAACCTGTTTACCCTGCCCAGGGGTGTTGTGTTCTGGTTGTCTGGTTATAACCTGTTTACTCTGCCCAGGAGCGTCGTGTTCTGGAGGCGGAGCACGAGCCGGGAGATGCCAGTCCCAGGTGAGCGATCTACTCTCCCCGTGTCGGCCGCCAAGGCCCTCTCTAGCCAGCTCAGTCAGTTCTCTAATACCGAGTGTCTCTCGCTCGCCTGCCGGCCTGTCGACACTCTGACCTCGACTAACTGATGCTCGTCGCCGGTGGCGGCTCAGGCGCCGCTGCTGTCCGTGCAGATGTGCAGTTTACTTGGGTCACCACGGCCAGGAAATGTCTGGCCGCGCTTCCAGCCGACCGCCGGCCGGTGCGACCCGCTGGCGCTCGGCGCCACCTGTCCATTCCGTAGCTCTGATTTGTAGTACACGACCGTAGCTGACGGGGACACGGGAACGGCCACCTTTCCACAGGACGGATTTTTGGGTAGACCGCTTTGCTTACGACCCCGGTACTAGCGTGGGCGGACGGCTATGTCCCGCCGAACTCCTACAGATGCATGTCTTCGCTGCCGCGGGCAGTCTTTCTGAGCTCACTGGTATCTTCTGGCTGTGGTATTCTCTGGGTGGCCCCGTCTCCTGTGAGCGGACCGGTGCCCTCCCCGTGAGTTGACCGGCCGCCCGCCCGCCAGCCGTCCTCACTTCTGACCCACTGTCGCGCCTCACCTCCCGCAGCGACGGGATCGACGGCGGCCGGCCGGCGTCTCAGCTCTCTCACTCCGCCTCGTTTCCAGACGTTTCCGAGAGGTATTTGTGTCCTCGGTTGACAACGCTTAACCAGATACCAGCTAGCTGCCGCCTAGTGCTAACAGGAAATGGCTCTAGCTGTCACAGATGTCAGTATGGTGTGGCGGTGCGCCAAGCGCTTTTGGGCCACTCGAATGGGTTCGGCGTGCGTTATTTTCAGTTGCGGGTGGCGCTCGCTCTTCTTATGCTTCGTTCACTGTCACTTGCTATGTGTGCGTTTATTGTGAGGCGAGACATGGCGGTGATCAGGAGCATTGATGTTGGGCCAAGATCAATGTCGTAGTTGAGGCAGTCACTGCGACACTATATTTGTTCCATAGTTATTGTGCCGCACACCACGAGCTCACTTAGTCGTTCGTCACTATATTTGTTCCATAGTTATTGTGCCGCACACCACGAGCCCACTTAGTCGTTCGTCACTATATTTGTTCCATAGTTATTGTGCCGCACACCACGAGCTCGCTTAGTTGTTCGTCACTATATTTGTTCCATAGTTATTGTGCCGCACACCACGAGCTCACTTAGTTGTTCGTCACTATATTTGTTCCATAGTTATTGTGCCGCACACCACGAGCTCGCTTAGTCGTTCGTCACTATATTTGTTCCATAGTTATTGTGCCGCACAACACGAGCCCACTTAGTCGTTCGTCACTATATTTGTTGCATAGTTATTGTGCCGCACACCACGAGCCCACTTAGTCGTTCGTCACTATATTTGTCCCATAGTTATTGTGCCGCACACCACGAGCTCACTTAGTTGTTCGTCACTATATTTGTCCCATAGTTATTGTGCCGCACACCACGGGCTCACTTGGTCGCTACAGACAATCTCGCCTGCAACACACTTTAAGATTCGCTCTACTCAGCTGTGGCCACCAGTGTCCACGCCAACGCCCCTGTATTAGCGACCAGTCTAGTTATTGGTAAATTGAATCGTCATCTTTGTGGGGGTGGCTGATGTAAAAGAACGCGGAGAAATCTTGCGCTGTTTATATTACAACGATGTCCGGGCCAGCGCTGGAAGCTTTTGCGGCGGGAGAAGGGCTGCCGAAATTAAAGCATGCCACAATAATATGCTTTGCAAACTCGCATTGAGACTCGCAGCTTTATGATGATGGCGACTCCAGGAACATTTTATTGGCTGGGATAATGCGTTCACATATACACATGTGCCGGGTTGGTGGTATGTGTATGTTTCTCTTTGTGTGTCCGTCTGAAGCGCGCTTGGCATTGGGATAAGCTACGCCTTGTTTTGCAAGAGCTTGGAGTTATTTTATTTTGCCATTGTTGCAATGCATTTGCGTTGTTTTTGTTTTTGTTTTCGACAACAATTTCGGGTTATGTGACATGACGTTTGGCTCCATAAGTTTGCATTTGAAACTGTCCAATTGGTGAGACCCACCGCTCTGTTTTGTGCCTTGTTCTCCCAAGCTGCTTTCCATGACAATTTTATTGCAATACGGAGTTCGCGGAAATGTTATGTGGTGACATATCATATCTATCCTTATATATATGTGTATGTGTGTATATATATATATATATATATATATATATATATATATATATATATATATATAAGCAACATATAAGCAACATACATGTAACATACATATAAGCAACATGATCGACCGTGATCTGGTGAGTAAAGCTGATCTCGCTCGACTGGTGTCTCCAGGATGCTTCTGAAGAACCCGATGTTAACTGAGAAGAAAATGGGCAGCCAATCAAGTCTTTCTAGTCTGAAGCGAGGTGAGTGTAATACTATGATTAAGGCATATAAATAAACTCAAGTAATCCCCAGTAATGCAGAAATTTTTCTGGCTTAACTTCCTCCCTCCTAGTTCAGTCTTTTCTGGCTTGAATAACATCGCGAATACGTCACCTCACTGCTGTTTATCCCTTACTAAAACTCCAAGGTTGCCTAAATTTCCAGCTTTGAGCATGCTAAGAGACTGGTTTGTGTGGTTGTTTAGTGTACAAACCGATCAGATGATTTGTTGCTTCGTTTTCTAGTCTACTGACATTTAAGAAAGTTTTACCGTCTAACCTCGCCATTCCGTTGCAATTTGTGATCGCTATCGACTATGATGCTTTACTCATGCACCATGGTATAGGCATCAGTAATAACCCGGAGTTGGAGTCTAAGGGCGCGTCGGTTTGTGAAATTGTAGTAAAGGTCCATTTGAGCTAAACTTGGATCGTTATATCGCTAGAGCGTTCCGTGTGAAGCCAGACACATTTGTTACATGGGGTGTAAAGTGAACCAAGAACACTGTGGTGTGAAGTCAGGCGCGCACGCTCCATGTTCGGTGGAGCTGAAGTCCACTGGACATGATGAGAAAATCATAAGGTCATTTCGTGTGGTGTGAAGACAAGCGATGATAACATGTAAGGTCAGGCGTGGATGCCCCGTTTGGGGTCACTTTTGCAGGTGTTTGGCAAACCCGAGAAGGGATGTTCCATGTTGTGTGCGTTAAACAAGGACGCTCCGTATGGTGTAAAGCCAGAATGGATACTTTGATGCAGGGTCAAGTTCGGCAAACGCTAAGAATTGTACTTCATGTGGGAAGGCCACGACGAGGATGCTCAGTGTAGGATAAAGCTAGACAAGGTCACTATGTGGTGTAAGGCTAGAACAAGGACACTTCGTATGGTGTAGCGCTATACCAGGACACTGTGTGATGTAATGCCCGGCTTGACACTGCCAAGTCCCCAGTACTGCACGCCCTGACGTGGAGCAGCTGAGGCGGTGTGTGTGTGTGTGTGTGACGCTGACGTGGCCGGGCCGTGTTCTAGTGTTCCGACAGGGCTCCCAGCTGCTGCTGTTCAGGGGTAGGTGACTGTTGTCCGTGTGTAGTGGGCTGGCTGAGCCTGGCACGCCGCACAAGGAGACGGCGCGCGCCGCCACGGCCCACACCCTGTCCCAACCGGCCGCTCCGCCAGGGCCCACACCCTGTCCCAGTCAGCCGCCACGGCCCACATCCTGTCCCAGTCAGCCGCCACGGCCCACACCCTGTCCCAGTCAGCCGCCACGGCCCTCACCCTGTCACAGCCGGCCGCCCCGCAGGAGGGCACGGCGCGCGCCGCCAGGGCACACACCCTGTCCCAGTCAGCCGCCACGGCCCTCACCCTGTCCCAGTCAGCCGCCAGGGCCCTCGCCCTGTCCCAGTCAGCCACCAGGGCCCTCGCCCTGTCCCAGTCAGCCGCCACGGCCCACATCCTGTCCCAGTCAGCCGCCACGGCCCACACCCTGTCCCAGTCAGCCGCCAGGGCCCACACCCTGTCCCAGTCAGCCGCCACGGCCCACATCCTGTCCCAGTCAGCCGCCACGGCCCACACCCTGTCCCAGTCAGCCGCCAGGGCCCACACCCTGTCCCAGTCAGCCGCCACGGCCCACACCCTGTCCCAGTCAGCCGCCACGGCCCACACCCTGTCCCAGTCAGCCGCCACGGCCCACACCCTGTCCCAGTCAGCCGCCAGGGCCCACACCCTGTCCCAGCCGGCAGCTCCGCACGTCTGTTGTCAGAGCACCCCTGGCGGGGCGTAGCCAGCGCCAGGCGATCCACGCTCATAACGCAATAGCCGGGCCTCGGCAGCCGATGCGAGATGATCTGATATGAAATACTGGTCAGATCCCGTTCACACATGCAGCCCTATCAGGTGTTGCGTTCCTCTTTTTGGAGACAGATAATCGAGACCTGGGTAACACGGTAACATGTCTGGCCACATGTGTGTTCTACCTTCTATGAATAACAACATTCATATGTGGCGTTCCCGTGAAATTCTGACGGCACTCGTTTCCGAATTGCTCTGGGATATGTCTCTTTCCATTTAGCATTTCTATCTTCTCCATAATGCGCCTGGCTACGCCCTTTTAATGTATCAAACTCGACTTCATGTGCTGAGTATTTATGCTTCAACTCAATCTCCAAGTACTGAAAATGGAGATTCGCTACTCTATTTGTGTGCGAAGACCGACTCTAAAATCTTCTTGCGACGCCTTTTGACGTGTTACTTGCTATCATTTACGCACATTCGCAGTATGTGTGGCACCTATCTTGCCATCTTGTTAGTCATTGTATGCCCGATGAATTGTGGTTGTACTACTGGCTTAGGTCGCCTGATGCGTTGAAAGCTGTATCTATTTCAGATTGAAATCTTCCTATGTGCAAATACATCAGTCTGTAACATGAATATCTTATCACGATATACTCCGTTGACCTGAGTTGAATTATATCCAATAGTGTCGGCTATTGGCCGGTTCACACCGGATTTTTTTAAGCTTTTTAGAAAGGGAACGTAAGTTGAACGTAACGTAATCGGAATATTCTAAAAATATCAAATGAACGAAATGGTTTTGTTCTCGTTACGCTTGTTTTACGTTTGCTTTACGCACGCATGACTAAGCTTTGCGGCGAATGTGGCGTAGTTTAGTCTGAACACAACTTTTTAAGTACTTATCTTCTGTTTTTTTTTTGCATAGGTGTAGGTTTCTAAAAATTATTGTGAGGGCACAATACAGAAGAGCAATGGGTAGGTGAAACTGGGCATGCCACATCGGACCCTATATTAAAAGTTAAAATGATTGACAGGGGAAAAAGCAGTCATGGGGGAGTGCCCACCCAAAGCCATGCAAAGCTATACTCTTGGCTCATTGCGTCATTGCGAACACGAGTAAGCGTCATCGTCCGCACGCGATGAAGGACGCAGACTTTCTGTTCTTTTGGTCCTTTAGCCTAACCCAGAGCCGCCTATTCGTAGGTCTTGGGTGAGTCATTTAGAGAAAGAGGGAAAGAGGGACGATCGTGGCGAATATATCACCCTTATGAATAGGTCATAAATACCCCTGGTGGCAGCCCCCCCCGATGGCACCAATGTCCATGGGACACCAGAATTCAGCATGCTCCATGGCCCACTTCTGAATCAGTTGCTGGTCAGTCCACAGTTGGCTGCGGGTAAAAGTGTATCTCTGCTGCCAGCTGTTCATTTCGTAGTTCACCCGGCTCGAGGCGGCATTGTTGAGCGATCTTAAACCAAGGTCAACGCGCGGGAAAGCACCGACATTCAGTTATAAGCGTGCGATGGTGTGATGGTTGGGTTGTGCGCGACTATGTGTCCAGTACGAGCCCTTTGTTGGAAGGTTAAGTCCTTTGTTGGAAAGTCCAATGATATGTCCAATTAATTCGAAGTGAGCCAAACATCGGAGACCAGCGTCCCATCAAAAATACCTAAATAGGAAAGTCATTTGCGGTGACTGCGCTAAGGTATCCTGGGGTAATCTCACTGTAAGGATTCGTAGAGATCAAGAAAAATATACCTTTGAAAAATATATGCTAACTCTTGCTTGCGTGCAGATTTTCAGCTGCGCCCCAACGATAAACGAAGATAACTTGAGTTGATCATTCCAATGATATGTTCCGTTCTGAAAGCGATCGTTTTATGAGCTTTATGTACGGGTCAAAACTGCGCCCGTCCACACTACACTTCGGTCGAACGCCGCAAAATTGTTCGGCATTACGCTGGTTTCCGAAGTCATTGCGTTCTTCTTACGTTCCGTTCCCAAAACGCTAGCAGTTTGCCGGTGCGAACCACATCGGATTAACCATACAGCCATAACCATACAGCACGCTTGATTATGACCACGTCGGATTCCTGTGATGTTCGAGGCGATGGTCGGGCTCTGACCTTCGCCTCTGGTCGTCATCCGTGCCGCAGGTGACGTGAAGCGCGCCGAGAGCATGAAGTCCGACAGCAAGAAGGCGAAGCGGACGCCGTCGTTCACCACTCGACGGCGCACTCAGAGCTTCCGTAAGGTGAGATGATCTGGGGGCGTCGGACAACCGGGGTTTCGCTTCAAATGCCGTTCGCTTCGGCACTGTCTGTGTCATGTTCGACCGGAGATGGTGTGGTGCGGGGTCGCCCGTAGTGGCGTTCTGACCGTGTCTGTGCCCTGTGGCGGCCGTGCGTGCATGCCATCGCATGCATTGTGCCAGTGTGTGATTTTAGTGTTATATATAGTTATTAGCACACAATACGTCAGTTGCATTAATCCGTTGCAAGAGTAATTTGTGTAGACATCCTTGGAAAATTCCATCAAATTCGTGCCCACTATTTTCGTTCCAATGCGTTCTACATGTATATGAAGGAGGGAACAAAACAGATCCCTTATCTCGCCCACTATCTTGCCACAGAAAGGTGGAAATTACCAGAATATGGCGCAATAAGTCATCAACATGACGTCTGCGTGCGGCGCGCTTCTCGAACATCCGGAATAATCCTGTTCCAATTTTATCTTCCATTGCTGAAGCGGGTTTGGTCTATTTACTCTGCGACATAAGATTTATGCACACCATCCATAAACTAACCTTCGACAGTACGGCACACGATACGCACGCACGCACGATACGCCTGGCCAAACTTCGTGACCGCAGCGTAGACCATTGCGAAACATCTCTGCTGCCAAAGCATGCCAATACGGCTGTGTTCTTGTCTGACATCAGGTGAAGAAACTGGAGGAGGTGCAGAACCTGCCACCGGTGGAGGTGGACGGCCTGCTAGAGAGAAAGCAGGAGCTGCAGAGCGGCGGCAAGAAAGCGACGATTCGCAGCTGGAAGACGTATTACACGGGTGAGATGTCTGTCCATTGAGGTGGCTGTTCATTGAGCCTACTGGGGCTTTGCTGGCAACGAAAGGTCTGTTGTTGCAGATTCGCTAGTGGCAGATAGTAGTCAGCTAGCATGCTTGGTTTTGTAGCCATTTATAGCTACGCTATATATACTTAGGCTCGGTAATAGTCTGTTCCAAGCGATGCATGTATTTTGGACGTTGACAGAATGCAGGAAGGTTCTTTGTGTGATGTGCATTTTGTTCTGCTTTCTGCGGTACTGTGGTCGTCGCCAAACACGTGCAAGGCAAGTATTTATGTAGAACTAATGCAATGCTCTATCTGTATTGGTGGGTAGACAGTCTAGTCTGGCGGGTAGACAGTTTGTGCTGGCGGGAAGGAAGTCTGGTCTGGCGGGTAGACAGTCTGATCTGGCGGGTAGGCAGTCTGATCTGGCGGGTAGACAGTCTGGTCTGGCGGGTAGACAGTCTGGTCTGGTGGGTAGACAGTCTGGTCTGGCGAGTGGGCAGTCTGATTTGGTGAGTGGAGAGTCTGGTCTGGCGGGCAGACAGTCTGATCTGGCGGGTGGGCAGTCTGATTTGGTGAGTAGAGTCTGGTCTGGCGGGTAGACAATCTGGTCTGGCGGGAAGGAAGTCTGGTCTGGCAGTCAATTATGCATGCTGCTGCAGTCGTGTTAGCTAGTAAACATATTTTGACTGTCACTCGCATACCTGGTGGTAGTAAGCATCTATTGATCGTCACTCCCACGCTTGGTAGTAGGAAGCTACTGTGCGTTTTTGTGGCAGCGTTCAAATAATAGCTTTTCGTTAGGTGCGAGATGTCGAAACGAGTTGAATAAGATGTCCAATGTTGGAAGCCATGTCGTTTAAGTTCTTCAAGCTCAATGTTGAGCCCATGACGTTATTTTGAGAGGCACCTAATATAGGGATACCTATGTTAATGACACGGATAAGAATATCATGCAGTCATCAAATTTTATTGCACGGCAGACCACATCATAGGTAATCTCTTTACCTGAAATAACGTAACGTTAGGTACGAAACGTTCATGTTCGCAATATGTAATGGTGAGCATGAGCATGATACTTAGCAAGGCAGTATCATGATCAAACGAATCATGATATCATGTATCATGATCATGTTCATCAAACGTCATGTCTTCGTTGTTCAGTAGGTGGTATGTTCCATCATATGTCAAGGATATTTATCGCTGTTCTGCGGAATGACGTGATTCGCCTTGATGTGTACCGTTCTGAGAGTACTGTGTGTGATCTCCGAATGCTCTTTGTTTTCTCGATGCAACCATCTGTGACCTCACCTGACCTGACGTGACATTGCTTCCGTAGTTTTGTGCGGTCAGCTGCTCTGCTTCTTCAAGGACGTGGACGACTTTTCCAGCAGTAAGGCGGCCACGTCGCCGCTGATCCTCTACCAGGCACGCTGCGAACGGGCCAGCAACTACACCAAGAAGAAGAACGTCTTCCGGTGCGTTGCGTAGTCCTAGCCCTTGTCAGTGGGGAGGGGAGAGCTGATGCAACCTCCATCCAGCATTAGATTTGTGCTCCACATATAGTATCTTGCTATACTGTATGTGGAGATAAAATATTGTGCGGTAATAGAATTTGGAGGGGATGTTTTTATCGAACCTATGACACAAGTATCTCAGTATATATTTTCCAGTGAATCTTGACCACTTTATCCCAGAGTAGTTCGTTGTTAAACAGCAACATTCGCCTCCAAATGCGAAAATTGAAGTTATTGTTCTGGATGCTAAAAAATTGGAATAGCGTACTTTCCCGTCCGTGCCCACTCTCCCTATAGTTCTTTCGTGAATGACTTCCTAGCTACTCACCAGATCCTAGTTAAATTTCCCGTACCCTCTGGGGCGACTTTTTTCAGAACCTTGGGTTACCATTCTTTGTTAGGCCGTTTCGGGTCACGGAGTTATAGCGTCATAAAGGAGAACACCGCCGACTAATTCTTAATGAAATCGTGGATTATCGAATCTGAAAATGCTATTTTAACTTAAAGTGGAACATTTTGTTTGGCTTACGCTAGTTGATGACTAGATGATATTCGGCCATGTTCCAAGCACCATTGCAGTCATTCAAGGCCATTCACCAAAGTTGCTCTAGAATGACATTTTGCAGTGTATTTATTGCTATCAAAATGCCTATTTATTTCATTTGATGTCGTGGAATAATGATCAAAACTGTCATTGCATTTTCCTTGCAACCTTCAAGTTCTTTGGTCAATTCTTGCAGAATGACTGGCTTGAATTTTGTGGATTCAGACTTCGGCGGAATAATTATCACAGTTTAAGCTTAGCTGGTCTGAAAAACATCGTCTAGTTCAATTACGCATTGTAAAGAAAAGCGTAATTCTAGACAGTTCAAACTAGATGGCGTGGTTACTTTTTAAGTACAAGGAAAACAGCAATCATAGCAGTTGAATGAGGCGCATCACAATAGTTCAGCTCTACTGTGATGCTCTCACTACTGCACAGATCGAAACTGAGCATGCAGTTGACGAAAAAGTGCAGCGTAGAACTGTTCACGAATGAAGGGTTGGACGGCCGGTGCCGGTAGCGCGGAGCGTGGCGCTGACGCGACCCTCTGCTTCAGGGTGTCGCCGACAGATGGCTCCGAGTACCTGTTCGCCACCGAGAGCGAGGAGCAGCTGCGCGAGTGGATCAACAAGATCGACTTCCACGCCCAGCTGCCGCCCTCCAAGCAGCTGCTCAGCTACGACCAGCAGTCGGTGGGTGGGGACCGGGTGCGCCGCTCTTGCGCAGGGCCTCCAACCGGACCACCCGGCCGCGTGTCTTGCCTTGCTTTACTGCCTGATGTGAAGCGATAACGCGTGGCATGCCGTTTGCCCGTTCACCGCGTGTTGCCTGTTGTGTTCGCTGCCTGATAACGGGGCTCAGTTGAGATGTGACTGGTTCGACTGCCTGATGGACTGGACTGAGGACTTCTTAAGGTTATGGTCATGATGACTTGGGCGGTTGCGAAGTTCGGCGTCACGTTAACCGACTGCTTCCTCGTGTGAAAATCGTGACAACTCTTGCACAGGTTTCGGTATGTTTCACTTTCTCGTGGCTTAAGCTGAATCCATCTAAACTCCTCAAAGCTGTTGAACGTGATCGACACTGACTGGACTCGGGACTCTACTGAATGTCGGTACATCACCGGTCGTCTGTGTTGAATGCCGGCCCGTCCAGCACTGCAGTTGGGTGCACCGTCCCGGCGGCAGCTGGCGCCGCCTGACGCATGACCCCCGTGACCGCGCATGCGCAGACCGCAGCTGGGCGTGCCATAGGCTGTGGTCTGTCTCACCCTGGTACGACACCGCCGGCCGCCCGCCCGCTCCCACGGTATCCGACCCCCACTGCAGACAGTGCAAAGCCTCTCAGACTGGCAACTGCCTGTATTTGTATAGCTGTTTAATAGATACTTCATCCCTTTGGAATAACAAAGAAACTGGTAACATCCGTATTGCATCATTGTTGAATGGATGCGTCGTAAGATCCAGTGAGAGTGAAAAGAAAATGCTGCGCATCGCCTTTCGGCTGTAAACCTTTTTTGGGGTGTCGGTATATTCGAGGAAAATTCCGACAACTTCGATGGCAAACGAAGAACGAATTGCTTTGGCTGGAAAGTCTACAGTGGATGGTTCTTCTGTAGCGGCCGTACCACCAGTTGCGCAGTCACGCGAAGCTGGTGCATTCCAACTAATCTGCCGCCACTGCCGCGAAGTTCCGGACGTTTGTGGCGAAGGCCGGGCTCGATGGCTGCGGCTATTGATGCTGTCAGCGGGACGTTTTGTCGGACCCGGGTGCATGAAGCAGTGGGACGGGCGGCCGGCGGTACCCCTGCATGTGTGGCGGATTGCCGTGGCCGACCTCTGACCCGAGCATGGCGGCGCGACGGTCAGAGCGGCGGGGCGCCGGCCGACGTCGACTTCGACTCGAGTCGTTCGCCGTCGCCCGAGCCGGCCGGCCGGCGCCAGCTGCTGCCGCCGGAGCCCGTCTACGCCAACCTGCCGCCGCCCCAGCTGCGGCAGACACAAGTAAGGTGTCAGCTGGTGAGGTGAGGTGAGGAGGTAGGGCACACAGGTGGGCCCTCAGCTGCGGCAGACACAAGTAAGGTGTCAGCTGGTGAGTTGAGGTGAGGAAGTAAGGCACACAGGTGAGGTCCTGAGCTGCTGCAGACACAGGTGGGCCCTCAGCTGCGGCAGACACAAGTGGGCCGTCAGCTGCGGCAGACACAAGTAAGGTGTCAGCTGGTGAGTTGAGGTGAGGAGGTAAGGCACACAGGTGAGGTCCTGAGCTGCTGCAGACACAGGCGGGCCCTCAGCTGCGGCAGACACAAGCAAGGTGTCAGCTGGTGAGGTGAGGTGAGGTGAGGAGGTACGGCATACAGGTGAGGTTTTCGGCCGGCACATGGGTCTGAGCTGTGGTGCCCAGCTGCGACAGCAGATGGATATATCCCAGTCTGGTGAGCCGCGGCTGACGATAGGCGTCTCAGCGGACCTCCGCCCGGTCAGTAGAGTGGAGGCGGCAGCCTGCGGACCAGCACGCTCAGTGTTGGTTGGTTATTGGTTTTTACGACACATCCACCGCTGAGTCATGTAGCGTCGCCAATCTCTCACGCCGATTGGTCGTGGGCGAAGAGTAGCGACAGGTGAGACTCGAACCCACAACCTTTCGATTGTGAGACAAGCAGCACGCTCAGTGTCGCACTCCACTGCCCTCGGGACGTCACAGGCGCACACGGTCGGTGCACCGCCGGGTGGCACACCGACCGGTGGGCCACGGGCGCGCCTGTGGTAGCACCGGGCTGTACACCATTCGGTGAATAAGGGGTGCGTTGAGGTGCCGCCGAGTGTTAGACCAGCCACCGGCCGGCCGGAAGTGCAGCAGCGAATACCGCCGAGCAGAACACCAGCACCGGCGGAGCACAGGTCATTGGCACGGTGGCCACGGCACGGCGGGTCAGTACGCAGCCCGTCTGACGTGTCGTGCGTTGTGTTTCACGGCTAATGACCCGATAGGATCCCGTAGTGGGTGGACGCTCACCGCGCTGAGTTTCAGTAGTTCTGGGAGTGTCATTCGTGGGATGTAGGGGTGGTTTTGTGCCACCGAAGGTGCGCTGGTATGCCGGATTGCTGGATGGGTTGTGCTTGACGTGGCAGCACTGGCTGGTGGTAAAGTGGCTCTATCCATCTGACATAGGTGCGGCGATGTATTGAACGACTGAATGACAGGACATCCATTGTTTCAATTGTTTCATATCGACCCTCATGGTGTTTTGGATGTAATGAGAGCAAATATGGACATCAGGAACAAAGGGAGATGCTCTATTCAGTAGCTAATGGGGAAAAGACAGCAAGTTGCATCTGGATAATTAGCATGTTTTTGGTAAACTTATTCATCAAGATGTTCTGAAATCTGCGCCCGAAAACCCAAATAACTAACATGTTCTGAAATCATTCGTCAACTCGGGAAGCCACCCGTCGTATACACTGGAGCGAGGTTTCGCATGAGTGTGCTTACGCGAAGCTGTTGGTGTGACCCGGTGCTGCGGTGTGACCTGCAGGATGACCCGACCCGACCTCCGGTGCCTCCGATACCGCCGCGGGGCTCTGTCAGTCCGCCGACGGACCGCGCCGCCTCCGGCGAGCCGCCCATCTATCAAAACCGAGTGTCCGTCATACCTTCGATCGGTGAGCCGACCTGACCTGACCTGACCTGACCGCACCGGTCGTCAGTATCCTCTGAGTGGTGGGCTGTCTAGACTTCAGGTCATCGTTCAAGAGGTGTCCGTTCGTAGAATGTACTGGGGATTAGAATACATCGAGACGTATTCAGGTGTGTCACACACAGGGTTAAAATAATTGTTTTTCGTTGGGTGTGATATGTCGAAACGAGCACAGTAGGATGTCGAAATTTGCCGTGGAATTAGTGTCATTTAAAATGTTTGGTGCCCCAGACTCAAATTCGAGCTGATGTTGTAGGCACTTCAAAGTTGTGGTGTAGGTTCCAAGGAGCAGGATGTCAATACTTCTTGTAGAAGGATGTCAGTTGAGTGTTCAGAAAGTGGTATATTCCACCCTATTTCGCGAATAATTTATCACTTGTCACGCATATATTGATTGAGCACAGCTATCCCATCAGGAATGCTTGCATTTGATGTGTGTTACGATCGGTGCACAACAGGTACTTAGTGGATAAATGCAGATATCTTCGGGAGGAAGGTGGACTTAGTGGCTGGATGTTTCCCAGTAACGAGCGCATTCCATGCAGGGTATTCTTTATGCGACATACTATGACCTGGTTCCTTTCTACCGGGGCGGGGATTGCCGAGTGATTAGGGTGTTGGGCTCTGGGTGCCAAAGGTCCCAAGTTCGACACTAGCGCCGCTCGGGACATTTCCCAATCCCGTGGCCCACCGGCGAAGCAGTGTGGGCGGCGCCACTAGCCGTGAATGTGCATAAAGTGCGTCGTGAACCACCCAATAAACAAACGATTCCTTTCTATCGTGGCACGACGTTTGGTGTCACGCTATTGCTGTTTCAGAAGAAGAGTCGAACGGGCGAGAGGAACGGAACGGAATCAGCCGTCGTCACTCTTCGCTTGACGGTAAATTACTCATCTTTCGGATGGCGAAGGTGGTGCCTCCCACATGCGGTACACTTTGGAGACGACACACTTTGCGGACGGCATATGTCGTACATTTTTCCGAGGTGTAGCACGTTTAATCGCGCACCTGGTCTGTTTAATACAACGAAGAATGGCTCTTGAGTGCTCCTGGGTTTTAGACATTGCGTGAGACGAAATGTACGACCCTCAATATACCAGGAGGTGCTGAGTTTACATCAAAAGTAACGTTAGGGATTATGCTATATTACTCAAAGTGCTATGCTATGCTATGTTATATGAGTAATATAGTATAATCCCTAACGTTACTTTTGATGTAAACTCAGCACCTCCTGGTATAGTGAGGGTCGTACATTTTGTCTCACGCTGGTCTGTTTACACCACTTAACTTCAGCGTTGTGTTTCTTCGGTTACTTTTGTTTTCGTATGTTTTGTCGTGTTTTAATTTGCTTTACGAGTTCATCTGAGAAGAGCATGCTTTTCCATGTTGCTTTTTGTATGCAGTTGTCTCGAGCACATCGTATTTTTTAGTTAGTTCTTTTTATATTTTCTGAATATCAAGACAAGTTCAGGCTGTCGAAGAATATGACTTGGCGGTACTCTTAGTTAGCTTTGCTCTGTTTGGTTTGGCCGGAGTTTTCACTTAGTAGTGTCATAATTCGTGTTTTCATGTGATGTACTGCTGTTTTGTGGCCTAACCTGGCCAGCAGGTCGTGCTAGTAGTCTGCTATAGCGCCCTGCCGTAGTACTGTAGCTCGCCGACTGCGGTGATGCAGTGCCCTGGCTGCAGTAATGCAGACCTTTCTCACGGTACCGTAGGACTCTCTTCGGTGTCATAGAACTACTGCGGTGCTGAAGCGCTCTGTGTGATGTAGCGCTCTGCTACGGCGTTGTAGAACCCTCTAGTACTGTATATTTCGTGTATGATACACTAGATGCTTCCCCGCGTCGGTATTGTAGCCCTCTGTTGTTGTTCTGTAGCGCTGCGTGTAGTAGTCTCTTGTGGCAGTCTGTTGTAGTAGTCTGTTGTAGCAGTCTGTTGTAGTAGTCTTGTAGTAGTCTGTTGTGGCAGTCTGTTGTAGCAGTCTGTTGCAGCAGTCTGTTGCAGTAGTCTGTTGTAGCAGTCTGTTGTAGCAGTCTGTTGTAGTCTTGTGGTAGTCTATCGTGGCAGTCTGCTGTAGCAGTCTGTTGTAGCAGTCTGTTGTAGTAGTCTGCTGTAGCACTTTGTTGTGGCAGTCCATTGTAGCTCTCTGCTCTGGCCGTGGTGCTGGGTAGTGACGCTCCATACGTGCCTCGCTAGAGTCCGCGCCGCCGCCGTTGCCCAGCTCTGCGCCGCCGCCCTCGGCCGTCCACAGACTTCACGGCGAGTCGACTGTTGACGGAGGTGGGTCACTGACCTCTGAGAGACCTGACCCGGTCTCGGTCAACCCGAGCCGAGGCGGCCCAGTTCCTGTGTGCACGTGGTGGCGCCGACCACTGCCTTGACAGCCTGAGCTCGGTGGCTGCCTGCCGGTCCCGACCGGGTGTAGTTTCGTTAACCTCGAGTATCAGCCGACTGCACGGCGCCTATATAGCTTCGTGGAAGTGGTTAGCATTGCCGTCGAATCGAAGGCATGATGATGTGCATTTCACCATTCGCCTGACATCCTGGGTACTCTGCAGTGTTACTATGCCACCACTGAGTATGACCGGGAATTCCTTGTTGGACTTCAGCACGGCCTGACATGCTCAATGCAGTCTCTTCCACCAGATCGCCGAGCATGCTGTACCCTCGCGACACCATGTGCGCACCAGTTTGTTATGGACCATCTCTCAGTACCCTGAAGTCTGTCTCGTATTGCTTGCCTCTGTCGAGTTGGGTGGCCCATCCCTCCGCGCAGACAGTTGTGTAGCTGTGGTGGGTACCGCCCGTCCAGACACTAAGCTCTGTTGCTCGCCTCGGCCATGCACAGAGATCCACACGTCGTCTTTGTTGTGTGCTTCGTGGTGGTCGACGGCTGCGATGTCGGCTTCGAGCGGCTCTGTGCCTGCTGTCGAATAAGTCGCTATGTGTGTGGTTAAATTGGCCCAGTATGCATTCGTGGACCCGACCCACGTGCGAACCGACCGGACCGGACAGGAGTGGACATGCATCGCAACAGGTGCTCGGTGGATTATACCAGCCTTGGCATTTATCTGACCAGATCCTACCTGAAGCTGACTGACTCGCCAGGAGGAAGCGTGATATTGCGGCACTGTTCAGTGAGATCTCACTAATGTGTAGCTGCTCCATTTGGAGAGGACATCAGGTCGTGGAAAATCCTCAGCGACATTAAGTTAAGCGTCTGACACTGTCTGGCCTGAAAGGAATGGACGTAATGTCACGGAAGGTCCTGTATCCTGGCCAGTCCTACTTGACCTGTCCTGCTTCCTACAGCCCGATAGGAGGTGACGTGAAATCGCGGCAAATGTTGAGTGAGAGTCGTACTAACCCTGACCTGACCGGGCCTTGCAGGAGGGGACGTCAGGTCGCGACAGGTGTAGAGTGAGAGTCGCGCTAACCCTGACCTGACCGGGCCTTGCAGGAGGGGACGTCAGGTCGCGACAGGTGTAGAGTGAGAATCGCGCTAACCCTGACCTGATCCTGCAGGAGGGGACGTTAGATCGCGGCAGGTGTAGAGTGAGAGTCGCGCCAACCCTGACCTGACCGGGCCTTGCAGGAGGGGACGTCAGATCGCGACAGGTGTAGAGTGAGAGTCGCGCCAACCCTGACCTGACCGGACCTTGCAGGAGGGGACGTCAGATCGCGACAGGTGGTGAGCGAGATCACGGTGACGGCGGGCGCTGGCCCGGCCCAGTACGCCGGCCGGACCTCGTCGCTGCCGTACGGCCAGCAGCCGTCGCCTTCTGACAGCCAGAAGTCGGCCACTATGGACCAGAGGTGATACTGGGACCGCAGCGGCGCATGGGCACAGCTGGGGCAGGGACACAAGGTGATACCGAGACTGCAGCGGCGCCGGGGCACGGCTGGGGCAGGGACACACGGTGATACCGGGACCGCAGCGGCGCAGGGGCACGGCTGGGGCAGGGACACGAGGTGATACCGAGACCGCAGCGGCGCAGGGGCACGGCTGGGGCAGGGACACGAGGTGATACCGGGACCGCAGCGGCGCAGGGGCACGGCTGAGATCGGGGCTTGGCTGGGACAGGGACCGAACTGAGCAAGGGACTGACTGAGGCGGGTTCGATATAAAAGGTACACTTGGTTGAGACAGGGACAGTGTAAACCGAGAAGCAGGAATCACACTGGAGCACAGATGAGACAGACACCGGTCTTGGCGGAGTTGAAGCTGTTTGGCTGAGGAAGGGGATTGGTGACGACCGAGGTGTTTCTGGTCTTATGCTGGTCAATGCTGATTGCCTGCTTTGTGCATCCTGCGACTTTCCGTCAGTGACTGTTGTCCACTGACCTTGCGTGTACCCTAGACCCTTGTCTACTTTGTCCTAGTTGCTCTTGATTGAGCCTTATATATAGGTAGCAGCCGACCTGCATTGGCCTTTCCGGTCCTGGCACGGCCGGATTCGCTTCGCTTTATGCGCTCGCATAGCTACCGGCTGAGGGAAGGTTCAGTTGGCAGCTGACCCGATAGGTTCAGAGACCCGACAGCGGGGTGGTTGGTCGTGACAGCCCATTAAGCTTCTGGTCAAGATTCTGCCGTTGAATTGTAATTTCCAGATAGGGTGATGACGCCAGGATTTACGCAAGAAGCTCTTAGTGTATGACCTTTCTTTGTAAAGCCGCTCCGGAAAGCATGACTGAATTTCCGTTGAAACATGCGTATATATATATATATATATATATATATATATATATATATATATATATATATATATATATATATATGTCAAAGCAGCGATAAGGATGTTAGCATTGTGTTTATGCGGATCGTTCTCAATTTCCAAATACCGGTTCAGCTCTCTTGCACCTCAACTTACCCATGCGCACCTAAAGCCGAATGAAAGTAATGGTAGGCGCATCGTAGATGAGGTATATTTCCAGAACAAATGAATGAGAACAGGGTTGGCAGTTTGTATCACCACTCCTGTTTTAATTGGTTTTACCACAAGTAAAAATCAGATATGTGAAAATTGTATCTTTTTTTAACCGGTAAGGATCCTGCAAGTATTCCCTTTATCTTTCCGTATATACCGGATGTGCTGTTTATATGTCAAGTAGATTATCACTTATCATGAATGTGCATACTACATAAACGTGGGCCAAAATTGGGCTGAAAAAATGCCTAGGAAGTGTAAATATGATGCCAATATTTTGCATTTTACCGGTTTCTTACCAGTTTTTACAGGTGAAAACCAGTTGTCATAACATAAACTAGTTTTTTCATGTAAAAATCCCAACCATGATACGTGAATCAAGTATTTGCAATAAATGCATATCGAACTCTAAGATTTGATGAATGCACTAAGCTAACGTGGTATGTAAACAGTGTTACCTTTGTTTATCGATTGCCATAAAATATCTATTTGCGTGGACCTGTGCCTACAATCCATCTTACATATAACCGGAGCTATCCACCCGTTTTTGTCCGCGGGCCCTCTGGTATGTCGAGCCGCGCCAGACGCGATGGCCGCGGTGCTGACCGTGAGAGCCGTGCGGCGGCAGGAACGGCAGCGAGAGCGGCAGCGAACAGGACGACCGGCGGCCCAGCAAGCGCGGCTCCGTGTTCGGCTTCCTGCGCAGGAACAGAAAGGACAAAAACCCGGCGCAGGTGTAGTGCGCGGCGCCGTCCGCCGCACGTGTATCGGAAAGTGCAAATCAACGCCGCGGATGAACTGATTGTCCGCACTGCTTAGTTACTCAGCCGTCGAGGCCGACTTGCGAGGTGAACTCACTGGTTAAATGTTACGCGCCGGCTTGTGTGCGTTCAGCTATGTTTTATTGCTGTTTCCGGTTTAAATAAGCTTGTACCTATGGGCGGATTATTTTTGGGTTTCAGCTGCGGACGCGTGATTCGCGTTGGATGTTGATGACAGTGGATCAAATGCTATTGTATCAGCTGTGGTTGGCGTTTGTCAGCAATGTTAATGAATACCAAATACCTGAAGATTGCTAGAGGTATGTAGATATTTAATTTCAGTTATTCCGTCTTGCACAGTGCCTTCAACTTTGTACAATATGATTAGTCAATTTTCATTCTGCCTTCCACAATACATGACTATTTACCGTTATGACGTGTTTGGTGGCGTCTGGAGCGGCTGGCCGGTATGACGTGTTTGGTGGCGCCTGGAGCGGCTGGCTGGCCGGTATGACGTGTTTGGTGGCGTCTGGAGCGGCTGGCCGGTATGACGTGTTTGGTGGCGCCTGGAGCGGCTGGCCGGTATGACGTGTTTGGTGGCGTCTGGAGCGGCTGGCCGGTATGACGTGTTTGGTGGCGCCTGGAGCGGCTGGCTGGCCGGTATGACGTGTTTGGTGGCGTCTGGAGCGGCTGGCCGGTATGACGTGTTTGGTGGCGTCTGGAGCGGCTGGCCGGTATGACGTGTTTGGTGGCGTCTGGAGCGGCTGGCCGGTATGACGTGTTTGGGTGGCGCCTGGGGCGGCTGGCCGGTCGTTATGACGTGTTTGGTGGCGCCTGGAGCGGCTGGCCGGTATGACGTGTTTGGTGGCGTCTGGAGCGGCTGGCCGGTATGACGTTGACGTGTTTGGTGGCGCCTGGAGCGGCCGGTCGTTATGACGTGTTTGGTGGCGCCTGGAGCGGCTGGCCGGTATGACGTGTTTGGTGGCGCCTGGAGCGGCTGGCCGGTATGACGTGTTTGGTGGCGTCTGGAGCGGCTGGCCGGTATGACGTGTTTGGTGGCGTCTGGAGCGGCTGGCTGGTCGTTATGACGTGTTTGGTGGCGCCTGGAGCGGCTGGCTGGCCGGTATGACGTGTTTGGCGGCGTCTGGAGCGGCTGGCTGGCCGGTATGACGTGTTTGGTGGCGTCTGGAGCGGCTGGCTGGCCGGTATGACGTGTTTGGTGGCGCCTGGAGCGGCTGGCTGGCCGGTATGACGTGTTTGGAGGCGTCTGGAGCGACTGGCCGGTATGACGTGTTTGGTGGCGCCTGGAGCGGCTGGCCGGTATGACGTGTTTGGTGGCGTCTGGAGCGGCTGGCCGGTATGACGTGTTTGGTGGCGCCTGGAGCGGCTGGCTGGCCGGTATGACGTGTTTGGTGGCGCCTGGAGCGGCTGGCCGGTATGACGTGTTTGGTGGCGTCTGGAGCGGCTGGCCGGTATGACGTGTTTGGTGGCGTCTGGAGCGGCTGGCCGGTATGACGTGTTTGGTGGCGCCTGGAGCGGCTGGCCGGCCGGTATGACGTGTTTGGTGGCGCCTGGAGCGGCTGGCCGGTATGACGTGTTTGGTGGCGTCTGGAGCGGCTGGCCGGTATGACGTGTTTGGTGGCGCCTGGAGCGGCCGGTCGTTATGACGTGTTTGGTGGCGCCTGGAGCAGCTGGCCGGTATGACGTGTTTGGTGGCGCCTGGAGCGGCTGGCCGGTATGACGTGTTTGGTGGCGTCTGGAGCGGCTGGCTGGCCGGTATGACGTGTTTGGTGGCGCCTGGAGCGGCTGGCCGGCCGGTATGACGTGTTTGGTGGCGTCTGGAGCGGCTGGCTGGCCGGTATGACGTGTTTGGTGGCGCCTGGAGCGGCTGGCCGGCCGGTATGACGTGTTTAGTGGCGCCTGGAACGGCTGGTCGGTATGACGTGTTTGGTGGCGTCTGGAGCGGCTGACGGGCCGCGCCAGAGAACCACCACCGGCTCCGACAACGCTGGCATGTGATGGGCACCAGCTGAACGTCGATGCAGAACATCAACGGTTAGGAACGAGTACCGGACTCGTGCGACTCCATAGCTGCATGGTATTTAACGCCTGATGCGTCCCTGCTGCGGTGATGAGTCGAGTGGATCACTGCAGAGTTCGTCGCTGGCTGACAAGAACGCCTGTCCACACCGATAAGCTCTTGTGTTCCCTGCAAGAGTGGAGGTGGCATGTGGGGGATTTTGTGTATCGCGGCCAGAAGACGGCGCACAGTATCTTTTCACCAGCGCAATGGTCGTTTTAGACGGTCATCTCTCTCCAAATGACGCGTAATGAACGGATTAAACCGGTGTTCGGAATATGAACGTCAAGTTATGCTAGCGTAGCTAAGCTGCCAGATATTTTGTTCAAATATCACTCGCCGCAGATGAACACCATGGAGTCCGCTTTCCTCTGTGGGTGGTGACCTGATATTTTAAAGAAATCTGGTCACGGATGAAAGCACGACGGGGGGAATTTAGTATGGCCATCACGCGTGTTTGCTCTATATTTATTTTTTTAATCCTACCGCAGGCTCTGTGCGTTTTGTGCGATATCGTTGCTCCTTTATCTTTTTTGAAGATGTAACCTACGTGTGGTGAAGCGTTGAATATGTGTCACTAGCAATAGCAATTTGTAATATGTTCATCCGTCTGGAGAGCAAGACGAAATGACAGCCAATCTGGTGCCCAAGAATACACACACACACACACACACACACACACACACACACACACACACACACACACACACACACATATATATATATATATATATATATATATATATATATGCATAGCATATTCACCAAGTTAAAGTATCAAAAAGGTTTGTTTATGAAACACGAAAAGAGCTGAAGAAACAACAGACGTAAAGAGCGGCGACCAAAAAAGACTCAATAAATGTATCACAATTCCATGTTGAACACGCGCCCTGGAGGGGGCGAAATCCGCCCACCCCTCCGGTTTTTCGTAGAGAACTACAGATTTTAGCGGCCGATATACGCCATTGTTTGTGTACCGGCTTAAACGACCGGCGCGTTGCTTAAAGTAAGAAAAATGAAAATCGACCGAACATTTTTCGAGTCGCTAAAGTCATTTTTTGATCAGCGCCAGACCACAAATATCGGCGCTGATGCGCTTCCCGTATATTGGCAAAAAGGAAGTGTTCTTGGCAAAACTAGCGACTTGTTTGGTGTACATTGTTATGCTATATTGCTTCAAAGTCATGTCAGGTCACCGAGGTCAAGTCAGGTCAAGTTTATGACAGGTTAACCTACGCCCTGGAGGGGGATGGCGAAATCCGCCCCCCCCGATTTTTCGTACGTGACTCCATCTTGTTTCGGTCGATCAGTGTCCTAAAATTCTGTCGCCATTAACTGTGCAGATGAAGAAATAAGTTGCTTGGGAATAGTGGAAGATTGGAAAAAATAAAGGATCGTCACATAAGGATTAAAAACGTAGAATGCCTTTCACTTCAGTCACATGCATTTTACATTATTTAGCAGTCGTGTGTATAATGACTGCCCACACATGTGGCAAAATGGTAAAAACCTAAGGCAAGGATGAAATAGCACAATTCCATTAACTGTGAATTTCCAGGCCACATGGTCAATTATTTTACACTGCGGCCGATATACGCCTTTTTTCGTACCTGCTTGGAAGTGACCGGCGCATTGTTTAAAGTGAAAAATGAGAATTCGGCAGAAAACTTCAAGTTAGGGGCCGTTAAAGTAAAAACAATTCGCAGCGCCAGACCACAAAAATCGGCGCTGATGCGCTTCCAGTATATTGGCGAAAGGGAACTGTTCTTGACAACACTAGCGACTTGCTTGATGCATTTTGTTATGCTATATAACTTAAGTCATGTTAGGTCGCCGAGGTCAAGTCAGGTCAAGTTCATGACAGGCTAATAGAACCAAACTTGGTCCACTGGAATGTTGTCAAAAATGCAAATGACTGTCATGCGATTGATGTCACTTTACATGTTACTCCCTGCACATCCCGAAATCTACTGTTTGTCGTTGTGTGCCTAAGCGTTTCCATACTTTATTCATGTATTTCACTCCTTTCTTTGCGAAGCCGATTGTGCCGAACCGCCCAACGGAGCAATCGGGTGGGCAGCCCAGTACCGGTAACTGGAGCAGGTAATGACTTGCTAAAGTGCTCCTATATAGGTGACCTGAGGTCAAATGGCGGATCTGGCATCTGTATTGCATCATTAGTAATGTCCAAAACATTATTTATGCCAATTTTTGGAGCATTTAAACACAATCATAGCGATCCATAACAATGACAAGCCAATCCAAGCAAAACCAGAAAATTTTGCTATTTTGACCTCATTTGACCTTGAAGATATCGACCTAAGGTCATTAAATTTGCACACAATAGAGTTCACTATCGTGCCCACCTACCCTGCGAATTTCGTTGCTCTAGCCTCAGTAGGAGCCGAGATCGTAGGGTGTGGCGGAATCCGCCCCCCCCCCCCCCCCCCCCCCCCTCCAGCGCGCGTCATTTTCCGAGGCCCTCCGGGGCGCGTGTTAAAGCAGGCTATTACTACCGCCGAACACCTACAAGCCGTTGTAGTACAGGAGTCCGTAAATTCCGGGACTGAATGCCAGACACGCGGAAGCTGGCAGATTCTCAACTAATAGTATAGTATGCTAAATTTCATGTTCCGGTTCGAATCGTATGTCGGGAAGCCGTAGGAGAAATTCAAGCGCCAATAAATGATTACAAGAGCGGCGTAAAGATATAGGCAGAGTAGTGCCGCTGTTGTCCACATTGATGAATGTGAGATACTACCGAATTGGGATGACGTAAGAGAGTTGGAGACGAATATAAAAACCAATGTGAAAAATATGCGCACGCGACACACAATTCGAGAGGCGGTTTTCTTATCTTGGCAGGACTTGCAGCGGTATTATCTATTGCAGAAAGCCGAAATCAAATTGGTACTATATTTTTACGGCAGAAAACGTGATTTCTTACCTGCCTGATATTGTCTGCATTTGTTCGCGTCTGTTCATCTCTATGGGACTACCTCTAAGTCGCCGTGTTCATCACTATGGGAAGGCTTTCATCCACGCAGCTGGCAGGTGACTATGACGTGAGTCAGATGGTGCTGTGTGCCGGAACGGCCAGGTCCACAGCCTGCGCACACCGATTAAAGTTCAATCGAAGGACACCGCCCACCTAGCGGACAATGCAGGAACTAATTACATCCTCGCTGTTGGCATGCAGGGACGGTTGTGATTGACCGAAATGGTTGAACATGACATTTTCTATACCAGCTTGAGCAGAGGATGTGATGATGTTCCGACCCTTCTAAAGTGATGATAGTCTTAGTTTCGCCAAAATTGCATCAACTAGACCCAATCTCCCTTATCAAAGTTATCAAGCTATCGAGCTTACTTATTTGGTATTATCCTAGCATAGGAATCCTCTAACTTCAGCTCCATCGCCCCATTGGCATTAGAGATGGAATGCCGAGGAACTACGTACTATGCACAGACGACCGGACGTCATCTAATGAGGGGGCTTGCCGGATAAACGGATGACGACTGACGGGCGAACAGCGCAAACTGTGGCGCAATGAGAGAGTAACGCAGATGAAAATGGAGAGAGAGAGGGTCACGCAGGCAGTTGGCGCAATGCTGGGCACTATGCGGAACACAGTGCCGTAGAAGCATCACGTGATGGAGAGGAGAGACGAGTCCGCTTTTTGTCCCTCCAGCGTGACACCGCACCGTACATCAGCGGATGTCGCAGCCATTTTTACTCGGATGGTGAGTAACTGGCTCGTCGGCCTGCGGGATGCAAATAGCATCGATTGCATACGGTGAGCGCCTGGCATAGAGCCGAAAGCCCTTTCACATGGCCCATTGGCAAGTGAGCTAACTGGTGATTCGGGCGGAACCGAGGTCCACGAGTGAATCGGCCTGATACCTTACCGATGCCGAACATAGGCTGCAGAATTACGTCTGAACTGACGTACGGATCGAAACTGGCGACCGCTTCACCAGTTTCTTCAACGACAACGTGGAAAGATCCGATCTACTAACACAGAGTGTAAGCTTGTATTTCTATGACAACCAAATCTACATCATTTGGATCCACGCACATGGTCTCTGAACCAGACCGGACTGTTACTGGATCCAGAAGCGGATACTTGAGATAAGGTACTGGATCTCACAATGCAGTGCTCCCCATATTTCGCATAACAATTGCATGGAAAGGTACGTCTGGACTTAGGATCTTGCTACCTATTACCGTGGATCCACAAGCAATCACAGTAGCTAGGATATCCCCTTAATTTTTTCATGGGATCCTACAGCATGGAAGATCCGCCTTTTGGTCAAGATGTGACGCACGGCTTGCTTGCATTTAGTTCAGAAGTAAACCTTGGAGTGTGACTTCCACATTTATATAAGTCACGTAATTTTCATGACCTCGAATCATGCTAATTCAGCTGACATGACAGACCTATGATTATTTTACATTGTCCTTGATGCAATAACACACGTGAACGACATTTTTGTTCATTTTTCATCGCCATTCGGCATTGTTGCTAGCTTTTGGCATTGCTTAATATTTGGTGCAGGGGGGTCGGCCCATGTAAGGCACCAAGGCAGCCTCACCCGAGTAGAGCTGGTATTTTGTATGTTATTTTCATAAAATTATGCTTTCATCCACTGGAGAATAGCAAATTTGAAAAACTGGAAACAAATATGCATTGGTGACTCATAATTATGGCGAAAATTTAAGTTAATTTACAGTTACACTATTTACATCTTGGCTTCCAAACAGCTCTATCACCGGTCGGCAGAGGCTATCGTCAAGCACATGTCGTCATATAGTAAGTTTTCGTGTCATAGCAAGGGCAGGGTAGGCCGAAGGCCCTCCAATATTGTTTGGCAATCGGTGACGTCACATGGGTTGGACAATTGCTCAGTCCCGCAGGCGCTCCAGCGAGACTTACGTGTTTTCTACACATTTCCGATCTTAAATACCATCGAAACGGGACAAAATCGGGTTCATTTAAAAGTTTGAATAATATTGTCCACGAATATGAACCGTATTTTCCCCAACACTCGGATTTTTCGCTTTGACCCACGCTGACTGCATTCATGTCAAGCGCCACAGGAATCTCGTGATACCACGGGTAGTAGCAGTATGCTGAGACAGGCCAACTGAAGATCACGGCCGGGTAGGAGGGGTAGGAGGAAGTAAGAGATAACTGTTGCAACATAATTCCTTCCCACTCGCTGCAGGGGCGTAAACAAGGGTGGGGGTACTGGGGGCATGTGCCCCCATGGGAAGGTGGTACCCATCCGGCCAGGAAAAGGCGCCAACATTATATTTAGGCTACCGGCTGAGGCGCCTATATTGGTTGGAATAGCACGCCCTTATTACTCATATCCAGATAGCGAACCTGCAGCTGGTTTTCAGGAGTGTTTTCCATTTTTAATTCATATACGCCTAGATACGCCTAGACCAGGCGTGTTCTCGTTGTATATTTTTGAAGGGCAAGTGCCACCTCGATGTTGGCTCTGTCCACTAATAATTTAGACTTTTAACATGGGGTGCCATGGAGCATGCACCCCATTGATGTGGGGCTTCCCATTGACTTCATGTATTTTGCACTAAAATAATAAATAATAAGAAGACCAATAATAATAATTATTATATATATATAAAACATATATGTGTGTTTATGCGAGCCATTTCGGGTTATGAAATGGAAATATACGAAAGCCTCAATGATATTTTATATATGAAAACTTCTCGGCAATTTCGGAAAGATTTGAACACGAAGAAGAGGGTTGAAATCCACTAACTTCGGAACGATGGTGATAGGTTTGGCACCTTGCAGCGCCAAGTTAAGTTGTTCATACTCATCTTAATATAAAATAATAATGGGTACTTATGAAAAATACTGGTCGAAATCCGCCGATATTTTCTGCCTCACCTCACTTGGGTGCCACGGACCGCTCCTGATTTGGTGCCTATATGTGTTAGTTTTGTTGACGTTCTAGAGCCAAGATTTGAATAGGTGATACTGACGAGATATGCTTTAATGAACTAGGCATTCGCATCGATCTTGGGTCTTCCTCTAACTGCCACGTGGTAGCAAACTGTGAAAACCTACTTGGCCTTGAAGTGAAACAATATTCCATCAGGGTCCAGTTGCCCAAAGTGCGATAATTACCGAGGGGGTTTGGTTGGTTGGTTATTGGGGTTTAAGGGCGCATCGACTGCAGTGGTCATGCAGCAATTACTGAGATGGAACCTGCGAACCCAAAATATTTGATGCAGTCTGGTGCACTGATGTATTCAGAATCCATGCCACATAGGATTTCATAGCTGGCGTTTTCATGGTTAGCATCGAGTTCCCGTTAGCTAGACTTCACACTTCTTTGAGCGAGATAACCTGTTTGCGCCTGTTGGTTGGTTACTGGTTGGTTATTGGTTTTATGACACATCGACCGTTGAGCCATGTAGCGTCACCAATCTCTCACGCCGATTGGTCGCGGGCGAAGAGTAGCGACAGGTGAGACTCGAACCCACAACCTTTCGATTGCGAGACGAGCAACTTACCCCTAAACTGCTCGTCCCCGCGTTTGCGCCTGTCCCTGACATGCGAATATGACAACAATGCCGCTCAAATCGATCGCGAACATCATCGGCAGGATTTCTAACGCATCGCAAACTGCCACCAGCCGACAAACTCCGCCTTGGCTTCGTCGCAAGCGGCGACCTGTCGGCTCCACCGATGCGCCGCCTTGGCCGACGCGACAGGCTGCCACCACGGCGACCTTGACCCTCGGCCGGACACGTTCCCCGTGACCTGAATGGCCGACACGTTGACCGTGCGCTGGCAGCAGGCTGGTCGCCGCCGGCGAGCGCGCTGAGACTGCCGGCGCCGCCGCTGGCGAAGCGGACCTGCCACACGTGAGGAGCACATGCGTCGCCATGGTGTTCCGCTGGCGAGGCGGACCTGCCACACGTGAGGAGCACATGCGTCGCCATGGTGTTCCGCTGGCGAGGCGGACCTGTCACACGTGAGGAGCACATGCGTCGCCATGGTGTTCCGCTGGCGAGGCGCACCTGCCACACGTGAGGAGCACATGCGTCGCCATGGTGTTCTGCTGGCGAGGCGACCTGCCACACGTGAGGAGCACATGCGTCGCCATGGTGTTCCGCTGGCGAGGCGGACCCGCCACACGTGAGGAGCACATGCGCCGCCATGGTGTTCCGCTGGCGAGGCGGACCTGCCACACGTGAGGAGCACATGCGTCGTCATGGTGTTCCGCTGGCGAGGCGGACCTGCCACACGTGAGGAGCACATGCGTCGCCATGGTGTTCCGCTGGCGAGGCGCACCTGCCACACGTGAGGAGCACATGCGTCGCCATGGTGTTCCGCTGGCGAGGCGGACCCGCCACACGTGAGGAGCACATGCGTCGCCATGGTGTTCCGCTGGCGAGGCGGACCCGCCACACGTGAGGAGCACATGCGTCGCCATGGTGTTCCGCTGGCGAAGCGGACCTGCCACACGTGAGGAGCACATGCGTCGCCATGGTGTTCCGCTGGCGAAGCGGACCTGCCACACGTGAGGAGCACATGCGTCGCCATGGTGTTCCGCTGGCGAGGCGGACCTGTCACACGTGAGGAGCACATGCGTCGCCACGGTGTTCCGCTGGCGAGGCGGACCTGCCACACGTGAGGAGCACATGCGTCGCCATGGTGTTCCGCTGGCGAGGCGGACCTGTCACACGTGAGGAGCACATGCGTCGCCACGGTGTTCCAGATCAGTGGCAAAAGACGGCTGCTCAGTGGCAAAAGACGGCTGATTGCCCAGGTGTGACTACGGATGTGGAACACTGAGCTATGCAAAGGGCCATTGTCTATCGTGTTTCAGCAACGTCGTGGAGCGGCAAGGGTGAGACAAAGAAGTAATTGGCTACTATCGTTAGACTGGACACCGATGGAAAACAGACCATTTCCTTTTAACGCTTGGCATTCGTTAAGAGCTGAATGCAAAAATAAACATCATTAGGTGAGTTGAAGACACCACTTCAATCCATCTACATAGAGTCAGACATATAGGCCTGCTGGACCCCTAAGGGTGCCCGAAGAAACATGGCATGCGGAAAAAGTAATTCTGTCATTTTCTTGTCAACTGCTTGATTGCGCGAATATGACTATTTTCGTAGACTTGCGTATTTCGCGAACTCTGTGCCTATGCATGCTAAAAAGGCAAGGGCAGCTCAGAATAAAATGGTAGGAATACTTGCGATGTTCGGTGTAGGGTTGTGGTTACTAATACTATTTTGCATGCGTACTTATCAGACGAATCGAGCTCCTGAACAAAAAGCATATGCCTTATATATGTGCTCTGGAATTGAACCAATCATCCGTATATATACACTAATCAAAGCTAGGCGCAGGCTGATAATATTTATATCAAATATGCCGGCAGCTTCAGTACTATAGCGCACTGTTGCCAATGTAGTCACGTTGTGGCATATGCTATGCTCGCCACACCCGATAACGGAAACAGAGCAGGCACAGCTGGAAATCGGGTGTCAGCGGCAGCCGTCTAGAACACCTCCGTTGGGAGGTGCCAGCACCTCACTGCACGCTAATGCATGTGGTGAACCCGAACACCGACTGGCCTTTAGCTGTGTTCTTCAACTGCTCCAGGTGCTTCGCGTTATTGACGTGGACGAATATGGCATCGACATGTCTACAGCATGTGCTCGCCTTCTATGCAGGTGACTTTGGTGACGCGATCTTCCAGGGAACGCATGCACCTGTTGGCGAACAGGCCTCAGGGACCAAATCGATGGCTGCACCGTCCATACTTAGCCGAACGATTTTCCTGCCGCCCGTGCAAAAGCTTCTTTAGGTTTCAAACATAGCGTGGCTGGATAGCGTGGCACATGTTGCCCAGCATTATTTTGATGGCTTGAGTCACTGGTGCATTGCTTCAATGTCCAGAGAAGTCATTAACTCGTCAGGTGAACTTATTTCGGGCTGCATTATTTCAAGGAACCAGTTCCTCGACTTCAAGTTATACTATGCAATGTGTTTTAGCGTATGGCTGGATTGGATTGGATTGTGGCTTCGCGACACACTCAGCAGCTGAGGCCATATGGCGTCGCCTGCCCTGGCGGGAAGGGCGGGCATCGCGGGGAATCGAACCCCGTACCTCTGGGTTGCCAGACGCCCAGCTTCACCGCTGAGCTACCGACGCCCCCGGCGTAGGGCTCAGTCAAGTTCAGAGCAGTTTGTCGTGCCAGGGGGTTTCTAGATTCCCTTGCGCGTATCCAGTGTCAAGCCTCCAGCCTTCAGTCTCAAGTCTTTCTGGACGTGTTGCCCATTCATCGGATCATTCTCGGCAGTTTAAGCTGTTGTTTTTATAGCCCGACTTTCTGTTTGGTCTCTCATTATTTGGATACATTTGGTATTGCTGGAAATATCATCCATTTTGTGTAGGTAGTCGTCCTTACTCATACTCATGATGTTCGTGATATATTCATGGTGACAAAGATGTTGACATTAGGTGCCCTTCCAGCAGTAATGATTGCAATGTTTTCAGATCGTGAGCATTTCGGTAAATGTTTGATGCTAGAACCATACTCTCGGTGTGACTATTAATACGCGCTGTTTTATCAGCGAACTGATACTTTAATAGCTGTCACCCTTCTTAGTGTTTTTCTTCTTCATTGTCACTTTGATATCGTTTTGCAGTTTTAGAATATCTTGGCACAGCAGCTCGAACGCAGCCTTTTTCGCAACAATATCCATGTAGATTTTACGTGCCATTTTAACCCTACTTTTAGCAGCCCCTCTGGTCTTCAGCAAGTTGGATAGATGAGAAGCTTATGACGTCATATTTTGCTTCTGGGGAAAACGAAGCAATTTCATGGCTATTCCATCAGTTTCTTGCAGATTCTAACTTCGGTAGCATTTTTTGCCCAAAATTATTTGTTTCAATGTCTCACTGATGCTCTTTAGAAGAGATGCTTCGTTTTCTCAGCTGGCTAGCTGTCTTCTTAGCCCCTCTGGGTCGTCTCAGAGTGGTTTTGCATGATACTTGGTGCTAAATTGGTACTCCACGGGCATATTCCGGGATACCTTGGTAAGAGGCATACTGCCGGGTCGTGCATTTTTGCATCCGATCGTTTCGGCAGATTGGTTCTTGCATGCATGTCGGTCCGCATGAAGACCGTCTGCTTCACCATGCTGGCGATTATATCGGCACGATTGTCACGTCATCTCGCTGTCTCGAAGATTGATAATGTACATACAACGAGCCCTGAGCCGGCACACGATGAAGAGACACCTGCGATAACTTACCCCGAGAAATGGTCGCGTGGAACGCCAACATCATACGGATAGTAAACGCCAGACGCCGACTTCCAACCATTGAAGCGGTGCTGATCAGAGAGCAAGCAGATGAAGTCGTGTATCACCATAGACATGCTTCAGTAAATAATAGTATGTCGTTTGTCGTCATAAACATGCTTCAGGTAACAATAGCATGTCGTGTGTCACCATAGACATGCTTCAGGTAACAATAGCACGTTGTGTGTCACCATAGACATGCTTCAGGTAACAATAGCACGTTGTGTGTCACCATAGACATGCTTCAGGTAGCAATAGCATGCCGTGTGTCAGCATAGAACTGCTTCAGTCAACAATAACATGAAACGACTCCACCAAAATAGGAGATGAATTTCATGAATCAATGAATTAATGAACGAATGAAAGCAGACGAATGAGTGGAACCACGACTAATGGTTGCATTATTCTGTTTGAGCTTGGAGTCAGCATGCGATCAATTTGACCCAAACTTTTTATACGCTATATATAACTATTATATATATATATATATATATATATAACTATTATTTGCGATAACAAAGCCGGCAAACCCTTTGACAGTGGGTTGTCTCTATCCACAACGTTAAGTCATCATACATATGAACATCAGAACAGCGGAGCAACTTACCACCCACCGAATACTGAGAACCGACTTTGCAGACAACCAGGGAAACGAACAAAAATATCCAAATACAGTATTTATGATCTGTCATTCAATATAACAGGCATGCGAGAGAACATTTTTGTATCCAGATATATAGTACTAGTAATAACAAATATTCACACACACACACACACACACACATATATATATATATATATATATATATATATATATATATATATGTATAACCTATGTCGCAGTTAGTTTTCTTTGTGGTGTTGTAGCCTTATCTTGTCAGGACATTCTGGTCGCTGAAAGCTATGTCGTATCTGGTTCGATTTGTGCAATTCACGGTTCGACAACGTTTATGAACGTTTCGTTTGACTCGCACCAACAGAAGAATTGACAACATAAAGAGGAACTGACCGGGCCCAGCTTTGTTGCCCGGTTTACGTGCAATACAAATTATATAATTCGAGCATGGTGTCGCCAGCCACCACCTGTCGAGATGTCTTCCTGGTAGCCTGCTCCACGGACGGGCTGACCATCAGCCATCGCAGGACGAACATAGTCCAATTTGTATCTGGCTACGTGAACTGCGCTTTCTGTGCTGCCGTCGTCGCATTGCCAGGAAGGACAGCAGCCGTATCTCGGCGCTTCTTCAGTTTATGGGGGCTTGTCGCTTTTATCGGATCCGATATGCCCGTGAGGCGTTGTGTCGGTACTTGTCGGCGGTGATAAGCCCAGTTGTTATGGCAACCGGCGGCCTGGCCACACTCAGCGTCGTAGTCGATTTGCCACCTGGCCCGCTCATTTGGCAGAACGTCCGCCTGTGTCGGCCTCCCTGTCCTGGCGGGGCCGAGTTCGAGTCGCTTCACGCGCTCGTGCTGAGCGCCCGCGTGGGAATGTCGACTGGCAGCTGGTCCGAGAAGGTCAGAACGCGACGACGGGACGGCCTGTCAGACCATTGGCAGGCCGTTAAGGTCGGCTGGCAGCTGGCTCGTTAAGTTCAGGACGCGATGACGGGATGGCCTGTCAGACCATTGGCAGCATGTTCAGCTCCTGGCTGAAGTCACTCCGTCGTGGTTGCAACCGTAACGGGATTAACGATCAAGTGCGTTCGGCGTGCACACTACGAAGTTTTTTCGTCACACGACCATGCTTTGGAAAGGAAGCAAACACACTCGGATTGTGTGTTTGCTTCCTTTGCTTCCATTGGGAGGAGACGGAGCAACGTCTGGTCTCTGTCCACAAACGCCGCCCGATGTAATGGCACATTGGAGCTAGATGTTCACATCGGAACTGCAGCCTTGAAGTGCCTGGGACGCGCAGAAGTGTCCCGGTTCTTCGTCGGGGTCTGGTCAACTTGTG
Organism: Imbricaverruca yamaguchii; assembly: GCA_034440575.1. Lineage (NCBI taxonomy): Eukaryota > Metazoa > Arthropoda > Thecostraca > Neoverrucidae > Imbricaverruca > Imbricaverruca yamaguchii. Next base: position 70,196 of record JAOTOL010001539.1, read on the forward strand.
ATGAAAGAGTCTACACTTCCCTTACTCAAAGACTAACTCATTTACATTTACCTCAGGAAGTTCGGAAGCTCTTGGTTGTACAATTGGAGGTGGGAGATTTCTATACATCGGTGTCAGATTTATTCGACCTCGAATTTTACTTAAACTGCATGTGCTCGTGGATTCAATTCGCCAGAATTCAGTCCGTATTCTTATTATTCATCAGGTATTATGCTGAGGCGGGAATGGGCCAATTGTTTGATTGTTTTGGTGCTTGATGACGTCATCAAAACATTGATAGTTCATCTCCTACCAACATTCCGGAGAAATACAGAACTTGGCCAAAAGGTATTTTGTGAGCACTTGTTTGTGTAATCGAGTCGTATTTCGTGCGTCGAATATTTATCATAAACAGATTACGCACATGAGCGTTTAGAGCATTGCGTGCTACGCGGGCCCATAAACAGCAAAATTCAGCATCAATTATCACCGTTCACTGGAAGCTAATTAAAGTTTCCCCTAAGCTGGGGCATCGCGTCAACAATGGTCGCCAATGTGTTGCGATTGTGCATGGAGTAGCGCAAAAAGGGCCGAACGTCTGACACAGTGCAACCGGTAGCCGCGTCGCACCCAATCGCTAGAAAGGTAACTGGCACAGGGTCAAGGTCATCCTGAAAACGGCCCCCCGGTTACCAGCACGTGGTTCTGGCAGTCTTGCGGCTGACCCGGCCACTGGTGCATCAGCTGGCGCGCGGACCCCGTCGGGTGTGAAGTATATCTGGAGCGCGCGCCGATGCTGTGCCGGAGGGTCCGCAGTGCATCTTCGTCAGCCCAGCCGGAGCCGAATCAGGCGAGAGGTTGTCGTTCTTGTGAGCACATCTGCGTGGCGGCGAGCAGCCAGAAAGTGTTGTCGCTGTGACACTTGCACCTGCTCCTAAAGCACCGCGACAATCAAAAGCATACCAGCTGCACCGCATAGCATGGGTATGTAGTGACTGTGAAAAAAAAACTGTTCACTAGTTTGTTAATGCTCTTCTCTAAGCTACACACTTTCGCATTGCTTTCATAGCATAAATTGGATTTGAGGTTTACAAAAACACACCTGCACCGAAGGAATATTAGTGATTCAAACATATTGCTCATCGTCAAAATTAATGGAAATACACTTCCACAAATTAAATGATAGGCATAACCTTTGCTACTTGATGAACGAAGCCCTCCAATAAGGTCACAACGACAGAGATGTAAGCTATTGCAGGCTTTCTTCCAGCAATGAACAATGGTTGCATCTTTCCATTAAGTTATGCAATAATGTTCAATCTCAGCCATAAATTCAGTTCAAGAAGAAAACCACATTACTTGCACAAAATTCAGTTTTGATTTTATCACATATCACAATAGTACCTCACCACCACTATGCGGAAATATATGTGACTGGTGTGATCAATTCATGAGCCAATTTGTCGGCACATTTACACACACAGCCACAAACAGCGTTGCAATGATCAATTCAGTGATGACGTCCACCATCGTGTTGTTGTGTTCCCCAGACATCATTCCCCTTGCTCAGTGATCTAGTGTAACACACCAGACCTAATTTGGCCATTAAGTGTTGGGGAGCATTCCTGTGTACACTAGACTACAAGAATCAGAAGGCGTTTGTGGTAGTTGCATGTCCTGATCTCTGTTGCTTAGCCGGTCAGCTGTTGTGTAGTCAATGCTTCTTCGTGAACTTGTAGCAAGTGTTATGTTGGTGCACCTTCCTGTAAGTGCATGGTGAAAGCGTAGCTTTGGTGACACCAATGTGGTTTGTTGGGCGAAGCTTGCATCCTTCATGTCGGTATGTGAATTGGTGGACTACCATGATGCATGTGAGCCAGTATGGTCGGCCGGGTTAATTGTTTTCAGGAATGAATTGAAAGTACTGCTGTAACGAAATCCAGTTCACTCTGTTCTTTAGTACATTCACAAACAATGTCTCGCGTTACTGGCTGGTCGGCTCGGTAGGCAGTAGTCATTTGCTTTTTGTTGCATAGCACCTTGAAGGACAAAGCAAATAGTTCAAAAAGCTTGTAATTTCATCGCTATTGCAGATGTTTGAGCGTCCACTGAAACATATCTCACTCTTCACAGTCAAGTGTTCATTATTGTCCAGTGAGAGCGATGGCTAACTGCACGACCGACGAAGCCCTAATCATGATTACTTTGTCATGCTATAATCACGCTTACTTTGTCACGCTTTAATCACGCTTACTTTGTCACGCTTTAACCACGTTTACTTAGTCACGTTCATTTAGTCATGCTTCAATTACGCTTATCTAGTTACACTTTAATCACCCTTACTTTTAGTCGTGCTTTACTCACGTTCAATTAGTCACGCTTTAATCATAAGCGGCGCTTTAATCATAACCAAAGCGGGGTAGTCCCGCTTTGGTCACGCTTACCTAGGCAGGCTTTAATCACGTTTACTTGCTATCGACGAGCACATCATCGGGCCCAATTTAGGCATTGTCATGGCCAGTGTCTTTTCGACACAAAATCGTTCTTAAGCTTCAACAGTATTCAGCTATTTGTGCATAGAATATGGTATTATGCTACCTACACTGACTTCCGCGAAATTGATTGATTGAAAACTGATTTTCTTGGAACTTTTGTGCTAATCCAATAAGATGGTCATCTTTACGATCGTGAACACAAATTTAGTGTACTTATCTACCCTTTGAAATTTTCCTTCACCCTTCTTCCCACCTTCCCCCTTCCCCCCCATTTTTCGGGGGCCACACCGGCACCAATTAAAAAAAACCCCACCGCCCCCCTTGGCACCCCCCCCCCCCCTGTCCCCCCCCAAAACCCCCTCTTCCCCCCCCCCCAAAAAAAACAATTTTATTACTCCCCCAGAGGCCCCCCCCCCCCCCCCCACACAAAACCCCCCCCAAAAGAAAGGATTAGATAGAACCCCACAAATAGTTGGTGGTATCCTCCGCCCGGAAGGAAAAAAAAGACGGAAACCATTCACTGTATATGCGTAGACGATATCTTTGTTTGCGTCAGGAGCGAGGACCATTTTATGAGACTGAGACACAAGTTGGAAGACAAATTAGCGTGTAACCTTACTCGGAGCTCTATGCAGGTTCAGTAATACATTTGTTCGATATGGACACATATGACACAGTGGAAACTACGAGACTATTGTGTACTGGAAAGGAAAGGACCAGTGGCTACGCTTAAATTTTGTAAGTGACCGTCAACATCAATATCAAGTAAGCATGATTAGGTCATTCGCCAGGCGTGCAATTAGTCATCGCTTCCACTGAGCAACTCTGTGTCCTGAATAATGGAGGGTAGGCAAATTTCAGCGAACAACGGCTACTCGAAACCCTATATTTACGACGGCATTAACCCGCTCCGTCTCGGGGGGTCTTCAACCGTCTCCCCCTCAGTTTCTTTCGCGGATAGTGGACGAACGGCGCGCGGCAGCGCGCCCAAATTTGGCATACCTTTTCCCACATCAATTTTGGCATGCTGTTTCAAAATTTTGAAGTCAGGTCATCTAGATTCAACGAATTAGTCAAGGTCAAGTGAGGTCACCTCCAAAAACGTTCTACCAATCGTCACGCTTTAACGGATACACATATTTTAATGAAACTTTCAGCATTTGCTTATCTTTAGGGATGCAACAAAACGTAAGAGAGGAATGTTTCATTTTTCGTTTTTGACTACATATAAATTTTGCATATTTGCCAATTGCAGTTCAAATAAAAGATTCTGGCTAAAGTAAGCATTTTTATTAGGGCAAGTTGACTTCCAACAACGTTTCTCGGTCTGCTCTACCCATTACAAAAGGAAAATTAAAGAAAACTTGAAAACTCAAAATTTCGAAATAAAAAAGAAAAGAAAATACTTTTTGGGGGCCACAAATTGCATGGCCCTGGTCGATTTCACTGTCCTTTTCTCATTCCATATAAATTTTGTTTTTTTCGTATATCCCCCAAAATGAACTCCCCGGAGCCAAAAACATAATGTAAGTCGTGAAAACTCGTGAAAATCTAGCCCCTGGTGACGTCACTTTTGGGGGAAATTGTTTTGGGGGTGGATCCGGACCCTACTCGTCGAGCGCTTTCCGATGACACCTCTTTCGTTTTCGTGCGACGCTTAGTTTGGATTTTAGAGTGGGTTACTATCCGCCCCCCCCGAGACGGGGTGTGAGGATCTGACCGGAGAGACGGCGCGGGTTAAGTAATTTTGCGACTTGTTTCTTGAGAAGCAGACAAAGCTGGAACAAAATGAAGATAATTATATTCAACAAAAATAAAATAACGTCGGCCTATCGATGCATATCGAAGTAGTGAAACAGCCATGCGAGACATCATCTGTCTAATGATGCACCAAAAAAAGACAGCAATAAACTGTATTTCGTTATTTCCTACGACGTCCGGAAAACCAAAGGCTTCACCCATGAAAAACGACTCCCTTGGCCAACTGGTCAAACTGAAGTGCACCACTGTAGTATCCCAAGTTACATACCGACGCGAAGGGTGCAAGCTTCGCCCAACACACCACATTGGTGTCACCAAAGCTACACTATCCTGACGTTTCACCGTGCTCTAACAGGAAGGTGCACCAACATAACACGTGCTACAAGTTCACGAGAAGCATTGACTACACAACAGCTGACTGGCAAAACAGCAAAGCTCAGGACATGCTGCGACTATAAGCGCCTTCGGATTATTGATGCCTAATATACACAGGTATGCTCCCCAACCCTTTCTGGTTAAATTAGGTCTGGTGTGTTACACTAGATCACTGAGCAAGGGGAATGATGTCTGTGGAACACTACAGCACGATGGTGGACGTCATCACTCAACTGATCGTTGCAACGCTGTTTGTGACTCTGCGTAAATGTACTGACTACATTTGTCACATTCTGCCTTCTGAAGGCACCACATTGGTGTTTGCCTTTGAACGTTAAAAACAAAAAAAAACTGTTTACTTTTCCCCCGTTGCTGCCGGGCGAAATTGGGGAATTTTTTGCCTTAATTGATCATACCAGTCAGTTATACTTTCGCGTATCGGTGACATTCACATAGCATTTTCGTGTAATATTGTGGAAGCTGAATCGTGTGGATGCACGCTCTGATTCACTCTAGCGATAAGCAATGCACTTCAAACCTTAATATAACTTTTATGCTTGCTTGTTTTTATACAACTCATTTCCGACATCCGGTATGGAAATCAAGTGAACGTGTGAACTTTAGAAAAGAGCATTACCAATTAAGGAATGATGAAAACGCAATCACTGTCAACAAACCTTGTGCAAGCATATATCGGTTAAAAACACAAATGCATGTTATATATATATATATATATATATATATATATATATATATATATATATATATATATATATATGCATGTGTGTGTGTGTATGTGACCGCCATATCGTCTTCTCGGTTTGCTCTGACTGCGATGTGATTAATGGCTCTGATACGTATGCCATGCGAGTGTTCGAGTTTTTACTTGTACGGTGGGCTAGAGAAGGCAAAGACGTTTCACCAACAGGTTCTACGTTGGCAGTTGATGCCCACGGCAATCTGCCATAAAACAAAAACGGTAAAACAAAGACGATAAAAACAAGCTGACCCGATAGTGAATGCGAGGAAGGCTTAATTTAAAATATATTGATCCCATGTCAACTGATTCGCACTGCAATTGTGAGCATACCGCGATAGTAAGAGAGTTCCAATACTGATGCGACCGTGTACTTTTAGCCCTGCTGCTCCCTTGGTTCCGAGCGGCCGATCGCTTGTGAGCTGTCTCAAGGCATCACAAGAGGAAGCGGATCGCCATTTTGTGGCGAGTCATGAACCAGAGAGTCCTCTTCGTCTTCTGCATTCTCACGCAAGTCATCTGTGCAAGGGGAAGATATGGTGATTTGTTCCTTACGGTGGTAAGTAATTCGGGCCCGGATCAGGCGCCCTTTCGAAACATGGCAACGAAGTGAACAGTTGTAGATGCTGATGGGTAAAACATATGTATTTTTATCATTTTTGAGAAGCCATTCACTGCCATCCCCCACTCCTCCGATTGTTTGCTTCTCGAGTGCTTCTAGGTCGATCATGTGTTACTAAGCGGCACCCCTCATCCACCCCCAATGCCAGTGACGATGAAGTTCGTAGTATTCCCAGCGTTGGAAATATTTTTCGATGCATATTCGAGTTCAGTAGGACTAATTTCACACCTTTTGTAATATTTCTTGCTCCTTTTGTTTCTATGCAGTTAATATTGTGCAATACATTGCAAGCTATTTTCCACGAAACCAGCTCAGCTGTGCAAGAAAAGCATAACGTTCTCAGATATGAACAGTCAATATCCACCAAGGTTCTCTCAAATGTATGTCAGAAAATGTCAGGAAAATAGGAAAGCATACGGCAACAACCGTACTAGCGCTTGTCTACGGGAGGCGTTTTGTCTCGGCGTTCACTTCTCAGTGGGTGTTGACTCCCAGCTGGCCTTCAGCCGGAGATAATATCGGCTCACGGCTACCCGGCGGAGGTGCACCACGTGCGTACAGCGGACGGCTACATCCTGGAGCTGCACAGGATACCGCACCGTCGGCGCCGGCCCGACGGCCACAGGCTCGGCAGTCCCGTGCTGGTGATGCACGGTCTGCTGGACAGCTCCGCCAGCTGGGTCATCAACCCTCGACAGTCACTAGGTCAGTGGCCGGGTCATCAGACCAGGCAGTCACTAGGTCAGAGGCTGGGTCATCAGCCCCCGACAGTCACTAGGTCAGTGGCTGGGTCATCAGCCCTCGACGGTCACTAGGTCAGTGGCTGGGTCATCAGCCCTCGACAGTCACTAGGTCAGTGGCGGGGTCATCAGACCAGGCAGTCACTAGGTCAGTGGCTGGGTCATCAGCCCCGACAGCCACTAGGTCAGAGGCGGGGTCATCAGACCAGGCAGTCACTAGGTCAGAGGCTGGGTTATCAGCCCTCGACAGTCACTAGGTCAGTGGCTGGGTTATCAGCCCTCGACAGTCACTAGGTCAGTGGCAGGGTCATCAGCCCTCGACAGCCACTAGGTTAATGGCGGGGTCATCAGCCCTCGACAGCCATTAGGGCAGTGGCTGGGTCATCAAACCCGGCAGTCACTAGGTCAGTGGCTGGGTCATCAGCCCTCGACAGTCACTATGTCAGCGGCAGGGTGATCAAACCAGGCAGTCACCAGGCCAATTACTGTGAGCTACCAGATTAGTAGCTGGGCCATCAACCCACTGAAGTCACGAGGCCAATGCTAGGGTCACCAACATTCGGATGTCGCCAGATCATTGCTTATTCATTAGTTTACTTTTGCTAAGACCGCACCTATATTTACTATGATCATATTTTCATTTACTATGATCAAACTTACATTTACTAGGATCATATCTATATTTACTATGCTCGTACCTACATTTACTAGTTCGGAGTCGCGTCACCTCTTGCTTGGCAAAGTCTAACACTGCGGTATGGTGTGGTATGCTGTGGTATGCTGTGGTATGCTGTGGTATGCTGTGGTATGCTGTGGTATGCTGTGGTATGCTGTGGTATGCTGTGGTATGGTGTGGTATGCTGTGGTGCGCTGTAGCATGGTGTGATATGGTGCTATGTTGACAATTCCATGAATGTAGGAAATGTCTGAAAGTAAAATGGTTGAGAGGTTAAAGCTCCTTTCAATTCGATTGATGCAATGCTATACGGCTGATGTAGACATGTCTCCAAAGCATGATTTATATTTGTGTTTTGGCGAACCAACTTGCTTTGCCTTTAGGCGCCGGTGCAACGTACAGTAGGTTGGTGAGTATTTACGCATTGTGACCTACGCCAATACGCTGATGATTAGGCTCAATTGCATTGTGCATTGTTGTGGTTGTAGTCCCGGTTTAACATCACGTGTGACACCGATATCGATGGGTCGGGCTTTATCTGAATAACTAGACAATTTGACCAGGATGCTTGAATATAGTTGGCTTGTAGTGATCAAAGCAGTTGAATGCACTCAATTTCATGTGGTTCCTCCAAGAGGTCCAGTGTGAGTGTTTTTTTTTTGTATGGGAGAACTGGGCAGCTTTGCCTTTTCTTCCAAAGAAACTTGTATACTCAGACATTATTGAAGAGCACCATCGTACTTGATAAAATTAATAAAGATTGTCTAATCACATTACCATTAAGTAAAACTAGTTATTACTGGCAGTACTCGAGCAGCTATTGAAAGTGAAACGTAGTCATTGGCAGTGTCCGAGGGTAAGCACAACAAAGGTACGCCAAAAATGCACATGATATTTCATACACATGGCGAAACTAGCTGCCACCCGAAAGCAATCATCAGTTACAATACCCCGATGGTGTGGTGTCCACAGGATTCGCATTAGCCGACGAGGGCTACGACGTATGGCTGGGGAACAACAGGGGAAACCGATACTCCCGAAGACACGCCTGGCTGAACCCCAACAAACGCCGGTACTGGGATTTCACGTGAGTGCGGAGACTGCATGGCAGAGTAGAAGCATAGCGATTCGGCAACTTCACGGCAATGTAGGAACATCGCACACGATACCTGCATCGCAGAGTGTAAGTATAACCGAACCAACATCATTGCCTGCCGTTCATCGGTGTCCGTGGGCGTGCTGCGATGGTAACTGCGACTGACCGGCGATGGGCCCTGCCTTCCTGAGGGCACAGACATACAATTTGTGCCGACTCGTGCGCCGTGTTTTGACTTCCGTCAACAGGCGCGGGGACCTGCGTCCAGTCGAAGGTCGCGCACGGCGGTAGCGACACTAGCGACATCTCTGTGTGGCCAATGCAAGCTAAGACAGGCGGGCCGCCGCCACTGGTGCTGCTGGTGTCGCCGTTCGGCTGGGTTGGGAGGGTTGTCGCGTCCGTCCACCAGACAGCTTACAGTGCGCCTATTCCGGTCCCGTGCTCCCCACAAAGCAAACACGGTGGCCATAGTTCAGCTGGGTCGCTTGTGCTATCGTGAACTGCTAGTACTGCTGGCTGGTGACATCGAGCTAAACCCCGGGCCAGGAACCGCCCGAGAAGTGATGCGGGGTTTCAACTTCACAGTCTGCCATGGCAACGTGCGTAGCCTCAAGAATAAGCCTGGTGACCTGCGAGCTTGACGACGTAGCGGGATACGTACTATTCGTGCACATCTTCCCGAAGCCCACTGATTTCTCCACCATGCCAGTTTTGGCCAGACTGGCTGCTGGTTTCGCTTTTTTCTATTCTTCATTTTCTGGGCCACATCCGTTGCACTTTTCTACGTTTAGTATATAATTAGGTGATAACCTTCACCCCACGTGGATTTTGTCTTCGTCATACCTTTGTCCCGTGTTTCTTTGCATTCTTCGTGCTTATTTATATTTCGTTATGTGTGGCTTTTCTCACGATGGGGGTGGGAAAAGCGTACTCGCCACATAGTCTCATATAGTATAAACACTGTCTCTTACGTATTCGTGAATCCTATCGAGGAAATCGTTTTCTCCAGTCGAATCAACGTTTTCTGGACGATTCAACAGCTCCTCACCATCTGGTCCTTAGGCAACCTTGAAATGAAAACCACTGCCAACGTAATCCGCGTCATCAAAAGTGAAACCCGAGCTCAGACGAACGCCTTTCTCCGCACCGGCACATTGTGTGGTAATCCCGTCACAATCACTCTTCATTCCAACTGCAACACCACCAAAGGCACCATCTTTGTCGCGGACGCCATCATGCCTCAGGAAGATATTCAGGCGGACCTCAGGCCGGAGGGGTGACCCACGTGCGTCGCATCACCTCCTTTAAAGACGGCCAGAAATGTAATGCGGGTCTCCCTCTCCTTATCGTCAACTCTACCACCTTTTCGAAGACCCTTCCAGCCGATACCTTCACTGCCAAGTCCGCGTTTTCATCCCAGACCATCTCCTGTGTTCTAACTGCCAGCGCTTTGGCCATGGCAGCAAAACATGGCGCAAACCAGCCCGCTGCCCAAGTGCGGCGAGCCACCTCATCCTGATTCAACATGCTTCAAGCCGGCCCACCGCCTTAACTGCAGCACCCCCGACCACGTTCCGAGTAATTCATTAATTTATTTAATTTCTATCATTTAACGTTCATGCTGCCAACCGTATCTACAGTGTGAGAACGTTCCCTCATATCCGTGCCCATTAGAGGTGCCATTTAATTGCCCTTTTTCGTGTAATGCAATGGTTCAGTATGCACGCAGGCCATTGACCATTTTTATCATGAACGTTTTTAATTTTTGCATTGTCTTATATTTCCATAAGATAGTGCAATTATGACTGCATGTGCATTTGATGCCGTGATAAATGTACGCACTTGCACCCTTGCGTACTCTGGAAGCGTCAATCTAACAGACATCATACCTTCCAGGACGGACGCGTACGCGCAGCATGACAACCCGGCAATGATAGATTACATCTTGCAAGTTACTCGATACCGCGATTTGTTCTACATTGGTCACTCGACGGGTCAGTATACACTTCAGCTGCTGCATTGTTGGAGGTAAAAAACTTGCGTTGGAAAAGCCTGACAATTGAACTTGCTCACATCCATTGAACTATTTGGTTAAAGTAGACCTGCTTTGCAAAACAAAAACAAGCAAATATCTTCAAATGACCCTGTCTCAGAACAGACTTCAACGTAGGTCATAAATACAGCCAAAATATCCACCGTATATATATATATATATATATATATATATATATATATATATATTCACAGATATATCATGCATGGGCAACGAGTGTGAACTAGTAGTAGGATTAACCATAGGTAGGATTACAAGACAATCGCATGTCGCATCGCAAGTTGCATACCATGTCGAACTAGCATTGCACTAGCATTGCACTATATCGCACTGTCGAGCAATACTTCCAATTCGTACGCATCCAACATTTCATCTTGCACTGCCACATCATCCACATTTAGAGCTTTCTCAACTATTTTAGGTCATTTGTGACTTGGATCGCCGAAAAGGCAGCCGCCACACCACGCTGCAACATGTCGCAAAAAGTTCATGCTTTTGGTCATCCCCAATGCGTGATTATACGCATGCACAGTCCTGCTTTCTGTCCTCGGTTACTGGCGAAACCTGATTAGCCAATGGGAGTCGTTCTGGTGCCACGTGTTTTTTTTTGTTTTTGTTGGTGAGCCAATCAGGCGGCTTGTTCAATAAGCATTTGTATCATCGTTGCAGATGAACTTCGCTATAAGAGATGCGCGAACTGTTGTCACACAATACTGCCTGCTACGATTTACTCACGAAAACATGCCGCTTCCGCACGGTGTCCTCAAATGAGGACGGGCTGGAAACTACACTTAGGGTAGAGGGAGGCGTATACAACTTTCAGGATATCTCCGCAGCGATGCCACGAGGTATGTCAGTAAATTTGAGCATTCTTGTTAAAATATTTATACTACCGGGCGTTAATGGGTTACAGTGCGACATGTGGGTCTACCATGTCGCACGATTGGCGCATACTCGATTTCGATACGCCCAGGCGAAACACTTGAAGATTGATGGCTGAAATTCTGCCACGGCGTAGATGACTGTTCAAGGGTGTCCTGCGTCACGTCAGCTATCGTGTGCGTCGAGCAATTTACCCGTGGCAAGTGTCAGGAAACAGGTGGGAGCGAGTTTTCGACTCATTCAACGCATCGGAGCGGCAAAATAGTGAGACGGAAATCACTGGAAGTTGCTCCCGCTATAAAGTGGACAACTCGCAAATCCCGGTTCGGATTTATTTACGTACGCACAATTTACGTTCTTTTCGCAAAGAAGTGATTGCCCAATCGTCTAAGTGCAAACGTTCTCACGGACACGTCCCACGTGTCACACGCATGGAGGAAAAATCTGAAATCAGGCGCTTACCCCACGTTAATAGGCTTTGTATCGCAAGTCACGAGCCGAGTACAGTAATGACACGCAATGAGCCGATCGACGTAGGTGAACGTGCCAACTGCGCGCTTTAAGTCGAACTCAGGGCTGTCCCTCCCATAGCGTCGTCACTGATATGAGTATAGTATCCACATGCGTAATTTTCTGCGCATCATTCGGTACACCGAGCGATGGTGGACGAACTACGGAAAATTAGGCATTAAAATGCGGAGCCCTTTGCATCGTTACTTCGAAAGTACTCCCAGATTTACATTGGTGATGGCGTACTTTCGCTGCCATCAAGTTTGCATAAACTTTGTGGTGAATCACCGTCGCGCTGCTTCAGAATCTTCCCTAGACTCTCATAAAGAACTTCTGTGCAAGTCTGCCGAAAAAGAAACCTTTGGCCCTGATAACGATCTGCTATGGTGCCCAACTTCAAACTCCGTCACGACGATGATCAAACATCCCTGAAATGTTCGCCGTCTTTGGCACCAAATTCCTCTTAGTTCAATAAATTAATTGCTTTCCGCGCCGGAGTTTTCTGAGCTCAGTTTATTAAGAACGGTATTGCACCCACTCACATGGAGGACAATGAAATGCACAAAGGCAATGGCGTGTGGCAGCATTGTGAAATATACTCCAACCAGAATGTTCACGTCCAGAACGCAGGTACGCAACTTGCAATTCGTACACATTCGTCACCTCAAAATAATTATTAACTTACATTGTACAGACTGTTTCGTCAGGTTTCCCACGTAAGCAATGATCCATGTCATTAACCAAGCCGCTTTAAATACAAAACAACGATTCAGAACACATGCTGACGCCAATACGCCTGCCGACGGCATTTTCATCTGGCATCGAATACGCGACTCAGCCGATGATGATAAAGATGAAGCTGATGACGGATTATGATGATGAAATGAATGAAACCCAGGAAAATCAGGGGATGGTCTGAAATGCCCACTTTTTTCCCGATGGACGATCTCAGTAATCACGAAGTGGATGTCGATGAAAGGTGCAATAATAGTTGCCTTTTAATTGATGTGGTGGTATTGGCCTACAACCGTTATTTATATTTTCCGTCAAATGTCTTTAAATGGCCCCCAAATGGCGGTGCAACGCTGTAATCACAACAATGGAAAATTCCCGATGGACCATCTCAGTAACTACTCCACCACTTTTCGTGAAAATGGCTCTAAAATAAACATCGACATCGATTTTGGGAGTGTTTGAGTCATTTCCAGCCGATACAAATGGGTAGAAAGCCACGAAATCAGGGATTGAACTTCGAGATTTGCCCGATGGACGATCTACGAAAGTAACGTACAGAATTGCGCCAAACACATACTGATCGTCCATCGGGAAAATCTCGAAGTTCAATCCCTAATTTTGTGGCTTTCTACCCATTTATATCGGCTGGAAATGACTCAAACCACCGAAAATCGATGTCGAAGTATATTTTAGAACAATTTTCACGAAAATTGGTGCAGTAGTTATTGAGATCGTCCATCGGGCATTTTCTATTGTTGTGATTACAGCGTTGCACCGCCATTTGGGGGCCATTTAAAGACATTTAACGGAAAATATTAATTACGGTTGTAAGCCAATGCCACCGCATCAATTAAAAGGAAACTATTATTGCACCTTTCATCGACATCCACTTCGTAATTACTGAGATCGTCCATCGGGCAAAAAATTGGCCATTTTAGACCCTCCCGAAAATCAGTTCGCACGATCAGTATCAAAATATGACCGCAGTAAAAGTTGCATTAGCGAACTACTGAAAACTAATGCACACTAAACAACTTCTTTCGAGCAAAAAACCTTATCACACTGAAAACCCACGAAGAGCGTGCTAATAAGCGGTGCCTCAAGTTGTACCGAGGACCCTTCAGTGCTGCGAAAGACAGAATCATCGTGATGAACGATGATGTGCACTTCGGTTTCGAAGGATCTGAGTATTCCAGAAACTCCCCGCTTGGCACGTGCACGCCCATGATGCACCTAAAAGGCGTTCTGGACGGAACAGTCTACCACAATGAGTGCCTTAAGAATCGTCTGATACCTTTTCTGATAAAACAATATGCAGATCCGGACCTCATCCTCTGGGCCGATGGGGCGACGTGGCATTACAGGACTGACGTGCAGAAGTACCTGAAGGCAAACAATATATCCTACGTTGGTCGCTAAGAAAATCCATCGAATGTGCCTGAGCTTCGCCCAATAGAGTCTGCAAGCAATAGCAACAGGCAATAACCAATGAGAAGCAATAAGTAAGAAGCAATTGATGAAGAGAACAGAAGAAAAGCTGAAGCATATCGACTTGGAGATTGTGCTGAAGACGTTGCAGCACGCGCGGACTCCGCTCCGTTTAGGGGTCACTCGGGCATTTTTTAAAGGAGATTTAATCCGAATTCTTCTGGATGGCTTTATGGACCAGGATTATATTACTAAGCAGAGCTTGCTGCGTGAACTCTGGCTAAACCATCTGAACCATGAATTTCAGTTGAACATAGATGTACTGAACTTAACTGACGAGAACGATGTGATGGTTTGCATACATAATTGCGTGTGCATACCTAGCCCGCGCCGTCTTTCCGGTCAAATCCTCTCACCCCGTCTCGGGGGGGGGGGGGGCGTTGAAGACCCCCTCTAAAATCCAAACTAAGCAGCGCACGAAAACGCAAGAGGTGTCATCGGAAAGTGCTCGACGAGTAGGGTCCGGGTCCACCCTCCAAAACAATTTTCCCACAAAAGTGACGTCACCAGGGGGACTAGCTTTTCACGACTTTTCACGACTTACATTGTTTTTTACTCTGGGGAGTTAATTTTTGGGTATATATGAAAAATCGAAATTTATTTGGAATGAGAAAAGGACAGCGATATCGACCAGGGCTATAATTTTTTTAGCCCCCAAAAATAAAAATGTTATTTTTTTGTAATTTCCAAATTTTGAGTTTTCAAGTTTCTTAATTTTCCTTTTCCAATGAGTAGAGCAGACCGAGAAACGTTGTTAGAAGTCAACTTGCGCTAATAAAAAATGCTTACTTTACCCAGAATCCTGTATTTGAACAGCAATTTGGCAAACACGCAACATTTATATGTAGTCAAAAATGAAGAAAACAAATTAACTCGTACGTTTTGTTGCATCCGTAAAGATAAGCAAACGATAAAAGTTTCACTAAAATATCTGTATCCGTTAAAGCGTGACGACTGGTTGAACTTTTTTTGGAGGTGACCTCACTTGACCCTGACTTACTCATTGACCCTAGATGATCTGACCTATAAATTTTGAATCAGCATGTCAAATTGATGTGGGAAAAGGTATGCTAAATTTGGGCGCGCTGCTGCGCGCCGTTCGTCCGCTATCTGCGAAAAACCTGAGGGGGGCGGTTGAAGACCCCCCCGGGACGGGACGGGCTAGATTAGTTCCGGAGATATGACCAGTCAGAACCTGTCCAGTTCTACATATATATATATATATATGCATAGTTATAGATGCAACATGCAATGAGCATATAGGTAGGGGAGACCGGGGCAAAATGGGTACACGGGGCAAAACGTGTCAACCCAATTTACTATCCTCACAGGCAGCGCAACCTGTGCTAATGTGGTACTGATGCTTCGTCTATGCCCGCATATCCCGCGTGGCACCACTCCTTCCCGCCGCAGAGTATTGAAGAGCAGGAGGTGCGGATCTGTTTTTTGCTTGTACCTTATTAGTTTTGCAGTTTTTAGCGGTGATTTATTTCCAGCATATGTGGAAATCTTTTGTTTTGCTTGGTGCTCTTCGACTGTGGTTATTTAGCCTTGATATGCAGGCAACACGAACTTTTTAGGTGCAGCATATATTTTGTGTTGGTAATTTTTCGTCATTTAGATCCAATGGGGAAAAATGGACCCATGTGGGCAAATGGCCTACAGCTTATCACAGCTTTACCACAGCTTCCCCGTACAAAAACGAGCTTGAGAGGGAAATAAAAGAAAGAGAAGACAGACAGCAGAAAATTAAGAACAATAAAGGAAAAGGTGGATCCAAGGAAACCAAACGTTCGAGTGCAGAGGCAAGCATCTGAGCAGAAGAAACCGAAGAAACCACAGGCAAAAAAGCTGCTGTTTGATTCATCGTCCGATGATGAAGAGGATACTATACTGTAATTCGTTTTTTTCAGTCGAGGTCACGCGAACCGTGGTCCCGATGCGTGCTGTGCGACAGATGGGCTCACGATGCGTGTGGAGGAGTAGATGACAGTGATGATGATGCCTTCCTTTGCGATTTGTGTCATAATAAGTGGAGTTTAGTTGTCGGGACAGTTCATATGCACTCGGAAATTTTTAGTTCATATTCAGTGCTCACTGTTCATTCTCAAATTCTCAAGGTAATTCCATGTTCACCTACCTAATGGACAATGATACTCAATGTGTGTGGAGGACGGATATGAAAGATGATCATATGCTTGTATGTGACTTGTCTTGTACCATGACAATCGATAGTTATCGTTGTTCCCAAGCCAGTGCAGAAGCATTTTGAGTGTGTACTCTAGTCTTATCACGAGCTCAGGTCCATACAATATTTAAATAATAAAACTGACTTGCAACACGGGCTTTCAATTTCTTTTGCCTGCGTGAAACGATAATGAATTGGAACAAATATTGAGCCCAGAAATGTGCATGAACATATTTTACTGCAAGAGAATGACAACTCTCTGCAAAAGAGAGAGACTGCCACGGACAGTGCCGTATCCAATAGGTAAAAAAGGGACGATGGGGAAGGGCCCTATCCAGGATTTCCGGTATCAGAAGAGCGCCTGTGCTTTCCTCATATGTACGTTTTTGTAACTGCGAATCAACAAATTCCCAAATTTGTATGTAGTTGAAAGATAAGGCGCCGGCAGGTGCTTCGTGGTATAAAAAGAAATTGGTGAGACGTATACCTCCCTATCAGCTACGCCCCTGCCCAGGGGACTACCCACTCACCCACAAGCACTACTGCCACACATTCACCAACATAGACCATGGGTCAAAGCAGTATCTGATTTGGTTGGTAGGTGTATCAACATGTAAAGGTCTAAAATTGACCAGGGACATCCAAATTAAGAATGCTGGAAAATTGACCCGTTTTGCCCCAGGAGGGTGTCTATTTTTCCCAGCTATGGGGAAAAATGACAAAAAGCATGGCTTGACTTTTTTTCAATGTCATTCTGTTTAATTAAATGTTTTAGACTTCATGCCTATATCATTGCTTCCCGAAAGGATGGCCTTCAAAATCATCCTACTTTGGATTATCTAGAACAATAGACTGGCGCTCAATATGAGAAAAACTACTAAGTGGGCCGTTTTTCCACGGTCTCCCCTATATATATATATATATATATATATATATATATATATATATATATATATATATATATATATATATATATATATATATATGTATGCATATGTATGCTATATATATGTATATATATGCATATGTATGCTATATATGTATATATATATAGTGTGTGTGTGTGTATGGATATGTACCTATGGATACACGATATACATGCAAACGTACCACAAGTGCTTGTTTACAATGGTCAGTTGCTTTAGTCCATGGGTGTCTGGGTACCGTTCAAAATATAACCATATGATACTCACTTGTGGCGCATGAACGTTCATGAAATTGGCATGAGCCCCGTTTTATGAAATCGGCTAAATCGGTCATATGCTAAAGTTTTTGGCTACATCGATTGCATCTTTCTAAAAAAATTGAAGTTACCATATTTAAATAAAATAATCTGGATATGCTTTCATTGTAATATTGCACGAATAAACATTTTGTTGAAACTATTAGTATGAGCTAAGATCAAGACCAAGGATCTCTACGTCGAAACAGGCCAGAAACGTTTCGGGATACTTTATTCCATTCTTAGGTATGGCACAACTACACAATTAATTCATTCCTTCAGGTACGTGGTCATTCTGGGCTATGATGAACTTCTACCCGTGGTACAACGACCGTATTCGTCTGATGGTGGCATTGGCACCAGTATCCACGAGAATATACGGCCGAAGCATCACCCGTCTGCTTGTACCATTCAGAAAACAGCTGAGCGTAAGCAAGTGAAAACAAGACGTGTTCAATGTGCAGCCGGTGATCAATGGTATGAGTTTACAATGTTGCATCATCAAGCGAATTGCCTTATTCCTTGTGCCGCAAAACAAGCTCACGTTGCACAATATTTATCACCAGCTTACCCCTTCCGTTGCAAAAGTACGTATCCTGGTGACCATGCATCACTGTTCATAGCTCCTGCTGCATGATCTGCGGATATTCTGCGAATGTTTCATCGTTGCAAATGTTGCGCCATCACGTGACACCCGGTCGGAAGCCACCCTCTTCACTGCAGCTTGAACTTTCCTTTCTGACAGTCGCTTCGCCTGTCCACTGCCACTTGCCTGCGGTTACCTGACACGCAGTCCTCTACTGAGCCGACCATTACCACACCAGCTCAACTGCATGACACGTAGTCTTCTACTGAGCCGACCATTACCACACCAGCTCAACTGCATGACACGTAGTCCTCTACTGAGCCGACCAGTACCACACCAGCTCAACTGCATGTCACGTAGTCCTCTACTGAGCCGACCATTACCACACCAGCTCAACTGCATGACACGTAGTCCTCTACTGAGCCGACCATTACCACACCAGCTCAACTGCATAACACGTAGTCCTCTACTGAGCCGACCATTACCACACCAGCTCAACTGCATGACACGTAGTCCTCTACTGAGCCGACCATTACCACACCAGCTCAACTGCAGCCTGTATGGTGCTCGATGGTCAAGCTATCGTTTTCTGCATTTCTTTTCAGCGCAGACAAGCTGTCCGCTGTCGGCCATATATATTCGAATGATAATAGCATGATGGAATATAATTTGATGATTATTGGCCATTTTCAGCATTGCTTAAGCCACTGTTATCTTTCTGCACAGCATTCTTTTAGCTGAAACTTCCTCCTTCACCGTGGCATTGTATGAATCTAGCACTCAGCATAGCATAACAACGGCAGTTGTGTACGTACATAACGCTGTGATTGTTGTATTGCTTTCAGCGCCTTACCTCGTGAGTCGTGTTCTTACGGGGTTCCTCCTCTTGGACCATCACGGACTAACCCGCAACGGTGCTGTTTTCTCCGCAGAAAACCTCCAGGACATTGGGAGTTGGAGAAACGCTTCGATATCGCCCAGTGAATAGCCTGTTGGGGAAAACGTTCTGCGGCAGGCATTCGCTGGCGGCTCCCGTGTGCGCGCTTGTGCTCTTCATGCTGGCCGGCTGGGATCCCAAACAGTTGGACAAGGTAATCCAGCAGCGGTGACTGCTGGACAGCTGGACATCATGGTAATCCAGCAGCGGTGACTGCTGGACAGCTGGACATCATGGTAATCCAGCAGCGGTGACTGCTGGACAGCTGGGCAAGGTAATGCAACACCGGCTTCTGCTGGACAGCTGGGCATCATGGTAATCCAGCAGCGGCGTCTGCTGGACGGCTGGACATCATGGTAATCTAGCAGCGGTGTCTGCTGGACAGCTGGACATCATGGTAATCCATCACCGGCGTCTGCTGGACAGCTGGACATCATGGTAATCCAGCAGCGGCATCTGCTGGACAGCTGGACATCATGGTAATCCAACACCGGCGTCTGCTGGACAGCCGGACATCATGGTAATCCAGCAGTAGTGTCTGCTGGACAGTTGGACATCTTTTCCGAGAAACAGGGGAGAGACGAGAGACGAGAGACAAGAGAGAGGAGTAGAGGTAGGCTAGCGAGATAGTGAGATGTGTTCATGTTTGAGCATGACCCAAGTTTTATTTCCCCACACCAGAGTCCTCGCCACGGTATTATTTCTTTGGGAACGCCTTGTGTAGACTCTTCTTTTCGTGACATTCAGGGGGAAGGTGTGTAGGATAGGGGATGGAGTGAGTGCTGAAAAAAGTGGCAGCACGACGTATTGTGCACTTAATTCTTTTTCGTTTTATTCTGTTTTGAGGGATTGTTTGTGGTGTGTGAAGGATATTTTTTTCAAGTGAAGAGGAAATTACCTCAGCAGAAAGGTAAAACCTACGGACATATTTTGTCCAACTATTTACGTGGTCATGAAAGCCTTCATACGCCCGACAGTGCCTGGCATGCTAGACAATGCTTTGCAAAGCCGCTTCGATATCGCAATTTCTTGGGCGCTAAATGACCAAAGCTGGTCGATGCGCCTTAAAACTCAAATAGCCAGCCAACCAACCGCAATTGGCTAGAATGCCAATCAATATTGGCAAGTCCCCTGACCCTATGTTGCCCGAAGAGGACAAGGCAGGGTCCGAGTCGATTCACTTGCTCGCATAGCCCCTGGTTGGGAGAATCAGTTGGCAGCTGACTTGATAAGGCAGGGGACGAGACACAGGGACGGACGTGGCAGTGCACTGATGGCACGGCTCTCGGCCAGGGGACAGACAGGAGACGAGGCACAGGGACGGACGTGACAGTGCACTGATGGCACGGCTCTCGGCCAGGGGACAGACAGGGACGAGACACAGGGACGGATGTGACAGTGCACTGATGGCACGGCTCTCGGCCAGGGGACAGACAGGAGACAAGGCAGGGGACAGACAGGGACGAGACACAGGGACGGATGTGACAGTGCACTGATGGCACGGCTCTCGGCCAGGGGACAGACAGGGACGAGGCACAGGGACGGATGTGACAGTGCACTGATGGCACGGCTCTCGGCCAGGGGACAGACAGGGACGAGACACAGGGACGGATGTGACAGTGCACTGATGGCACGGCTCTCGGCCAGGGGACAGACAGGGACGAGACACAGGGACGGATGTGACAGTGTACTGATGGCACGGCTCTCGGCTAGGGGACAGGTAGGGGACGAGACACAGGGACAGATGTGGCAGTGCATTGATGGCACGACTCTCGGCTAGGGGACAAGTAGGGGACGAGATACAGGAAGGGACGTAACAGTGCATTGACAGTGCAGCTTTCGGTCAAAATATATATTCCTAGCTAACGTGGCCTGATAGGTTGTCATTTTGCGGCGTGTCTCGCAGAGATCATGATATCTTTCAAAAAAGAAAACAATTACACAGAGTAAGTTTGCACCATACATTTGGGCATTGCCCTAGCACTACTATTTCGCAATCGGTATTTCACTTGTGCAATACAATGGCAAAGCTTTGAGATGGTTGACTTCTGAAGTGGGCTCCTGTTATCTGACTGTAATTTCTTATTTATCTCCATTTCAGGCGACCTTGCCGCGAATATTTGCACACGTGCCAGCGGGCACGGGCACCAAAGTCCTGGAGCAGACAGCGCAGCAAATCGCCTCTGGTTCGTATCAGTGAATGCACCCCAATGAGAGATTACCAAAATAAGTTTATCCCAGAGTAGTAATGACTAGGCTGGCCATGAACTTTTGCGAACACTAAACATCAGACGTTCCATTTCTTTTGTGGGCACCTGCTGTTTGTAGCGAAGTGAATTGGATAATCTTGATCACTTGAATTGGATAATCGGCACCTTCATTCTCACGTCTGACAAAACAGTGCCAATCAAGCGCCAAAACAGCACCGCTGGGAACGAAAAGGGCAGTAGTACCTGGAGGGTGATATGTACCCTCCCCCCAAAAAGCACATATGAAAAACACGCCTGCTAATCGCCACGAGCGTGACTTATAAGGGCATATGACACCTGAGCTGACCTTTCCTAAACTCTAGACCATGACTCTAATCTCTTCACTTGGACACAGGTCATTACGTGCGCATTAGCAAGCGCACACTGGCAGGTGCTACGCAACAAGTTTAGCAGCGACATGAACAGTTGAGGGCCCTAAGCCTTGTACGAGCCCTCAGCCAGAACGCTTTTTGATCCAGTGCAGCGATTTCTGCAACCGCAACGCAATTGTTGGAAGCCCAGCTTATTATTTAAAGATCCTATAGGTTATTATTGGCTTAGACTGAACTATTATGAACTGGCGACTTTTCAGGCCCCGGTGCGGGTTTTAGACCCTGGTATGCTTTATGGAGGCCCTCACATAATTTGTTTTGGGTCCCAGCACTGGTTGTTCGGGACCCTACCGCAGTTGTTAAGGTCCGGCACGATTTTGTTTAGAGACCTAGTGTGGTTTTGGTGTCACAGCACAATTTTTCGATGGATTGACCAGATTTGTTGTCGTAAATATGAGATACCAGCTAGGGCATGAATGGTTCGCTCAACCTAACCACAATATACTCTTCCAGCATCCGGAAGACCCAGCCCTACATCTCTTCCTATGTTAACCCTCTTCCTGTCTCTCCGGTCAGATCCTCACACCCAGTCTCTGGGGGGGGGGGGTGATAGGAACCCCCTCTAATATCCAAACAAAGCGACGCACGAAACCGAAAGAGGTGTCATCGGAAAGCGCTCGACGAGTAGGGCCCGCCCCCCCCCCAAAAAAAAAAAGAAGGAAATCCACCCAATAGTGACGTCACTAGGGCGCCTAGATTCTCCCGACATACATCATATTTTTGACTGTGGAGCTCATTTTGGGGGTATTTGAGAACATTCTTTTTTAATCAGAAAAGGACAGCGAAATCGACCAGGACCAGAATTTTTGTTGGACACCAAAAAGCAATATTTTATTGCATCTTTTAAATTTCAAAATTTTGAGATTCCAAGTTTTCTTTCATTATCTTTCTCTGATGGGTAGAGCTGGCCGGAAAACATTGTTCGAAGTCAACTTGCTTTGATAAAAATGCTTTCTTTAGCCAGAATCTTCTATTTGAACTCTAATAGGCAAATATGCCAAATAAATAAGTAATCAAAAACGGAAAAAATTAATTCCTCTTGTAGGTACGTTTTGTTGCATCCCTAAAGATAAGCAAACACTGAAAGTTTCATTAAAATATCTGCATCCGTTAAAGCGTGGAGCTGGTTACACTTCCTTGGAGGTGACTTCACTTGACCTAGACTAACTCGTTGACCCTAGATGACCTGACTTCAAAAGTTAGTCGCGACAAATTAATGTGGGAAAGGGAACGCCAAATTTTGGCGCGCTGCTGCGCGCCGTTTTTCACTATCCGCGCAAAATCTGAGGGGGGACGGTAGAAAACCCCCCTCGAGACGGTGCGGGTTAACGTACCTTTTCTTTTCGCTGCTTTTGGAGCGTGAATTTCGATGTCCATAATTGTGCCAGAACTCATCTCAATTTCCTACGAACGCTACGGCTCAGAGTTTGTGGATGTCGAAAATGGCACAGGCGGAGGTGTTATAAGTCATAAAGTAAGAAAATCATGAAGTGATCAGACTTTTACAAGAGCCACAAGTGCCCATCCAGGTTAAGCCCATCCATAAGGGAAGATACCATAACGCTGGCAAAAAGACGTTCAGATCCCATCCAACACCACACCCCTAATTTCAAAGAATCCATCGATCAACATCCCAAACATTTATCGATGTCTATCTACCTTACCTATTCAGCCCTATTCACTCGATTGCATGCAACATGTGGCGTGAGTGCCCTGCCAATAATCTTCAGACTCCATTCATGCCTCCTTAAAGGGGCCTACACATTGCACATCTACTTTGATAAATCTCACCAAATCCACCACTATTCAAACTCAAAAACACGACTTGACAGCCTGAAAATGTTGTCCACACTATTCCCTAAATACGTTCAATGAGGAACTCTCCACACCAGCTGGCAGCCTATTCCACTGATCCACGAAGGCATATGTTTCATGGCATCCGCTAAACAGTGTGTGCGTGCGCGTGCAAATAGTAGCAACAAGCATCACCAGTGGCCGCTTTTTGTCTTGCAGGTGAATTTGAGCACTACAACTACGGTAAGAAGAGAAATATGGCAATATATGGACAACGGAAACCTCCGCGATATTACCCCGAGATGGTCAAAGCTCCAGTGGTCCTGATCTGGGGTGCTAATGACAAGCTGGCCGACGAAAGGGTAAGACATCTACCATTTTAAGGCAGGCGCCAGCATGCGCGATGGGCAAACAAGCATCATTCCGCGACAGGAAACTTTGCATTCACCACAACTACGCTCTCTTGGCACCCCGCAAAAACATGCACCTGATTACATCCAATTTTCTTAGAATCACAAGTATTTCATATATCCTATTTCGACTGTTCGATAGAATGCATTGTAATTTGGGACGCAGGCTTCATACTCGATAGAGGAATCCGATTGCGAAAATATTCCATTGAATCTCCGTTTGTTCATTAAGAAACGAATAATCAGTTTCAACTGAAATTAGCTGCAATACTGCCGAATTTAGCCATATTGACGGATATAGTGTAGGCATCTCAAATGCAAATGCCCTATGTTGAACTGTCGAATTGGCATTTTTGTCACGATGTATCACGACACTTTTTGCCCTCCCACTCAGTTTATGTCACATTCAAACCTTCAGCACTGCACTCTCCATCGGACTGACAGCAGCCACGAGGTCGCCCGGCCTCGGGACATGTAGGTCACCCCCGCGCAGCATGACGACATGGGCGGATGGCTGGCGGCTGGCTGGCTGACCTTCAGCTGGTGCTGGCCGGACCGGCTCAAATGTGTTTCGCCGTCACCTCTTTTGTTTGAACAAGAAAAGCGCGCACACTTGAAAGAACATCAGTTGCGGAAATTGCCGAAAAAAAGACAAGATGAGAAGACCACGTCTCATTCTGAGTAAAGGAATGAGATTTGAAACGAAAATGTATTGTAACAAAAATTGTAAATTGTACAAAAAAATTGTAACAAAAATAACATATAGCAAGGGTTCAAAAGTGCGACGGCCGGATCGCGTCAGCACGCTCAGATGAGCGTCTCCCGCACGTACGCGAGGACAAAATCGCTCGGGGTTCGGCGTCGCTCCCAGCCAGCGTCTTGGGACACATCGGTATTTCTTGATTTGCCAATACATGTGAGATTTACGTATCCCACAAAACACAAAAAGCGACGTTGAATGAACTTGTAGCATGAACTTGGTGAAATTACCTCTAGTTATTCCTGTAGTAGCCTAGCTTTTCAGATGACCACAGCGCCGCCTGTCAACAGGACGTCGCCATGCTGGAGCCGCGGCTGCCCAACCTGGTGGCCAGCGAGCCGGTGCGGTGGCCTCTCTGGTCACATTTCGACTTCCTGTGGGGAATCGACGCCGGCCCCCTGGTGTACCGGCGCGTCCTCTTCCACATGGGCCGGTTCGGTGGCCCCCACCGCCATAAATACCCGGCGCGCGGCGGAGGGCACAGCCACGACAAACATCGGAAACACCGCGGGCCGTCCCACCGCGAGGCTGGCGCCACCTATCGCACAACTGCGAGCGATCCCAGCGCCGTCTTCCGCGCGGAAAACACAACTTGGGAGAATGCTAACGCAGACTGCTTTGGCTGCGTCGCTTTCGACGATGTTCATTCCCTAGTCGAGTTTGTCACAAACGTGGCTGAAGCCGGCATATTAAAAGTATGTCCAGAGTGTCTGACAGTCGTCCGAAAGAAGCCAACTGTGCTGAACCAGAACGTCACGTTGTCTTGAGTGTCAGCAGTTGATGTCACCAGCTAATGTCAGATGCGTACAGGATATGCCAGCAGATAATGTTAGCAGTTGATGTTGGTGGTGGACATGTCTTCGAAATGTGCATCATCAGTCAGTGGCAGCGCAGTTAATTGTGTATGTTAACTGTGTATGTCACCCAATGATGTCGTAATTGAACGTGTCAATGGTAGATACTCATCAGAGCAGTAGCTCAGCGCATGTCAGTCGTCAATTTATGACGACATTCATTAACTGCTGTGAGAGTCAACAGCCCACAGGAACTGGCAGCTATGCGAACAAATAGAAACCAACGAATAGAAACGAATAGAACGGTGGAAGCCTCTTTAACAGGGCAAGTATCATAATTACAATGCGCTTGTGTTCAATGATTGAAGTACCCAATAGCAGAAAATGCGAAACTGTGGAAATCATCACATGCTTCGACGCTACCGATTACCTACGTCATGTTTTTGTGGAAATATGTGTTACTTTTCATATGCTGAGGGCCACTGGCCCTCAGTAATTAGTTTGGCCTCCTCAATCATCGATTTCCCCTTAGTTCCGTAGCCTCCCCCCCTCCACATCGATTCCCCGGCAGCCGTATCTCACCCCACCTCCAAACAGACAGAAGCTTAACAAATTGGCATATACGCGCACACAAGTTGCATTATGTTTTAGGGGAAGCATTGTCCATCGAAAAGGCCATTCCCCCTCCCCTAACCAACCTCAGAAAATGACACCCATGTTCGTGGTAGTTTTATTATATCATAAACACGCAAAAGGCAAAGTGCTATCATGCAATGGTTCCTTGAGTCGTCGCCTTAGCTTTCATGCTGATTGGGGCCGATGGACTGCTTCCGTGTGCTGCTGGGAAGAACGGCGTGGCGAAAACGCCGTCGTCAACAGCAGCCTGGATCGTCGGTCAACATCGTCAGGGTGTGCCGGGCGTCGTCTCAGACTTATATATGTGTGCGGAAATGCGATAATACAGGATGTGGTAAGCGAGGCTACCGTTGATCTGTTATTCATGGGGAAACTGCTCGTCAAAAACCGATGGTGTACGGCCTGCAGGTCAAAGATGTATAAACAATTATAAGACGTAGTTGTTTTGATATCTTTGTAAGACGTAGTGAGTGTACTACGTCCTACATCTTGAGTAAACTATAAGACACAGTGAGCAAGACACCACATGGAGTTCACCATTGTAACAACGTAGGTATGGCGGAAATGGTTACATGTCCTCAACACGCGCCCTGGAGGGCCTCTGAAAAGTACGCACTCTGGAGGAGGCAGTGGATTCCGCCCCATAAGATCTCGGCTCCCATTAAGGCTAAAGCAATGAAATTCGCAGGGTGGAAGGGCACGATAGTTAAATCTATTGTGTGAAAATTTCGTGGCCTTAGGTCAATATCTTCAAGGTAAAATGAGGTCAAAATAAAAATTTCTGGTTTTGCGTGGTTGCCATTGTTATGGATCGCTGTGATTGCGTTTAAATGCTCCAAAATTGGCATTAATGATGTTTTGGATATTACTAATGATGCAATACATATGCCAGATCCGCCAATTTACCTCAGGTCACTTATATAGAAGCACTTTATCAGGTCATTACCTCTCCAGTTCCCGGAACCGGGCTGCCTACTTGACTGCTCCGTTTGGCGGCTCCGCACAATCGGTTTCCCAAAGAAAGGAGTGAAATACATGAATAAAGCATAGAAACGCTTAGGCACACAATGACAAATAGTAGATTTCCGGGTGTGTAGGGAGTAACATGCAAAGCGACATCAATCGCACGACAGTCATTTCCATTTATGACAACATTCCAGTTGACCAAGTTTGGTTCCATTAGCTTGTCATGATGACCTCGGCGACCTAACATGACTTTTAAATTACATAGCATAACAATATGCATCAAACGACAACGACAACGACAACGACAACGACAACGACAACGACAACGACAAATAGACAACGAGTCGTTAGTGTTGTCAAGAACACTTCCCTTTTGCCAATATACAGAAAGCGCATCAGCGCCGATTTGTGCGGTCTGGCGCTGCGATTTTATAAAAACTTTAACGGCTCATAACTTAAACACTCTTCGGCCGAGTTTTATTCTTCTTGCTTTCAACAATACGCCGGATATTGAATTGGCCGGCATTGGCTAAGCAGGTATTGAAAAATAGCGTATATTGGCCGGTACAATATGGAGTTGTGTACGAAAAAATCGGAGGTGTGGGCGGATTTCGCCCTCCACCCCACCAGGGCGTATGTTAACCTGTCAGAAACTTGACCTGACTTGACCTCGGTGACCTGACATGATTTAAAAAACAATGTAGCATATTAATATACATCAAACAAGTCGCTAGTGTTGCCAAGAACACTTCATTTTTGTCGATATACGGGAAGCGCATCAGCGCCGATATTTGTGGTCGGGCGCTGATAATTTTTTTTTTGCTTTACCGACCCCTAACTCGAAAAACCTTCGGTCAATTTTCTTTTTTTCTTACTTTAAGCAACGTGCCGTTCATTTCTTAGCAGGTACACAAACAATGGCGTATATCGGCCGGTAAAATCGGAAGTTATCTACGAAAAACCGGAAGGGTGGACGGACTTCTCCCCCCCTTCAGGGGGGAGAAATCCGATATTTTAAAAAAAATCGTTACCCCTTCTGGATACGAATTCGTACGTCCGGAGGTCTGCGCAAACTTCGCATATTTGGGGGGGGGGGGCAGATGTCTGCCCCCTAAGATCTCTAGAACTATGCTAGCTAGCGACAAACGGAAAACTGCGTTGGATAGCAGGTGACTGGCTCTATCGAAAGTGTTTCGGTCATTTGTTTTCGCTCAGGTCAATATTCAGGTCACTGGATCATCATAGGTCAAATTCGACCGGATCAGGTGGGACTGAGATATGGACACATATCTCAGGACTTGCAACAGATAGAAACAAGCGGCGAACGCTATTCGGCAGTCCTTGAAATGCGCTACCGACAATAGGCGGTGTGATTTAACGTCAAGTCAACCGAAACTATGACTTCAGGTCAAGTCCATGAAGTAGCCTAGGGAGGGCATGTAATATATCAATCGACACGTCTTGGCGATACAAGCACAATGACGGTAATTTCAGGCATCTAGCTCGATGCAGTGCGATATAATGAGCAGAAATGTGCCAGTGATCTCAGGTGACCTCAGATGACCTTGGTGAGGTCACTGAGCAAAAATGTCAGCGGTAGCATTGAGCATGGCTTCAAGCTACAAGCCACAACCGTTGTGATGTCATTCCAAGAGCAAATATGTAACCAGGAAATATTTGTATATTTTACCATAGCCCTATAATGGTGGAAGCCATGACCGCGACCTGACCTCAGGTCAATGCTACGAAAAAAACCCGATATATATGTTATGGTCCCTGATGAGATCATGACGTGTTATAAGTTTGAGATCAATCGCCCAATTATTGTGGAAGTTATGCCACCAAGAACTACGGGTGTAGTTCGGTCACTTCGCCTGACCTGGTGACCTGACCTGAGATGATCCAGGGTTACAAATTAATGAGGATATGCGGAAAAGACCAATGAGCAGCTATGCGAGGTTTGGCCTTGCTAACCCGATTAGTTTGGCGGCCAATTATGAAAAACCGGACAGGGTGGCAGATATCTGCCCAACCCCCGGACGTGCGCGTGTTAACATTGGTGGGTGCGAATAGTTATCTTTGACTCCCTTGTAATAACAATGATGCAAAAACCGTGCTTTAACGTTACATTGGCAATGCACACCAAACCCAGATGTTCCGGTTATACTCATGAGCGTCACCTTTTCGTCGGTACTGTTGACATGGTCTCGCCTCAACGTGTGCTCGGTATGCCTATCATTAAAGTGATCACTACCGACCCGCCGGCTTTTCTGGGCGAACGTCGATAAGTCAGCAAGCAGTCAAAGTATGCTAATAGGCTGGCAGCTCAAACAGCAGCTTGGCATCCAATAGGTAGCAAAAAAGCGTTCCACGGAGTTCGCCTTAGCAAACCAGTCCTGCCTAAATAGCCAGCGGACACCGGCGTCGTCTACTTCTTCATGTGCCATTACCCATGTTCAGTGTAAAAGGCACCCTCGTCTTCCAGAGGTGAATGGTGACTTCCGATCGCCGTCCCAGATGTCTTGTTAAATACATCATAAAATGTATTCCACCGTAATGAAGCGAGCATATATTGTGAGCATGTATTGTGTGCTCTGTTCATCAGATTGTAGCGAGAGCATGCTCGACTTAAAGCGGGCAAAGGCAATCCCTTGACGCACGGGCGTCACAACAGTGGGGTACAAGGCGGACTCTTTTCCCGAGACTCTGAAATTAAACATTAAGCCCATAGCGTTACGTGAAGAAAAAAAAAACGACGATGAACCCTCTCGTCCACTCCACCATCCCATCAAGAATAGGTGAACACGCTCATTCGAAGCCACCTGCTCGAAAGCCAATGCCATTATATACATTCCCGCAGAATCATCGCAGTGAACACTCTGGACAGACAGATATTCATCAATCTCATAAAATAAAAAGGAACCCCATCGGAAAAGAACTCCAAGTGGCTTCCATGAGCCATACAGCCCTTGTTTTCAACGTTTTTTTTTCAGGCAGCCCATAGGAGAAGCCGTTCCCAGTGGTAGATAGTCTTAGAAGCAAACATCTTTTTAGCATGTAGGGCATCTCCATCTCAGTTATCACGCGACAAAAAAAAAACACCAGACTTATGGCGGACGCCAATTACCTAGCACTGAAAATGAGTTGTCAGCGGAACCATGCCCCTCACTGTTCGGCAACCTTAGTTATTAACACCATGGGAGCTACATGGAAAATAAACTTTTAAATGACAATTTCCAAAACTCATCAGGATCCCAAAAACAGGTCAGTAGCTAGTGAGGGACAAAGCCTCTAGAGGCCGGATGGCTGGCAGACACATGTAAAGAAGAGCCAAACCACCAAAAGTAGTAGATAGTCTAGGCTATTTTTCATGCTAGCTGATATAATATGGATCCAGCGGTGTTCAAACACGGCTTCATCTTTCTGTCAAAGTGACTTTTTCCAGGCACCCTCGGCAGTGCTGACCTATTATGGTGGTGGAGACAAATGCTATTGTCTATAACCATGGTTTATGCTGGCTGATTTGACTGGCAACTCAGCTTATCCTCGTCTGTTCTCAGCTTCGAACTATCCTGCATAGTATGTGACCGATGTGCATCTAAATGAAACCAAGGGCCGGTGGGACAGGTATATTGCATGAATAAATAGTGGCAACAAACATACATGTGGTAACTGTTGGATGATCCCGATCAGGTAGTAAGGTGCAGTGCTGTCTGCGTCGTGACGTGCTCACAATGCAACAAGAAATTCGGTACCAGTTGACTGACGGCTGACGGCTGACGTGACGTGACGTTACGTTACGTGAGTATTACAGACGGTCTAGCATGCCGCCGATTTCTATCCGTGACACAAAAATAATCAAACACCAATCGCAGCGCAACACACCGATGTGACCAACGAATAATCATTACTATACTAGTGACTTTGGTAACTCCAACCCTGTCGTTTCGATGGCAGCTCCTGAAAGCATTCCACTTTCCTATCCATGCACAGCGTTGGTGTAGTACAAAGGTGCACTTCTCGATGTTCTCATTGTCCATTAAATGCGTAGAATGCGCAGTACATACCGCCATACACTGACGCCAACCATAAGTAGAACCCGAATTTAGATACCTAAATACTTCGACGCGGCAACCATCACAGGGACGATACTCGGTGCTAGGAACGCGACTGCTGGTGCAACTTCCACCAGCTATATCTATATTTCGCCTGCCGTGTTGTAACTGAGACCAGGTTCCATTGCTTGCTTTTAGTGTGCTTTACAGCGGCAAAATCGATCGAATGCACAGGTCACAGACGCGTGCAAACGGTTCAACTCGCCGCTGTTAGCTGAAGACGAATGCTCCATTATTTTTTCCAAGGCGAGACGAGACGATAGGAACAGACCACCCGGCTGCGACAGCATGTCCTAAGCCGGCCACACCAGCGGCCAAGTCTCTAGTCGGCACACCGCATCAGCTGGCGAAGTTCTCTCGCTCCAGAATCAGCTGGATCGCGTCGTGCACGTCGCGACAGTCGAAGTCCGGCTCCAGCAGCCGCTGCTCCACGGGCAGGAAGTCGCGCGGCGAGTGGTCGCTCGTCCACTTCTTCTCGCCGTCGGGTCCCGAGTGCACGCCCGTCTGCACGAGCACGCTGAAGCAGCGCTCGGCGCGGCTGCGGTGCCTCTTGAGCGTGCCGTCGCTGTTGAGCAGGCTGTAGTTGCGCTGTCGCGGCACTGGCTCGGCCGTCGCCTGGTTCTCCAGGAATCGGTTGTACAGGTTGGCGCCGAACACGTCGGCGTTGACGTTGTCGCCGACGCAGTAGATGTGCCGGATGGCGGCCGGGTTGCCCGCCTTGGCCGCCTGCGCCTCCACTTTGCTGACCGCGTAGTGGTAGGTGATCTCGCACGGCTTGCCCACCAGCGCCGAGTAGGTGAGCGTGTGGCCGGCGATCTTGCGGAACAGCGCCTCCAGACAGGTGAGGAAGGCGCCGTGGCCGAACCGCGGCATCGGCGCGCCCGCCATCCACTGCAGGTCCATGTTGCAGGCCAGCACGGGCAGGTGCGGCAGCGGCGGCCGGTGCACGCGGTAGAGCGGCAGGCCGCCGGACATCAGCACGTCCACCAGCAGCTGCAGCGACGTCTCCCAGCGCACCGGCTCGCCCAGCAGCACCACCGCGTCGATCGGCGGGAAGCTGGCGTTCGACGGCACCGTCATCCAGGTGCGCCGCGAGTGGTCGACCACGTCCAGGGCCGGAAACTGGCGCCGAAACGCGTCGATGGTGCACACGTTGGTGAAGCCCAGGTTCTGGGCTATGGCTTCCACCGGGCCCTGTCCCGACACCAGCACATGCATGTTATGGTACTGAGTGAACCATTTCAGGGGAGAGTGTGCCATCACTACCTGATCGGACGATATGGGCAGGCCGAGCCACTCGGAGAGCTGCTCGGCCTTGTGATACTTGAGGCTGTTGCTGGCATTGGTCACGAATGTCGTTGGGACCCTGAAGTTTCCATTACTATCGACCAGCATGTGGAATCCTTGCACAGCTGCAGGTATCACATCCCGTCCTCTTGCAATCACCCCATCAATGTCAAAAACGAGACCAAAGTTTGGGTGACTCGCATTGGGTCTTGGGAATAAAACATCATTGCGGATGCTTGATGAGGTATTACACAACCTTGCAGCCAAACAATTGCTTTGGCTGAATGCAGGACGAAATATCCTGACACTGTTCCACATTGCCCGAGAGCAACAAGTTCGCCACTTGGAGGCAGCTTGAAGCCGAATCTTCCTGAGCATAAAATTACGAAATAGTCAGCACAATTAATTGCTCTGTATTGCATCCATCACAAATGGAAAAATAATCTGACGAGCTGCCATAATCCTGAAAGAAGAACAAATCGGTTGTTACAAGCTGGGTAAACAGGGGCTGAATTTTCTTACTTTTAGATGCTATGGAACATCATGAATTAAAGAAATATACTACCTACAAGGCCTTACAGAAAAAGAAAAGAACAACAACCCATTGACACATAGTTCTTTGCATTTATAGGAACAGATTAATTATGAACCTATCTCTTAGAAGCCGGGGTATGACGCAAAATAAGAAGATATGGACAGCATCAAGGCATGCAATGCATGCAATACTGATTTAAAACTAAGCCATGACACAGTTTGCTATATATATATATATATATAGCCTACCACACAGAAATTGGCGTACGTCGGCCGGTAAAATCTGGAGTTATTTACGAAAATCGGAGGGGGTGGGTGGATTTCGCCCTGCCCCCTCTCCAATGCATGTGCATCAGTTATAAGTTCTTCAAACACAATTTTGATCCAATAGCATACTCCTGCATGCATTTTCTCATTGTTTTGAGATACTTAATTCAGGGTTAACTATTTTAAGGATAATGATAAAAATATATATTCTTATCAATTGTAATTGTACAACATACCACAGCATAGGTAACCATGGATTTGTGCTAAGAGATGTTTGTGCATCACAATCTGTAATAGCAAGCATCAGCATGATATTTATCAACAAGATACTCTTAGAAATTAGGCATGAAGACCTCCTAACAACTCATCATGAAGCATGATGTCGATACTCAGTTTGGAGGAATGCCAATTCAGTGTTCAGAAAGTGTTAATAAAATTCCACCCTATTTCACGAATAATTTGTCACTGCCTCCACACATACTGTAACTTAAGTTCATCAAAATATACCAAGTTGAATTTGGAGTGTGTCCCTTAAATAGGATACAAGTGGCTTGCAAATACATATCCAGGCCACTGCAAATCCAAAATCCCTGTCTCACCCATACTGCATTCGTGAGATGTAATGTTAGAGGTCTTTTTAAAATTAAGATGGTTGCATTTTTATGGCTGTTGAAAATAGCGCAGAGGAGACAATGCTAAGCATAAGCAGCCATTACAACAAAACAAGACGCTTCTGCTGCTTGGGATGCATCTGCAGACCAGTGCCACTTGCGGCATTGCTATGTGTTGCAAAAAGGCAGATATAATTATGCTTCGCCATTGACATGTTGCTCGGGCTCGA
Source organism: Imbricaverruca yamaguchii (assembly GCA_034440575.1). Classification (NCBI taxonomy): domain Eukaryota; kingdom Metazoa; phylum Arthropoda; class Thecostraca; family Neoverrucidae; genus Imbricaverruca; species Imbricaverruca yamaguchii. The sequence goes on from JAOTOL010001539.1 coordinate 104,343, forward strand.
AAAAGAATGCACCCAAAACCAGAAAAATCCACATAGATCATGCTTAAAAATTGAATACGGACCCCTCCCCACAAGAAAAAAGATCAAGCTGGGACTGTGACAAATTCAGCAGGGTTTATCGACAATCAATCCTGACCATGAAAATTGCCTGCAGTCTAAAAAAAATGCTCCAGAAACCCCCAAATCGTGCGGGGGCAGGAAATAATCGCGCCGGGAACCCACAAATATCGCGCAGGGAGACCGATAATTATCATCGGCGTCACAAAACAACGTCGAAGCCCCAAATGAATACAGAGGGGGGATAGCAACAGACCAGACAGGACAAAAATGAACCCGGGGCTCGAAAAATTAGACAGGAGAACGGAGACAGGAGCTCCCAAAACATACACAAAATCGTGAAAGCCCCCGAAAAAAACACGTATCGGGGCCCCACCAGCTCATTTCAGGGCGACATAAAATCGCTGCCTAGACCGCGATAAATCGCCCAGAACCAAAAAAAACAATTGCGACCCTAAACACCTCAGCCGAGGGCTCAAAATAAAAACAGCGGCAGTCTAAAGGCCACCGGGAGCCGCTAAAGCGTAAAATGTAAAATACATCGGGTCAAGCAAAAAGTCACAGGGTTTTAAACCCTGCACCAGGCCCTAAACACACACAGAGCCTTAAAAAACACAACAGACTCTCAAAAATGCATTGGGAGCCTCAAAGTACATCGTGGCCGCAAATTACGGCACGAGGGTCGAAAACAAAGACCAGGGCTTATAAAAGCGACATGGCCATTACATTAAAAAAATATTGGAAAAGTCTCGGCTGCAACTAAGAAGTCTGGAGAGGAATGGTGAGCTCTGGAGAGGAGCTAAGGATTCCGAAAGGAATGAAAGGGCCTGCACAGATGTTAATATGGAATGTGGTAACCCAAGAAAGAATGAAGAAGGCTGGGGAGAGCAGGCAGTTGAGGAAGGAGCAACAAGGAACCAAAGGTTCCGGACAAGAACCAAAGTATCTGAGGAGGGACTGAGGTGTCTGAGATGGATGTGGGGGTCTGAGGGCAATCAGGAGTCTGGGGTACACCTGGGGAGCCTGGAGAGAAATGGAGCTGGCTGAAGAGGAGCTGTCTGGCCTTATGCCTTTATAAGAACTAAAACCACGACTAAAAGACAAATAAAATATTGAAAAGATCAGCCAGTGAAAAAAAAATCAAGAAACTGACAAAGAAATGGGATCAAAAGAAGTAGGATGGGACCAACCACCAACATATTCTAAAGATATGCAGAATATATCGAAGAAACTGACTACTTTGACAATAGCAACTTTCTCTTAACTAACATTCAGGGCAACAGCAAACACATTTGTCAGTCAGCAGAATGCAATGTTAAGATGGGGTGTTTTTAAGCATACTTTTAGTTTGAACCATTGTATATTCCCCAAAACAATATACAATGCTGCCCTAGAAATTGCCTTATGATCACATCCCTCCATTATTTAAGATTAATGGCGCATCAACTGCGTTGGCCATGCAGCGATCACATTCCTCCCTAATTTAACCATTGCACCACATTTTTTATCTGGCAGTGAATTGTCACGTGCCATAATACACAGAGCTGATTACAGTCTCCACATAAATCAGAAAGCAAATCGTCATGTTCTGATATTTGCAAGTTTAATTCAACTAACCACAGCTGTGTCACCAGCAAAACGTACATTGCTACTGAAACTGTTGTGATAATTACAACTAAAGTCATCAAATTATTAAGTGTTCAAACTAAATAAGAGCCACAGGGCCATCTGGGCTAAACCCTTGCAGGGCAGATGCCATAAGCCTGGACAAAAAGTTACTCAACACCCAAATCAAAACCAAACCACAAATTCAAAAGAAACTATCAGCCCTATTCACTTGGTACAGCTGAACACCCTGTGGATCGAGTGTCCCATCAATAATTTTCAGACTACATCAGTATATAACTAAAGGGACCTACACCATGTACACATACCAAGCATAAATCTCACTCCATCCACCATTAATTATAACTCAAAAACAACATTGTCCACAAAAATTGGCATTTCTGCACAAGGTTTCCATAAGACAAGCCTTACACACATTTGACATCTATGAAGCAAACAATGGGGTTGGATCTTGCTAGGTTGGGTTAGGTTACCTGAAGTTGAGGTTTCAATTTTTTACATGCAATTTTGAAAATAATAAACGTGAATTTCCTGCAAAAACAGATTAAGCTAGGTTAGGTAAGGCCAAGTATTTGGAATAGAACAATGTGTGAAAAAAAAATCCTTGAAGATATTCATGTTATTGACCTTTTTATTCTTCTATGGAAGGCTAGGCTAAGTTAGGTTCAGTTGTTATATTTTTAGTAAGTTTGTGCTTTAAGTAAATTTGCTCTTGATAAGGTGATTTGTGAGGAAATCAGTTCAAACTTCCGAAGGAAGTGCCTTATTCTTGGTGACTTTAATCTAAAAGGATATGGAAATGTTGGTGTTGGCTCCCCATCATGCAAAACGTTTAGGAAATGCCTTGAAGAGGACCTGTTCTTACACGAATTTGTAATGGAACCTACCAATCATGGTTCATTCTTGGACATTGTATTCTCGGATTTAAGTGACTTGGTTCAAGACTTGACTGTAGAAGAGACTCTGGGAAGAAGTAACCATAACATAGTTAGATTCATGGTGCATGTAGTGGAGATTATTAAGGATAATTTGGTAAAGGTTCCAAATTTCAACAGAGCAGACTTTGACTGCATGAGAGTGGCTTTAAGTGCCATAAGATGGGAAGAAGAATTATCCAATTTAAATGCATGTGATATATGGAAAAAGTTCAAATCTTACTTGAAGGACATTCACATTAGACACGTCCGCCAAAACCAAAGATGCAGAAGAAGGATAGGAAAGCCAGCATGGCTTACACCAGACTTGATAAAAGTAATCAAGGCTAAGAAAGCTGCATTTAGAGTGCTTAAGGAAGCTTCAAATATCGTAAATCTAAAGGCTTATCAAAAAGCTAGGGACACTTTGAAGCAAAAAACCAGAGCAGCAAAGCAAGCAAAAGAACTGGATTTAGCTAGGAACTGTAATGGGGACAGCAAAAACTTTTTTAGTTTCTACAAGCTGAGTAAAGTTTCTAGCACCATTGGTCCACTGGAAGTAAATGGGACTATATTGGGTGAGGATATTGAGATGGTTGAGGAGCTGAGCAAGCAGTTTAAATCAGTGTTTAAATTGAAAGATATGACCAATCTGCTGACCATACACCATAGTTCAGTGGTGTGATTGGATAAATGATGTTCATTTCATTGATAGTGTTGTTGTTTTCAAGCATATCAGGAAAATAAAGCCAAAGAAGGCAGCAGGACCTGATGAAATGTATGCTAGGGTATTGCGGGAAGCTGAAAAGGAACTGGCATTACCACTTAGTATAATATTTTGTAGATGTTTCACAAAATGAAATCCCAACAGATTGGGAAAGGGCAAATGTAGTTCCTATTTTCAAGAAAGGACAGAGAGGGAAAGTTGAAAACTATAGGCCAGTAAGTCTCACATCTCTAGACTGCAAGGTACTTGAATCAATTATCAAGGATAGAATAGTTAGTTATCCGGAAGGAAACAGATTGATTCAAGATACTCAACATGGGTTGGAAAGGGTGATCACAGGGTTAAAATAATGGTTTTTCGTTAGGTGTGAGATGTCAAAACGGGCACAGTAGTATGTCAGAATATGCCATGGAATTAGTGCAATTCAAAATGCTTTTGATGTCTTTCAGACACATATTTGAACGAATGGAGTACTTAGTAATTAATAATACATTTATAATTTGCCTTGAGATTCATAATTTAGGAAGGGCTATATTCGGGACAGGGAAAAAATTCCCTATGCTATAAACTGGTGCTGTACGCCATATCACATTATAGTTAATCCCTTTACCAGAAATTGCATTGTGAAATGTTCGTGCATCAGTATTTCATATCAAGAGCATACCTATACCTATACTGTAATAAATGAGACATGAAGACTTCATAAGCACGCCTCAAGGAGCAGGATGCGGATACTTGTTGGAAAAGGATGTCGATTGAGTGTTCAGAAAGTGGTATTTTCCACCCTATTCCCTGAAAATTGTATCACTGGGTGATCATGCCTCACAAATCTCTTGGACTTTTTGAACTTAAGTTAACTTTTTTACTTTTTTTAAAAAGTTAACCACAGCAGAACAAAGTTAAAACAGTCATTCTTCACCAACAGGGTAGTAGAACACTTGAACCAGCTGCCAGAAACTATTGTAAGTAGCAGCACATTGAACATCTTTCATTATAAGAATAGAGGGCTTGCTTTTTAGTATTACAGAGGGCTGATCAACAGACTTGGTGGGCAACAGGTTGAGTGTGCACAGTGCAACCAAGAAGGGCCCTTGTGGCTCATAGTTGCACTTATCTTTTGTCTTTATTTATGCCTTAAGTACAGTGTACAGATACCTTTAGGTGGGTGTGGATGGAGTACAAAACTAGCTTTGGGTGTATGATACTGATGAGATTGCCTATGGTAGCATAATCAAGCATGATTGGAGGAGTTTGAAATTCTTGAGGAGTGTGACATGCAACCTCAGGTGAATGGTGTCAGATAGTATGGGATATATAGTTCCCTTGGAACTTGGAATAATGGATTGTTTGGGGTGTGAGCATACACTTTTCTGGTATCTTTTCTAGATAGGCTTGAGCCAGATGGGCCCTTGTGGCCCTTACTAAGCCTCAACACCTGATGACTTGATGACTGAGCTGTGTATGCAATTAGGGTTTTAGGGCACATCAACTATGGTAAATCATTTAGCTTGATGACTATGAATTTATGAATTCTTGGAATGTATCTTTCCAATACAATGCTTATCATCATGAGCAAGCTGTTTCCTGTCCTTTCCTGTGCAAATGCTTACTATTGATTTTATGACCAAAACAACATGAAAATTGATCTTGTATTTAGGTGGGATAAAAAGCAACATGTGAAGAAAAATTCAGCATAACCTAATCTAACTTAGACTAACCAATCTGTGTCTTTAAAAAAGTATAAAAAAGTAATATAAGTTCTTGAAAGTTTCTTAATTAATGAAATATATTCCAACCCGACATAACCAACATTCAAACAAAACAATTATATTATTTAATTATTCAAAATAAAAGCCTAAACTACCCTAAACAAACCCAACCATTTGGATTGCTTTCTGGAAAAAAATAATGTGCTCAATATTGATCTTGTGTATAAGATCAGTATTGAACACATTATTGCACAAGATCAAGATCATTCAGACTGGTCTTGTGAACACCATAAGGCACAAAACTACCCATCTGTTTTGTTAATTTGTCTTAGTATTTGTGGAATTTTTATTCAGTATATCATATTTATGAAGGTTAGGTTAAGGATGTAACCTAACCTAGGGTGTTTTTGAAGATGAGGGTGGGGGAACTTTTTAAAACATAGGGGTGGGGGAATTTTGGGGATTTATTTTTAGCATTATTGTGCCTGAAGGTGGTAGCAAGATAAACAATAAGTGTTTACATACATTTTCCTCCATTAAGCTGGGTGCTACATAATCAGTAGCTGTTGATGCTCCCCAAAGCCCAAATAATCATTCAATCCTCCATTAAGCCAACAAATGTATTAGGTTTGGTTAGTTTAGGTTAGGTTAGGTCAGTTCAGGCTCTTTAAGTTGTTTTTTCTTCAAATGAAAAAGGTGTATTTGCACCAAAAATAAGTGGTCCACCATCTTAGTCACCTTCATGAACATGGTATTCTGAAAAATAAAATAAGACATTTTAAGACAAATTTATGTATTGGAAAACAAATTCCATCAATTCAAAAGTTACCTTGTACCACATATTTTACAAAACACTTGGACAACATCAGCACCACACCAACAGGCAGTCTATTCCACTGATTAATCACCCTTTGACTGGACAGCTCCAAGCACATAACTATCTTAGCACTTAACTTGCCCAACACAATTGAGGACCCCAATGTGATAGATCATTGTTGAAATTGATATGATTAACTTTTAATTATCACGTTAAACTTAAATAAACATTGTTACTGATCTGCAGCAAAAGCTTGATTGCTGTTACAAAACTGGCCATTGCAGGGGGTGTGGATGGCCAAGTGCTCAAGGTGTGGAACTCTAGGTGTCAAAGGTCCCAAGTTCAACATTTGCACAATTCAGGGCATTTGCCAATCCCACAGCCCACCTGTGACAGTAGTCGGTTTTACAGCGGCAATTGGCTCTCCCATCTAGCCACTCTTGGTCCTTCCAAGTTGATCCTTGCTTCAACTAAACATTCAAGACATGAACTAAACAAGTATGTCAAAGAACTTTTATTGTTCATGAAAATTAGTTTCAATCAATTTTCACAGCTTTTTAGTGCAAAATTAGTTTTTAGTGCTTCCTGGTGGTGATAATTAAACAATTTTAGATGGATCACTTCAGTATAGTTTTCCTTCAACTATTTTATATTCAGAAACCTATATCCCAATAGATGGCAAGTAACAAGTCAGTTGGTGCACATGCATCCTACTCATGGGGTGTGTTGTGAATATTTACTAGTTGTGCAGTGTGAGCATGTCAGGAGTATCAGGTGTGGATTGATAAACTTGGCTGACATTGATTAAATATACTTTTGTTGTTATGTTGTCTGCTCTTCCTCAGGAAGTTGGCTTACAACCACATCCTTTGCTAATTTAACCATGGTGCCAATCATTGACAGTAAAACCTATCTCGTTATTAAAACTGATGTCATAATTATACTTGGTGGTAGCTTTTAATGTATGCCGATCATGATGCCAGGTCTTCTCCATTATCTTGTCACAGGTCTCAGGAAAGAGGACTGGGACCTGCAAGCAAAGTTCTGCTGTAAAACCAACTAGTGTGGGCAGTGTCATTAGCTGTGAGCATGCATAAAATGTGTCATGAAACACTAAATAAACAAACATGGCCATTGTGGAGGGCATGACAAAATAGGAAGGAGTAGTTGCTCACAAGACATACAGTGATCAAATAAATTATCATAGCAGATTTACTGCTCTCCATTTTCCATTATATCAAAAATGTACCTCCCATACTTGGGATTATAAAGGACAAATCCAACAACGTTCCTATTATATATAACAACAAAAGAAAGGATGGTTCAGAAGACAGGAAGTGAAAAAAAACTTCCAGCTTGTGAGGAAGAAACGCGTAAAACAGACAAAATGTGACCAAAACTAAGGATCAATCGTACAAAATATTAACTTTGCATTTAAGTGAGCCGCTTCCAACCCACACCAACCAACCTTTTCAAGCTTTCCAACCATGGGCAACGCAAACGGCCATCCTCCAATATCGTTTGGCAATCGGTGACGTACCATGGGCTGGACAATGGGGTCCGCTACACAAATTTGGTCAGCGTTGGTTTCCGATGTATAAAATCACGCTGAGTTCAAAAATGCTCATATTGAATGTTGAAAATGCCGAAATCATGGAGAAAATCCACTTTCTTTAAATGCCCTCGGGGCAGTATTCACGCGTGACGTCACTCGATAGTAAGCCAAATGGCGCATACGAGACAAACAATATAAACGCGTATACAAGGTGGGAAGTTCATACGGTCTTGGGAAGTCCGTTCGTTGTGGAGGGTATCTATTAGTGTTTTGAGACATATTTTCGCATTAATGTCAGTCAGATTGGACTATTAACTGGAAGGATGGAGCCTGGGTATGTAAAAGCGGATTCTAGAAACCTCCCTGACATAAATCACATCATGGTAGCTGAGTTTTTCTCCAAGTCCGACCTCCACGTGTCTGCTGAGACCCGGGCGGTGAAGAATCAGAGATGAGACATGATGGTTACAGGGGGTTTGAGATTGTGGTACAGGAGGGCGGGGGAGCAGCAGCTGGCATAATTTATTTATGCTACTGGTTTTACCAATTAAAACTGGCTGGCAGAAAATGCTGGTGGCAAAAAGGATTTTAGTAGGAATGATGACATCAGTTGGCTGCCTATGGCTGATGGATATGGCTACATCCACAGCAATCTACAATTTCATAGACTTTTCCCATGTTTGTACAAGGGGGGGAATATATAACATGCATCAAAGGTGGTAAATGCAATGAATAGGTTAGAGCACCATTACTCCATATCATGCACATAGTGTCCCCTAAGACAAGTATGATGGTCATAATTTGGCCTTGTTACTTGTAAGTTGGAATTTACCCTTATTCTTTAACATGCCCATCAGCTGATATTCTAAATTTTTGTAGATACAGAAAATAATAGTTAGCAACCATAGATCACTGACTGACATGGGGCCTTGTGATCATTTGGCAATTTCAAACAGGTCAAATAATTGTATTGTTCACAGAAATGCTTAAAGCTGTGTCAGCAGGCCTCGCATACATGCCATGGCATATGATTTATGTGCATGTTAAGTTTGCAGGTACAAATGTGCTTACCTAGGTACCTATACCCACCATTTAGATGTGGTCAGTTGACAAAAGGATCATGAATTTCTGTAAAATTGGAATGAATCATTTCATGCAGAATATTAAAAGGCAGGCTCACACATACCATGTGTTGACAACCTGGGTGGGCATTTCTGGCACTTACCAGTTTAAAGCAAGTTTTTTCCTTATCCTCAGTGAAAACAAAAATAATGACACTTGTTTGTTTTCATGGTAGCACTGAACAACATATCGAACTTACCAGTTTAAGCCAGGTTTAACCAGGGAAAATTGGCAATAATTAAAGCATTCACTATTATGCACATGGTAATTTGGGTGGCTTTCTTTGGTTGGTATCATGTCACCACATAAATATGAATTCATATCATTCTGCTAGTAGGTAATGTTTTATTCAAATTTGCCATAAATTCATGATCATTTTGTCAACAGACTACATTGACATGGTAAGGAATTGATGTGCCCACAGACCTAACATGCATGGAGATCCTGACCCATGGGGCATATGTAAGAACTGCCTTCCTAGCTTTAGGCACTTATGTGCACCAGACAGACTTCGGTATGTTTTTACATTGTCAAATGACCACTAGACTCAATGTATAGGTATGCATGCTGAAATAGTTTTTGCCAATTTATGCCACTAGCAATCACACCCTTTAAGTACGTTGGCTCATTTTCTGGCTTTTCGCCAATTCGAACCCGCCGCGCTATTTCCCACCCTCGTCAGGCGCAAATAACCTTGTAAATAATACCCTTGGCAGTCGTACTATCGAGTGACGTCAGTGCTTTGTCAGCCAATCAGATTATTGGAATTAAATGACGTAATTAATAGGTTTTTAACAATTTTTGTACTTTTAGTTCATATAAATCACAAATAACAAGCACATACTGACTTATAATTTAAAGCACATATACCCAACATAATCTTTACCCGGCTCAAAAAAGTGTAGCAGACCCCATTGCTCCGTCCCGTAGGCGATCCAACCAAATATCCGTGTTTTCCACACCACATTTTCGATCTTAAATACCAGGGACACGGAGCCGGAGCCGGAGCCGCCGGAGCCGGAACATTTTGCTGGAGCCGGAGCCGGAGCCGGAGTCGGAGTCGGAGCCGGAGCCGTCAAAAGCGTGGCGGCTCCGACTCCGAAAGTGGTGTAAATTAAACAAAATTAGCAAACGTGAAATGAACATATTTATACCTAGTACAAAGATAGGTACAGGGTTTATATGGGAAAGTTGCTTACAATTGGCTGAAGTTTGCGCCCCTGAGTGGTCGCGGCTAACTTTTTTTTACATCCCCTAGCTCTTACTTAATGGATAGATCATGTTTGGGATGTATGGAGCCGGAGCCGGAGCCGGAGCCGGGATACTTCCCCGGTGCCGGAGTAGAAAGAATAGTACTAAAAGTGACTATCAGTTTATCTTCTATCTTCTAGATGGAAATTCTAGATATAAATTACGCGTACTGGAGGGGGCGGATTCCGTTCTCGATTTAAGTTCTTAAGTTCTCTTAAGTTCTCTTAAGTTCTTAAGCGGATTTAAGTTCTCGGTTCCTATCAAAGCTGGAGCAACGGAATTCGTAGGGTGGATGAGTACCGTAGTGATATCTCTTTTGTGTAAATTTCATGACGTTAGGTCAATATCTTCGAGGACAAATAAGGTCAAAATGTTTTTGCTTTTTTAGATCTGGTTTTGCGTTGCTTGGCTTGTCATTGTTATGGATCGCTATGATTGCGTTTAGATGCCCCAAAATAGACATCAATGATGTTTAGGACATTACTAATGATGCAATGCATATGTTAGACCCGGCACTTGAACTCAGGTCACCTATATAAGAGCACTTTATCAGGTAATTTCGCGCTCCAGTTACCGAAACCCGGTCGCCCGCCCGACTACTCTGACAACAATGATAAACAATCGTTTATCATTAACTATTGATAAACTATTGATAAACAATAGTTTATCATTGTTGTCGGATGTGTAGGGAGCAACATGCAAGGTGACATCAGTCGCATGTCGTCGCATGACATGGCGTCATTTGCATTTATGACAATATTCGAGTTCACCAAGTTTGCCTCCATTAACCTGCCGTGATCTTGACCCGACTTGACCTCAGTGACCTAACATGCCTTTGAAACTATAAAGCATAACAACATGCATCAAACAAGTCGCTAGTGTTGCCAAGAACACTTCCCTTTTGCAAATATACGGGAAGCGCATCCGCGTCAATTTTTTATATCTGGCGCTTATGAGTTTTGTTTGACTTTAAGGACCCCTAACTCGAGAACTTTTAGGACGATTTTAATTTTTCTTACTTTAAACAACGCGCCGGTCATTTCTAAGCAGGTACGCACACAATGGCACATATCGCCCGGTAAAATCTGGAGTTATCTACGAAAAATCGGATGGGTGGGCGGATTTCTCCCCCCCCCCTCCTCCAGGGCGCGTGTTAAGAAGATGGTTTGTCGCTATCTATGCAGGGGCGTCGATTTGTATCCTTTTGTGGGAGCCATGGCCCCACCAATGTTGATCTTGGCCCCCCATGTTGATTTGGGCCCCCAATAAGCCATGCTGTTTTTGTGTTCATAAGAAAGCTAAAGGGAAAAAGAAAAAAAAAAAAAGAAGAAAACGTCATGCTGTATAGAAAACTTAGTGGATATTAACCAGAGTATTTTGTACTGTAAAGAAAGGATTAGGTTTAGATAGGGTCTATTCCCGTGGCTCCACCAGAAGGAACTCAGTGGAGGTTAGTTGAGGCTAGTTGAGACCTGCCCACGGGAACGACCGGTGGAGAAATCAGCTGACAGTGGTCTGAATTCCGCGACAAAAAGGAAGTGTTTGGTGCTGTATCTGGCGCTATTGGTCAAATTGCTCCTGAAATGTTTGTCCAGATGATCGCACAATGTATATGGTATGACTTATGATACAAAGTCCCAAAGTTGTCTTTATTTCTAGCAATATATGTGCCCCCAGGGACTGCGGGAGAACAGATGTTCTTTTCCCCTGTAGGATGAACCAAGCAATCTCTCTTCCCTCTCGGTTGAGCACTCGGCATCGTCTGCCCAGTTTTGCGGTTGGTTACAGCCTGCCTTCTTAATGTACAGCATATAATCTGGTGTCTGGCTACCTGGGCCCAGAGACGCTCTTCTGCCCGATGCTGGCTCAACTTGCTCCATCTCAACTTGCTCGACCTCGTCGATCGGGCTCGAGTAGAATCTTATTGGCGCCGCATTGCGGCAGTTGCGGCACGGAGATTGTGGCGGTCCCTCCGGTAAATTAACATCTTCCCCTTTGGACGAATGACGTAGATCAAAGGCCACAAAAGGGATGTTATGTGGCCTGCATCTGTTACTTCGATTATTGTTCATAGTTGTAATTTCATAATTCCTTTGCGAAGGATGATCCTGGTATTCAGTTGATGCATGCAGATGATATTCATATGACGGGGGACTTTGTTTGCGCGCAAATATATGAAACAAGTGCGCCATGATTGAGCTCCACTGAAAAATCACAATTGGACCCTGCTCCTCGGCTGGTGGAGCTTTTGCTCCACTGGTGGAGGTTGGTGGAGGAAAAATCTCCACTGGGTTGGCCACGGGAACGACCAGTGGAGGTTTGTGGAGGTTAGTGGAACCACGGGAACACACCCATAGTGGACTGAGTCTCCACCTTTTGCTGCAAAATTGAAAATTGTGCAAAAAAACAACAACACAATAACTGGATATCCCTCCACTGTGGAAGTACAACTTGCATCATAAAATGCTGAGATTAGCAGATGCTGATGGATTCAGGGGCGTCGATTTGTATCCTTTTGTGGGGCCATGACCGCACCAATGTTGATATTGGCCTCCTCAATGTTGACTTGGGCCCCCAGTAAGCACTGCTATATTTATGCTGATAAGAAAGCTAATGGAAAAATTAATAGCACCATGCTACTTAGAATACTTAGTTGATGTCAACCAACACACTGTAATGAAATGGAACAGATTTGGATCGGATAGTGGATTAACCCGCGCCGTCTTTCCTGTCAAATCCTCCCACCCCGCCTCTGGGGGGGGGGGGGCGGTTGAAGACCCCCTCTAAAATCCAAACTAAGCATCGCACAAAAACGAAAGAGGTGTCATCGGAAAGCGCTCGACGAGTAGGGTCCGGGTCCACCCCTGCCCAAAATAAATTCCCCGAAAAGTGACGTCACCAGTGGGCGAGATTTTCACGACCTTTCACGACTTGCATTATGTTTTTTTACTCTGGGGAGTTCATTATGGGGATATATGAAACACAAAATTTATTTGGAATGAGAAAAGGACAGCGAGATCGATCAGGGCTATACCTTTTTTTTGCCCCCCAAAAATAAAGTTTTTTTTCTTCTTGAAATTTCAAAATTTTCAGGTTTTCAAGTTTTCTTTCATTTTCCTTCTGCAATGGGTAGAGCAGACCGAGAAATGTTGTTGGATGTCAACTTTCCCTAACACAAAATGCTTACTTTAGCCAGATTCCTGTGTTTGAACTGCAATATGGCAAATACGCAAAATTTATATGTAGTCAAAAACGAAAACAAATGAAAAAAAAATTCAACTGGTACGTTTTGTTGCATCCGTAAAGATAAGCAAACGCTGGAAGTTTCATTAAAATATCTGTATCCGTTAAAGCGTGACGACTGCTTGATATTTTTTAGGTTATCTCACTTCACCTTCACTAACTCGTTGACCCTAGATGACCTGACCTAAAAATTTTGAATCAGCATGTCAACCGCTGTGTCAACACATGTACTGTGTACCGCTCTTTTAATTATGTGACTTCACCAGTTATTGGAACGAAGTAAGCTGAATAAACATAAACATACACATCGTCGAATACAAACTCAGAATTTCTGAGATCTGAAAATATAGTGTGCGAAATCCGATGAGTTTTGGTTGGGGGTGGGGGTACGTGCGTTGGCACTTCGGCCCCCAATGTTTTTTTTCTTCAAAAATCGATACCCCTGTATCTATGAACAATATATATATATATATTATATTCAGTTGTGACTTCACTCAATTTCCTAGGCTCAAGGGAGAACTTCCGCGTTTCAATGCGAATTATCAGGCATGGGTGGGACTCGATGCGAACCTTGTGTTCCCGGCGCGATTTTTGGGCCTATTTTGATCTTTTGAAATTATTGTTGGTTCTTGCTCGATTTTCAGAGCCACCGGTGCGCGATATGCTTTTTTTTGGGGGGGGGGGGGGCTGAGTCGGATTTTCACCTCCGTGCCAAAACGTTTAGCCACATTTTGTTCGTGCTATTTTTAAGGCCCTTGCGCGGATGTCTTTTTTCACAAAATGATTTTTGGGACCGCCGACCACTTCTATATCGGGATCTGACGTATTCTTGGGAGGGGGATGTCGCGATTTCCTTCGGGCCCCGCACAATGATGCTCCGGTCATGGATTGTTCTTTGGGGAGGTGTAAGCTTCGTCTCCGTATGGTGCCGATACCATTTGTAGTGCCCCGTGCGATGTTTTTGTATCCGCAGCGTATTTATTCTGGGTCCCAGTGCGACTATTTTGGGGCTCACCACCTCTCGAAGGGGAAGCGATTTCCACCTTTGCCCGCACCCTCCGGTACGCGACTGGCGTGGGGTAAGCACTACCTAGTCATGGAGGAAATATGTTGCAGCAGTTGCCTACAATTTCCTCCTACCCCTTCGTGCTGACCGTGATCTTTCCGTGACCCGTCTCGTGATACCTCTCCTTCCGTTAGAACCAAAAGTTGCGTGCAGCGTTCGACAGGAAATTGTCAACGATGGTCCAGTTAAACATGCTGGCTTTAGACAAAAATAATGCTCATTTTGGTCGAGAAGATTCTTGGATGTTATAGGTTAAGCCAACTTTGTCATATGCCTGGTAATGTTTAAGGAAAGAAATTCCGTGCAAAAAACAGCTTTGTCGGGCTGCGTTCAGGACTGTCGAATTTTGCAGCCCATGTGACGTTTCGTGTTGCCGATCAATGTTAGAGGGTCCCGGTATATTCTACTATAAGGGAACAAAATCTGCTAGACGCACGTTCCATGTTATGCATGATATTCCAAATGCTAGACGTATATGGCGTAACGTCCTATTTTGATCGCCGTGGTTAGAGCAAACTGAATGTTTGTTGCTTGGATAATATGCTAAGGGAGTTGGTATTAAGTGTTAATTTTCATGTTTCACGCCTCGATATCAATATGCATCTCGTGTAAGTTTTAAGAGAGAATTTGCATGGCAGGCTGAAGCCTGAAATTAACATGTATCAGCGAAAACAAGCGAAGAAAGCAGTGACTGCTAAGGTGAGCCTGCATGGTTTATATAATTGTTATAATTATTATAACATCAATATTAACATATTGCTCTAGACTGCAATGATGACCTATCTTGAGTTCAATGAGGGATGATCAGAGGCCAATTTCACTAAATTTGCAAACTTCACATCACACTTGGTGCAAATAAACAATTTTCATTGTCCTTTGTGGATGACATTTCACTATCATGAGCTAATAAAACTACAAAATCAAAATTGCCTAGATACCTGCCTACCTATCTACCCAGGGGAAGTGGAGGAATCTGAGCATGTTCCATTTCCCTAACACCCCTCTGGATATCTCCAGTGCCACATTCAGTGTATAAATATGAAAAGACAGTGGTGTTCATAAAATATGGACCCTTCTCAACAAAGATATGAAGGTCTGGTAACATAGTTGTACCTATTCTTTATGTAGAGCTAGCAAAGTCTGAGGCCACCATTTTATACTTTCAAGAGAAGTCAGCTTTAGAAGACCATTGGGAAACAACTTCATGTTTTGTGCAATTACCAGCTTCTAATAACATACCACAACAGCTACATTCTCTTGTTCAGAATATCAAACACCACTGCACAGTAATCATCTGTTTTAAAGTTGCTTACTGCAAGTGGTTAGAGGATTTTCATCAAAAGGTATTGTGAATATGGATAGTTTGTTCATTGTTGAGTTCAGTAAACAATAAAATTACTGGTTTGGCCATAAAGAAGCAGCAGAAGAGCTAGTTGTTGCATGATGTCTGAAGTGTGTGCCCTCCCCTTTTCTGCTATCTAGGTACATCAATGGTTAATAAACTATGGAAAATGTGTGTCATTACATCATTAGTATTTTGCTAAGGCTATTGATAGCAAACATGAATACACTGCTTGTGATAATACATGTTCTAGTAGGCTGTGTGAATTTTTATGGAGAGTTGTCAGTCCAAAAAATATGGATCAAGATATGCTATAAGTTTTGGTATGGGGTATCTACATTCTTCTTAAATTTGTATGAATTTCAGAAGTCCAAGCCCATTCTTGGTATTGGTCTTCATATTTCATTGTCAACATTTGAAAGGTATCAAGGTTTGGGTGGAATGTGGGTTTGTTTGTTTACATTCTAAGCTCAGCTGGTTTTTGTATCAAGGGTTTATGGAATTGAATGATGTATTGTTCAGAAAGAAGTATAATATTTCACATTGTTCAGTCTCATGCATTTTATTTATTCATATATTATTCATCAAATAGTCATTATATTATTCACTTTATTACTATTGGAAATGCATGGCATTGTTTTGAATGATGTATGTTGTTTTATCATTGAAAGACATTGTCAAATTCCATAATTTGTAAAACAATACCAAGATCTCTGAATTACACTATTTGTGGCTATAAGATGAGAATGCTCTTTCTTGACTGCTCAACTATTTATTGGCAATGTTCACACTCATCTGGATCAGACAACTCTCATATAATTATGATCTATCCCCCCTAAGTCTGCATGCCAGGAATGGACTTGGACATACTATCAGTAGACTGATAAAATGTAATGTGAAGTTCCAACATGAGCATAAAGAACAAAATTAATGAGGTGGCTAGGTACCTATGCAGATGCATGAAAAATGCACAGCATAAAAACATGTTTCTGAAAAAGTGCACAGATAAGCAGGACCTTTACAGACTGCAGACAAAATGTAACAAGATTTCAGTCTTTCTCAAACTGCAATGGCACACATAAAATAAACTGAACTGATCACATCTCAAAGTCACTACATCAGGCTGCCTGGCAAGTGGTATGAGTCAAATGGGTAGCTGGTGGCAGGTCAGGTGCTGGGAGGGGTGCTGTTTCAGTGCATGGCTCTTTTGCCTTGTGCATGGGAGAGTGGAAGGTGATTGATTCAAACAGAAAATTGCACCCAATTTCCTCATGTTTAGATCAAGATGGAGTAGGGGCAAGACAAACCAGTATTATTGCAAAATATTGCCACAAAGAACACCTCACCTATTTTTCTTGCATTTGACCAACTTTCAATGGAACATAGCTAGTGCAACCTAAACCTATAGGCCTAGGACTCACAGCCCCAATAGTGATGCAGGTGCTTAGCTCCTTTATGCCCTATTTTTTGTTTACTCTGTTTTTATTGCCATATTTTTAATTATTTTGATTTATCTGTTTTAGCTTGATGACCCTTGTACAGGAAGAGTGAATATTGCACCTTATTTACTTGTATTTTAAGTGCATCCAAATCTTGGAAGGAGAATAGTTACAACTAGTAGTTCTAAGATCCAATTGTTTCCTCATGGCTTCTAATGGTTTGGTACTGATTTACCACCATATGCAGCATGGCACATGTTTAAATAATCATTTTGTGAACACATAAAGGATATCATCTGCATGCACCTTTTACATGACTCCACCCTATGACATCTGCATACATCTAGTAACAGACTGTTGTGATTTTGGCAGATGTGCACATGGAGGAGATGGACTGTGCACATGGCAGGAGATGTGCATTTTGGTAGGAGATTCCAGCAATGGAATACAGAAATTTGGCATTTTCTGCCAATTTAAATGATAAGAAATGGTTTTTCTTGGTAAATCCAGGTGATGATTTTGTTTTCGAGGCAAAGAATGCTTGTTAAAAAATATAATACCCAAGCCTTCAGGTTCAGCTGAAGTTTATTCAAGATCACAAAGGCTTCATCAATGGGCGCTGTATGACCGAAGCAGTCGATGCGCCCCTAAGCCCAAATAACCAACCAAAGGCTTCATCAGTGCAGTGGTGTGGCAGCCTACTTCGACCGCATTCAACCCTTAACACTCGCACGTCCGGAGGTCCGCGTCAACTTCGCATGTCCGGGGGCCAGATGTCTGCCCCCTAAGATCTCTAGAACTATGCTAGCTAGCGACAAACGGAAAACGGGGTTGGATAGCTGGTGACGGGCTCTATCGAAAGTGTTTCGGTCATTTTTTCGCTCAGGTCAACATTCAGGTCACTGGGTCATCATAGGTCAAATTCGACCAGATCAGGTGGGACTCAGATATTGACACATATCTCAGGACCTGTAACAGATAGAAACAAACGGCGAACGCTATTCGACAGTCCTTGAAATGCGCTACCGACAATAGGCGGTGTAATGTA
This sequence comes from Imbricaverruca yamaguchii, assembly GCA_034440575.1. NCBI lineage: Eukaryota > Metazoa > Arthropoda > Thecostraca > Neoverrucidae > Imbricaverruca > Imbricaverruca yamaguchii. Next base: position 122,259 of record JAOTOL010001539.1, read on the forward strand.
AGGTCAGGTCGACCGAAACTCAGGTCAAGGTCATGAAATGATCTCAGATCAAGGTCGTGAAGTCGCCTAGAGAGGTCATGTAATGTATCAATCGACACGTCTTGACGATACAAGCACAATAACGGTAATTTCAGCCTTCTAGCTCAATGCAGTGCGATAAAATGCACAGAAATGTGTAGTGATCTCAGGTGACCTCAGAGACCTTGGTGAGGTCACTGAGCAAAAATATCAGCGGTAACATTGAGCATAGCTTCCATCTACATGCCACAACCGTTGTGAGATCATTCCGAGCGCAAATATGTAACCAGGAAACATTTGTATATTTTACCATAGCCCTATAATCGGAAAGCCATGGCCGCGACCTGACCTAAGGTCAATGCTACGAGAAAAAAAACCGATATACACATTATGGTCCCTGATGAGGTCATGCCATGTTATAAGTTTTAAATCAATCACCCAATTATTGTGGAAGTTATGCCACCTAGAACTCCGAGTGTAGTTGGGTCACTTCGCCTGACCTGGTGACCTGACCTGGGACGACCCAGGATTAAAAATATATGAGGATATGTGGAAACGACCAATGAACAGCTATGCTAGGTTTGGCCTTGCTAACCTGGTTAGTTTGGAGGCAAATGAGGAAAAACCGGAGGGAGCAAATATCTGCCCCCCGGACGTGCGCGGGCTAAGGCATTGGCCAAGGGTCATTCGATTTATACTGAATCCACTACTACAGCCATATATACTCTCCAAATGTTGTGCTTATAGCTTAAGTAGTTTCCAAGATCTTGGGGGGGGGGGCGAATGCAACTCCTCGAGTGTGCGCATCATTTATATATGACGGTATCTTCGAAGCGGAAGCTCGACATAGTGCACCATACAGAATTGCGGATCGCCATAGGGGCATTTCGGACATCACCAGCTGCAAGTACATTGACAGAGGCCCATGAGCCATCGCTGGCAAACAGATGCGAGAAACTAAGACTTAAATGCGCAATAAAACTAGGGCAGCTTCGAGCGCATCCCACATACAAAATCCGTCTTTTCACACTTGTCTGTCTTCCGTGGGTAGAGAGGGGATCGACTACCACCTTTCTGTGTCAGAATTCGCGCGCTACTTGAGGAGGCTGAAATCCCACAACGAGGTGTCGCGAAGATCAAACGCACACAAATTCCGCCATGGGAACTCACCTCACCAGAGATTGAGGTCTCTCTCATGTGGAGTGGTGTGTCCAAGAAAGGACACACCATTCCAGAGGTTATCAGAGCAGAAGCCTTGGAGCTACTATAATTGTATCGCTGCTACTCTCGAACATACAGCGACAGGTCCAAGACGGTCGATGGAACTGGGTGTGCGTTTGTATGTCGTACAGCCACGAGGTGTTTTACCTTACCACCGCACGCGTCTGTATACACTGCTGAGCTGGTTGCCATTATTAAGGCGCTGTTTTATTGAAGTTGGAGACGAAACCCTGCATCTTAGACTTCATTGGGTAGAGCGGGTAAGAGGATTGTCCCCTGTTGGTACCCAGTCATACCGATATCATGGGAAACGAGCTCGCAGAATCTGCTGCAAAGCGTGCCGCGCAGTCACGTAGTGACTTTAGCTCTCCCCATCCCCGCCAGGGATTACTACGCACAAGTAAATGAACTCCGATCTATCAAACCACTTCTGGCCCCATGGCCATCACTGAAAACAAAATGTAGGAGAGAAGAGGTGATTCTTGCACGTCTAAGAATAGGACAAATGTATGCAACGCACGGTTACCTTTTGAGAAGGGAGGCGAGACCATGCTGTTCCCGATGTGGTTCACTGATGACGATTCGACACAGTTTTCTTCCCCAACTTCATGGTGGATCGAAGACATCACTTCGGTTCCAATTTCCACGAATTGTCGTACTCTGATCTTGTAAGTGGCAATTCGGAGATCATCCAGACAGGTAACATATATCGATATCTCTCAAAGGCCCAGTTCGACGTAATATATCCCCTAAAAAATACACATGCCGCTAATTATACAGTTATAAAAATAGATATGGGCGTTGCGTAACCAATAGCCGTTGATGCGCCCCAAAGCCCAAATCGATCAATCAACCCTCCGGCGCACATGGGCGCTAAGTGATCACGCTTTGGCCAAAGCGCCCTTAAACTCAAATAACTAACCTCCGGCGCACGTGTTAAAGTAGTTGCTCATCTGATGCCGAGTGAACTTTGGGGAGTGATGGCTGTTTATTCCGACCTCCCAAAAGTGACGGACCCAGATATTGTCACCACCTGAGCACACTTGACCCTGGGTCAGTCAGCACCGCATGCACGTGATACCTGAGCGCTAAGGTGGGAACCATGTTTACTTCACAACCATCTCTGGTTGGTTATTTGAGTTTTAGGGCGCATCGACCAGGTTTGCTCATTTAGCGCCCATAGACTGGTCGAACCAAACTAGCCACGTTCTTACACGCAGCTAAGGTGTCAGTGTCGGCACTTCAGAAGGATGCACGTATGCTCAGGATATATGTATGCGTAAAATGATTTGGTCTCATCAAGGCATAACAGTGTGGGAAACCGGTCACATGCAGACTAGTAGGCATTATTTCCTCCGTTGCTACTTCACCTGCAAAATAACGAACAATGCGAACCAGTCTTTCTGCATGTCTGCTTATGCTTGCGTAAGACGAATTAAGCAAGAATCAACTGTGCGACCACAAAGTTGGTCGCTGTTAGTGCGATAGTCTGAGAAGCTGCAGCGCGATAAGCGTCGGTCCGGTGTCGCCGACGCCACTGGCATGAAATGGATTTAGTTCGAGGTTGAGATTGCATTCAGCACGGGACAGTCATGGTGTATCCAGGTACCTTATAAATGGGCCACTGTGCAAGATATGTCTCGACGAACATGATGTCCTGCTAAAACTGTCCTCTAACTGTGGAGCTACTAAGGTATGAACTTGAATTCCCTCTGTACCCCTTCCCACCGCGCAGCAGTTGTGTGAAGCCGGCAACACCTGACCTCCGCGACAGTCGTGACCAGCTGCATTTATCATTCAATTCCGATCAATTCCGTCAGATTTCGGACTTAAATTCGTCATTTTCGCACTCAAGCCGTATACGTAATGCCATTGTATTCCCTCACATACTCAAAAGAAAACAACCCCGGGCATACATCATGGAGTCATTGTTATATACCTGAATGAAGGCACACATGGATGTACGCATGCCTGGATGTACATTGCATGAATCCGCACAAACACATACACCTTAGTGTGTGCGTCTCCGTTCCATAATCTCTGTTGCAAAGTGCACTCGGTGTTGGCCTCCGTGCAGCCACGTGAGCGCTGTATCTAGATGAACGTGGCAGTGGTGGCAGTACGGCACTGCTCACTCACTGCTCACTCACTGCGCCCGATAACAACAGTGGGAACACCACTGTCTGGCGTCACCACTGTCAGTGGCTGATCACCACTGACAGTGGCTGATCACCACTGACAGTGGCTGATCACCACTGTCAGTGGCTGATCACCACTGACAGTGGCTGATCACCACTGTCAGTGGCTGATCACCATTGTTTGGCGTCACCACTCTCGGTGGCTGAGCAAAACTGCCCGAGCAAGTTAGCTTATCCCACTATCAGCTCTATCGCAACGTCGCACGACCCCAGGCAGCCAGTTAGCACTATCCCAGGTAAGAGACCAACACTATGAGAAGGATCAGCATCACCACCCCCAACACAATGCCGCAGCCGATCATCATCTTCCGGCTTTGTTTCTGCTTCTGCACTGCGCTTCCCAGTTCCTGCTGGCCTTTCTCGGCTGCCGATGCTGTGCTGGCAGTATTCTTCCCAATCCTGTCCACCAACTCGCCCTGGTCATGCACCAGCAGACTAAGCTGCTGAAACATCTCGTGCAGCTGCTCTATCGACGTCTCCAGAGAGCGAATTTGCTGGTAGCGATCTTCGGCCTCGTTGAGCTGCTCCCGCGCGCACTCAACGCGCATCAGGATGCCTTGGTTGAATACCTGGGCGTCGCCCTGGTCCAGCAGAGCTTCCAATTGTTCATCGTCGACAGACTCGCCGGTGATCTGCAGCTGCCGCTTCAGGTGGTCCCGCTTCCTCTCCCGGAAGTCCATCTCCTGTTGGTTGAAGTGCTGCACCACCGACAGCAGCTGGGAGCGCGCGCTGTTTATCTGAATCTGAATCATGTGCGCCTGCGTCTGGCTCAGGTCCGGGCTGGCGGCGCCCAGCTGCGCCTGCAGCTGGTCCAGCCGGCCGCGCAGCTTGCTGAGCCGGCCCAGGGCGGCCGTGGCCAGCTGCTGTGTCTGCTGCCAGGCCTCCTGCTGGTGGCGCGGCGAGTTGAGCTGGCGGCACTGCTGCCGGCTCACCTCGTCCACGTCTGAGCTGGCCTCGGCCAGCTGCTGGGTCAGGTCGGCCAGCTTCGAGAGGAACTCATCGGCCGGCTGGGGCTGCCGGGCGGGCGGCGGCGGCGGCCGGCGCAGCAGGCGGGACAGTCGGCCGGGCCGATTCACAGTCACCACGACCGGGTCATGATCACTGTCACGGTCACGGTCACGGTCACGGTCAGGGTCACGTGGCGCGGCGGCTGCCACGGTGGCGGAGCGCTGCTGCAGCTCCAGCAGCCGGTCGCGAGCCATCGTCGGCCGCGCCTGTACACTGACGAGGTCTGTAGCGGACGCTGGTGTGCGGAGCGAGCTGAGGGGAGGTCCCAGTCAGCCGACAGAGACGGGGCGGCCCGGTGGCGGCCCCGGCCGAAATCCACCAAACGGGAGCGCCGCCGGCCGCGGCGGTTGCAGGCTGCAGCTGCAGCTGCAGCTCAGATGACTGGGCCGCGTCCGAACACACACACGTCCGTCCGTCGGCAGCGAGAAGCACCCAGGTGTCGTAGCGCCCGAGACGCCCGGTTTCCGCACGCTCAGAGGGCCGGCCGCGCGCCGACACGGGGCTCGCCAGTCGGCTGACCTTGGACAGTCACGCCGCAGCCCACGCCTCGGCTGTTGACTCTGAAATCCGGCCAGCGAGCCGGGCCCGCGCCTCCACTGTGCTCGTAGAGTCACTGCGAACTCGCCGCCTGGTGCGAGTCGCCGCCGGCGCGTCACCACAGCACACCAGCACAGCACAGCACAGCACGGCGCGGCGTCCTACCGTCACTGGGCGCCTTTCACAGTCGGCCGGCCGGCTGGGGACGCCGCAACGCACACGGCAATTGGCCGCTGCTATCGGCGCGTCACCGCGCCGCGCCGCCACACGGTGATCCACGGCCGGCCGTATTGCGGCCGATGGCGACCGGTGTCGGCAGCGGTGGGCAGCGGTGGACCGGGCCGTGCCGTGCCGATATCGAGCGGCGGTGCCGGGCTGGTCGGCTGTGTACCTGCCGGGTGCGTCACACCGCACGGAGCGTGCCGCCCGGCCCTACTGCCGCCGCCGCCGCCGCTGCCGCCGCCGCCGTCGGGCCGCGTCACCGCGCGCCACGTGCTGGGCGGCGGTCGATATCGACACTCGGCGTGGTCGGGCGTGTCTCCGACAGGTGGCCGGCCACAGCTGCGGACAAAGTGCTGCTGAAGGGTGGGTACACTGGGGCGCCGCCATTCGAATGTGGTGCACGGCGGCAGAAGTCTGCGCGTGGTGATATGGTATGGTATGATGGTTGTAATGTATATACGGGGTTCTAGTAAGGTGCTTCATGAGGCAGTGCCAACTCATAAATATTGATGTAGATATCAAAGCAGTGATGGGTGTTATGTATGCATTAGGGTGTGTCACGAAGGACCTTTTTTTGGAAATTGCACTTTGCTTAGTTAAATTATCGTGCAGATCGCCTAAAAAAAACCTGTGGTCGAAACCAAATATAAATCAAACAATAAACAAAATATGCGACAGGCCGATAAAGAAACCAATTAGCCGGGCGCCCGGCGTTGAAGTCTCCAGTGATGACGCTCCGTTGCGATTGTCATCTAACACCACGCGTCCGGCCACCGTCGGAGCGCCGCCGCAGCGCTGTGACGAAAAAGGCGGCAGTCGGTACTGTGGATGACTGATGAATGGATTCTGGTGATGAAGCTCATTAATGAAACTCAATGAAAGTGTTTAGTGGGGTAAAAGGCTTTTGATAAGCACCAGTCGCTTAATAAGTTGCCTGGATATCTTACGCATGAAATAAAGGTTCACTTTACGTCGCTTGTTCGTTCCATTTTCAATCTATCGGCGTATAATGCTAATATTTTCGCTTTTGAAAGCTTGAACATTTTCAAAATTCCTCGTCTGTTTACATCGAAGACCAATTAAATCATTCTGAGACACTTGATATCTTATTGTTATGACAAATAGACCAGGCGAAATCGGCATCATCCTCCGTTCCACTAGAACCGAAGGAGACGGGCATACAGCGACGTCACCTTTTGTACGAGCGGCCACATTTTTTGTACGAACTATCATTTTATAACTGTACTACTTGTCTACATGCTCGACAGAAAACCCGACATGAAATCCTTTTTGCTGCTGAGCACTGGCATTGCTGACCTGTGTTTCAACTTCGCCACAATGTAACCGTGGCGGGCCTCTTCACTAATTACCTTCAAAGACGCCTCGGTCACCACTTTCACCATCCGTTCCATCGTCTGACTGTGCACGGGGTATGGCGGTACTTCGAGAGGACTCGCGATGATGTCTAGTAAGTCATCATCGGACAGTTGTTGCGTCAAGGGCGGCTCGGTTATCGCCTCATTACACCAATCAATCAGCTCCATGATGCTGTTTGCCCCCATATTCACTTTTGGAAGCTTGAACTTGCGCACTTAGTCAGTATCACTATCGACTTGAGTTCTGCGACACTGCTGGATTTGAGTGACCGCCCTTTCCCGTGTGGCTTGATCTTGGCCCGCTGCCATTGCTAGCAGTACTGCCTCAGGGTGACACCAGTAGCTGTTGCGCTGTATTACCGGCTGCACCATGGCCGCTATCTCAAGACGCAAACTTTTGAGAAGTCGCACGCTGCGTAGCGCATTGCCAGGACCGTCAGAACATTTCCAGTTCTTCTTGATGCAGAACCACATGGGAGTATAGTGGCACACGATGAACTCCGCTAGCATTCTCAGTCTGTCTGATGGCTGTTCGGTTGATATGTAGAGCCGGAGAATTCGCGCCGCCAGAGTCAGCAGCCACCTGCAGTGGTTTAGTGGACCGATCTTCATTTTCGCAGTTCTATCTGAGATACTACGGACACTACGCGCCAGACTGTACAGAATAGCCTGATCTGAACTTAGGTCACTGCGAATCTCCTGAGTCATTTCTGAAACATTTCCGCCATCGATTGGCTCAAAATCGACCACTGGCCAGGTTTCTACTGCACCTGCAGCAGCCCGGCCAACCAGCCCACTAAACGACTTAGGTCCTGTTGTGACTCCATCTAACTGGCTAAATACTGCACGAAAATTAAGTTCATTTGCATGAAGTTGGCACACAAACCAGTGGACGGGGCGTTTTTGTCCGAGCTCAAACAAACGGATAACACCACCTTTTTGGCCAGTATTAACTCTCGTGCCGTCACAGCCAAGCACAGAAGCATCCGCACCAAACTCATATGCCACGGCGTTCAGGTCCTGAAAAATGTCCTCCGCTTTCCCAGTCTGTGGGGTAAAATGTCCTAAATATGCACTGTCTGGCTCGGATACAACCGCAATGTGCTCTTCCGTCTTCTTTGAACTGGCTGTCATAAGCGTGTCGTCTTTTCTACCGTCGAAGTAAAGACCAGATACACAACCTGCATGATCCTCATGGCTCTGGGCTACTACCTCTCTTCTAATCCGATCCCTTGCTCGCCATACTTTTTTGCTATCCACAATGCAGTCCATATCGTCAGAAGTGATCCGACCAATGTCCACTTGGAAACCGTTTATGATCGCAGCACACGCACGATTAGACATTCCGTACCGATCTGCTGCTAGAGCCGTATTTAGCAGTTCGTCTGTGTTACTATTCACCGTATACTCTGACTCATTGACTACAGATGTGAGCGATGATGAATCTGTGGCGGAATCTTGGTCTGAATTACAATCTAGCTGGACCATTCCAGAAGGTCCCGGTTGTGGTGATGTGGCTCTCTCGGCGGTCAGACGCCTCCTTTCGTCCATGGCGCGTCGACGAGTGGTTTCACGGATATCTGCGGTGCCGATTTGCATTTGGCGAGGTCCTCTCTGGTCTTGGACAAAGGGAAACTCCATTCGTGGCACTTTGTCGGCCATCGCACATTTGCAGCTATCGATATCAGCACATTTGCAGCGGGCTATATCAAACAATTTTCCAAACCACTCATCATCGGACGGACGTACGCCTGGTGATGCCGACTTCTTTCCAGCAGTTTTCATGTATCGCAAGTAGCGATCGCGGCATTCTCGAACCATATGTTCGACTCGGGCCCTCCCAACAATTGGTATTCCTTCGCAGCACCACATTTTCATCACACTTTCCGGCGACAAACTTTATATGGGGTGCTGGCCTCTCTTTCAACCTTTTGTTCGCAACGCCTGAGTCTCTATTCACTTTACTCAAGTAATTCAGAACGTCAATTCTCGTGGGCAGTCGGTTTGTTTTTAGTTCAGAAGGAACCAAAAGCTCTTTGGTGGAAGCGCGGGTCTTCATGTTCGAATTCTTACCCCGATCACACCTACGCAGGTAATATCACACTTCACAGGCAGTGGGCACAACTTGCAGACACCAAACCACTCTTTTTCGGGCCGTCCCGCCGGGTCTCCGCCGCCGACTGCCTTGTCCCGGCGGCCCTCCCCTCCCCTGTCTCCCCATCCCCTCCCCTGCCCTGTCTCGCTCTTTGTGTTCTCTACCCTCACCGTGCGCCGGCCGTCTCCCGCCCCATCCCAGCCCCTCCCCCGCGCCATGCGACGATCGCCGCCGGCTCGTGTCGCCCTCGTTAATAGGTTGTCCCTACTGCTGATAATCCAAGTTTCCCTTGAAACTTGAGAAACGAAAAGGAACAGGAGACTTGGATTGACTAATAAAACAGGGATGTATGGCATGCGAAGCTATTTTGTGTCGTTAGTGCGTACGCAATTTATTCGAATGATGATTCATAGCACTGTGAAAGGTGGAGCACATACAAAGGAAAGTGGAGCGATCAGTCCTTCAGTGAAGTTTAATCTTTACAATCAGATATATCCCGGCTCCCCTGATCTGTTTTTGAATTACCAGAATCCATTCATAAGTCATCCATAGCACCGACTGCCGCCTTTTTCGTCACAGCGCCGCGGCGGCGCTCCGACGGCGGCCGACGCGTGGTGTTAGATGCCAATCGCAACGGAGCGCCATCACTGGAGACTTCAACGCCGGGCGCCCGGAAAATTTGTTTCTTTATCGGCCTGTCGCATATTTTGTTTATTGTTTGATTTCGATTTGGTTTCGACCACAGGTTTTTTTTAGGTGATCTGCACGCTAATTTCACTAAGCAAAAGAAAAACCGTTCAGGCGACACACCCTAGTATGCATGTCTAGTGTTAAAAATTATCTTGATGGAGTCCCCAAAGACAGCTTCGATCAAATTATCTCGAGGTAAAACCACAGGAAGTTGTGATAATCTTACAAGCAGTTTTACCCTGATAAGGTTCTATCCATGCGACCAACATTTAAGTGAAACTCAGAATGATGAACTCGCTCATAGCCTTGGGAGGCTAAGGGTGAATTCGTGACACATCTATGGCATTAAAGCCACACATATTTGAATCAATTAATTGCTAATGAAGATAGATAAGGTGTACCGTACTGATTTGGGACGATGATGTTCACACAATGACATGCTGTACAGCCAGTCACTGGCACAATTCATGTGATGCCAGGTTAATGGTGTAGTGCAATGTTCTCGCTTTAGATCTGCAGACAACATGTAAATCAATGCACTGCAATTGCCATACAGATTTTCAGAACTACCCAACGGTATATTGGCTACCCTAGACAACGGTACATCAGCTGCGTCTCCTTTGCATTTAATTTGAGACCGTCTGCCAGCGCGTCGCCGAAGAGGGGACGAGTAGTCTAGGGGTAAGTTGCTCGTCTCACAATCGAAAGGTTGTGGGTTTGAGTCTCACCTGTCGCTACTCTTCGCCCGCGACCAATCGGCGTGAGAGATTGGCGACGCTACATGACTCAACGGTCGACGTGTCGTAAAACCAATAACCAACCAACAAACAAACAAGCGTCACCGAAGAGCGAGGCCCACCACGTCAGACGCTTCATGACCAATGCAGTCGATGCGTTCGAAAGCCCACCGCGTCTGGCATTTACCAAACGGTGCTCTGGCCCGGGACCTTCCCCCGCTGACCGGACTGTCGTGGCGCTCATACCAGTCAGCTGGTAACGTCCACACGTCGGCGCACTGTTGTGTGGTTTGGAGCGGCATATACCGCCCCGATGCTCAGTGGTCGACGTATACTCACGGCTAAAAAAAACATAATATAATTATTTGATTGGGTGGCTTTATGGACCAAGGTTTTATTGCTAGTCGGAGCTTGCTGTGTGAACCCTGGCTCCACCACCCGATCTATGAATACAGTTAAACGGCAGAATTGTAACCGGAAGTGTAGCGTGCCGCCAATGCACCGACACGGCCGCCCGGTACCCCGTCCCCGGCCTTATCGGGCCAGCTACCAACAGAGCCTCCCAGCCGGGGGCTAAATGCGAGCGCGTGAAGCGACTCGAACCCTGTGTCGCCAGGACAGGGGAGACCAAAGAGGGCCGGCGCTTCGACCAATTGCGCTACCGGGGCGCTACCGGTACGGCATAGGTTGACACTGAAGAATGCGAATCTCGCCTACCCTTTACCCTTTACCTCACTACCCTTTCCTCCCGTCCACCTAACCATGCTTCAGTCCAGCATGGAACCTTTCCATCAATCCCATGCTGCCCTAATTGATGAATCAGATGGCTGTGTGCATTTTTGTCGAAAGCTTTGCTCAAGTCCATGTACACAACATCTATCCTGCTTTGATTGTCTAGTTATTCAGTTTCATACTCCACAAACTCCAGTAGGTTAGTTTAACGAGATCTCTCGGGTCGACAGTTATGTTTAGTATTCCATAAAAAGTTGTGCCTATCTAGATGAGTGAATATTCTCTTTTTTTAATATGAAGACTATTTTTAATAGTAGGTTTACCTAGCAAACTATTCAGGTCGAACTGACTGGCATGTATTTTCATATACGTTTCATACTTGCCTTTTTGAAAATTGGTGCTACATTTGTATTTTCCACAATCTTCAGGTACTTCAGGATACTCCAGAGACCGCCTGAGAATGATATCTATGGTAACTGCAAAAACTTCAGCACTCTCCACCATGATACGTAGTTTCATCATCGAACAAAGCATGTAGTGCACGTTGATTATTATAGGAGCATGTGTAGGTTTCCAGAGTAAAAATGCAACTGGTATGTATCCGATGGTGGGTCATCATACGATGTTTTTTTAACGTGTAATTTCAAGAATAACTGGTTTTGAGATTGGAATGTTTGTACCTAGATAAATTTGCACTTTTTTTAAATCGGGTTTTGACGAATCTCCATGAAGTCTATAAATATAGATTCTAACAGTATCTCGTTGGTAAGTAGCATGCTTGTACTCACCATTGCAGATCGCCAAATGGATTACATGTAAGACTACCTATGGTGGGGCCTATTATACGATATTAATCGAAATGTGCAGGTAGTCTTATAGTCATTGCTAAACTGGTTCTCCCAAAATTATTATATCCAAACAAACGAAAAGGTACACGTGTGATTGCTGCATGACCACTGCAGTCGATGCGCCCCCAAGCCCCCCCCCCCCAATACACGTGTGATTGTTCTGTTGGATCCAAATTGTGTTCGAAAAACATATCAGTCATGCTAAGCGACATCCTTTGCATGGCGAATTTCAACATGCGAGTTCGACCGTACTCGTTTCAACATCTCACACCTAACGAAAAGCCATCGTTTTAACACTGGATCCCTCCTATTAAAATTCCTCCGTCCGCTCCTGACGAACATATACATACACGCATGCTCACATGCTGTTCTCCTGACCTCTTGATTGTGGCGGAGAGGTTGGCCCCTACCTGCTCCTGTTCCAAGACATCAGCGGTCTGCTTACCAACTGGAACCCGATCATCCCACCATTTTCTCGTGGCTGTGCACATGGACAGCCGCTTACGTGACAAGCTTAACACACCTCTCCGCACTCGGTGTCTGAAGGCCAGTCTAGTACCTCTATGCCTCTGCTCGCTCACCACAGCTCGCTTGACCGAGCTGTGGTGAGAGGGCATGTGAGAGGAGATCCAGTGAGCATAGTGATCGTCTACTTGCTCTAGCAGCTTGGTGGAATTTGGGTTTATGTTGGTTGTTATCCTGGGCCCGAGATGATTTGCATCAATTTGTGTCTGCTCATTCCCTGCAGTATCCTGTCCTGTACCTCCCTCCCCTCTTCCACATCTCGTTACACAGCATGACTCTGCAACACTGCCTCTGGCCGTGCAAACAAAGCTAACCTTACAATGGATATCACATCAATATGTCAAACACATGGGTTTTTCCGACTTCTCATCGGCTCCAACTGGCAAAGAATGCACCGGGGCCTCCCCACCCAGATGTCATTGGCTGGGTGTGCCAGCTAAAGTACACCCTCAGTCTGAACCACACCATCAGCTGGACACTCCTCTGGCGTGTTCCCTTCAGTTCATGCTCAGACACACAGAGTCTTCACATCCTTAGCGCAGTTTTCAACCACCTGGTATGACAGGCTGGTCAAACATTGAACAGGGTTAAGCAGTGAAGTTGCTCTAGTCCTGCGGTCTGGGAAGCCTTTCAGCCATGGTCTGATACGTAAAGAGGTAGCTCACAACTTCTTCACCCAGGCGAAGCGGGGAGGCCCCACATAAGTCTCGGCAAACGGGATTTATGTCGAGCTATGTAACAGTGTCCAACATCTCACCAACCTTGTCACTGCACATGTTGCCGAGTGCGAGCCGTCCAAGCTGGTGATGAAGGGCGTGGTGACGAAGCTGGTGATGCAACTTAACTCCTCAGTATGGAGGTTACATCAGCCAGACTACCCCCCCCCCCCAGCGTGACCTCCACACACTCCCTTCCACCCAGTGCTTACATTAATGAGTCCCCCTCCCTATTGTATGGAGCGGCTGACCAGCTCCCATCTCCCCAAAGCAATGTTTAAAGCCATTGCTATCCGCACTGCATGAAATAACTTTTTTTTGGTAGCATGTTAAAACAATTTTAGCCTGATTAAAATAATTGTTTATGTATATTTCATATATTACGGTACGAGTCATCCTCTGAAATATGTAATGGTTTTGTTGGCACCACGGATGAGTTAGATCATTCCAAGAAAAGCATTACGTGACCTGGAGGGGTAAATTGCCGCTGCAAACGCGCCTGATGAGCCGCACCTGCGTTAAAGTTACTGGACCGAGGAACAATGCCCGCGTGCGTGCTGATCGGAATGACACATCACATTCCGAACCCCTGAGTCACCACGCCTGGCCACTGCGGGCTCGATGTCAGCGACGAGCGACGGGAAACTGTCCGTCCGGTCAGGATTGGTGCTGGGAAGCATGTGTTCAGCCGTAGTTGATCGCACGCGGCCGTTTCGACCGAAAGGCCACGCCGCGGCCGGAAATGCGCAACACCTCTTCATGCTCGAGGTGGAGCTATGTCGAAGCGGTTAGCTAAAATCACAAAGCTCTGTTTGGCAGCGTGTCTGTTTGCATAAAATGTCCCGGCTACTGAACTTTGGAACGCCGAGCATCGACCATTTCTCATTGTCCGCATGGATGAATAAGACGCTCGGCATGAAATCGAGAACATGCCCTTCGCTGGGTAATTGGCATATTTCAGAGTCACCATTGATATAGGCGGTTGGTAATCAATGAATAAGCCCTGCAAGTGGGTTCCTCAATGACACACTTCCTCGTCCAGATTCGCCGCAAGAACGCCTGCCTCGGAGCACGGTGTTTGGCTGTCGAACTAGCACGCCGCTTACCATGTGACTGGATGCAGACCTCGCTGTGTGCAATTACTCGTTGAGTTAGTCACCGCAGCCGACACGAGTGGGCTGCCGAGACACCACCCACCACACCGGCTCCACCGACTGCGACGGCGACCCTGCCGCCGTCCCCGTCCGTCCGGTCTGTGGACGCAGCAGCCGGGCGGCGCGACGTCGCCGGCCCCAGCCAGGCCTCCACTCACCCTTGGCTCTGTAGTCGAACGGACGTTGCTCACACGAGAGCTCCACCAGCGTCAGTTCCAAGGGCTTGCTGTTCAGGAGATCGGGCCGCAGTGCAGAGTCGAGTGGGTGCAGAGACGCGCGGCGCCGCCACCCGCCGCCCCTGCCTCGCCTCTGGCGGCAGCCTGCCTGACTCTGGCGGCAGACAGCCCCTGCCTCGCCTCTTGTGGGCTGTCTCCCGCCGTGCCGGTGTGACCGCGCCGGCGACAGCGCCGGCCGCTGATTGGCCGCCGCCGGCGCCAGCTGACAACACAGCCGACCCGTGTTGGGTGGGAGTGAAGCGGCGGCCGGGGTCACGCCAGACAGGGCGGGTCCAGGGCCGGTGACCACAGGCCACAGGCCACAGGCCATAGGCCACGGCCGCGTGGACACGGTTGTGAGGAAGAGGACGTCGCTGGGCGGATGGCACTGAGCTGACGTGCGGCAGCGTTCTCACATGGTGGCGTGGGCACCGCTGGCAGCCAAAATCGGTAGTACCGGGCCGTGAAGTAGCAGTGCACGGCCGTGCCAGGTCGTGAAGTAGCAGCACCCGGCCGTGCCAGGTCGTGAAGTAGCAGCACCAGGGTTAAAATAATGGTTTTTCGTTAGGTGTGAGATGTCGAAACTGGCACAGAAGGATGTAGAAATTTGCCATGGAATTAGTGTCAATTAAAATGCTTTTGATGTCTTTCAGACTCAAATTTGAACCAATGCTGGAGGTACTTACGACTGCACATTAGTCATTTGCTTTGAGAATCATAATTTAGGAAGAGCTATATTCGGGACAGGGAGAAAATGACATGTGCTATAAACTGGAACCGTACGCCATATCATAGTTGTAGAAACTGTTAGAAACTGTTAGAAAGGAGACACGAGAACTTCATCAGCACACATGGAGCAGGATGTCGATACTTCTTGGGGAAGGATGTCGATTGTGTGTTCAGAAAGTGGTATTTTCCACCCTAATTAACGAATTATTTATCACTGAGCAGCACACAGTCGTGCAAGGTCGTGAAGTAGCAGCACCCGGGCGTGCAAGGCCGTGAAGTAGCAGCACACGGCCGTGCAATGTCGTGAAGTAGCAGCACACAGTCGTGCAAGGTCGTGAAGTAGCAGCACCAGGGCGTGCCAGGTCGTGAAGTAGCAGTACACGGCCGTGCAAGGTCGTGAAGTAGCAGCACCAGGGCGTGCCAGGTCGTGAAGTAGCAGTACCAGGGCGTGCCAGGTCGTGAAGTAGCAGTACACGGCCGTGCCAGGTCGTGAAGTAGCAACACCCGGGCGTGCCAGGTCGTGAAGTAGCAGTACCAGGGCGTGCCAGGTCGTGAAGTAGCAGCACCAGGGCGTGCCAGGTCGTGAAGTAGCAGTACACGGCCGTGCCAGGTCGTGAAGTAGCAACACCCGGGCGTGCCAGGTCGTGAAGTAGCAGTACCAGGGCGTGCCAGGTCGTGAAGTAGCAGTACACGGCCGTGCCAGGTCGTGAAGTAGCAACACCCGGGCGTGCCAGGTCGTGAAGTAGCAGCACCAGGGCGTGCCAGGTCGTGAAGTAGCAGTACACGGCCGTGCCAGGTCGTGAAGTAGCAACACCCGGGCGTGCCAGGTCGTGAAGTAGCAGCACCAGGGCGTGCCAGGTCGTGAAGTAGCAGTACACGGCCGTGCCAGGTCGTGAAGTAGCAACACCCGGGCGTGCCAGGTCGTGAAGTAGCAGTACACGGCCGTGCAAGGTCGTGAAGTAGCAGCACACAGCCGTGCAAGGTCGTGAAGTGGCAGCACCCGGGCGTGTCTCCTGCCGACTGGTGGCGAGCGACACTGACGTCACTGGTGTACTAATCGTTGTCAAATGGCGGGAAAGGTCACGCTCTCACTCCATTCCCACGCTTGTCGGACATGTGCGGCGGTCCAGTTACGCTGGCCGAGTACAAGTCATGCGTCGGTTGGGCGATGAGGGAAGGGACGTGGGCGACAAAGCTGTGCATTTTCATGCACGTTTCTTCCAGAGTTTTGCTGAAGGGACGTAAGGTACACCAATGCCTGAATACTAAAACAGGTCAACATGCGTAGTTTTAAAACTAACTTAGCTTTAAAGCTATGGGTCACACCTCATTTAATTTCGATTGTGACTTGTTTTGTCCGCAATGATTCATAGAAAGTGCAGGTTGATATAGTTACCTTCATTAGTTCTCAAGATACCAAAATAGCCCAAATTATAACAACAAAATAAGAACTGGCTTCGTGGCTGGCTTAGGCTTCGTGCGTGACCTCCGGAAAGTCAAAAGGTAACAATTTTGGTGTCAATGGACTCCAAATTGCTGAAATAATGGGATAAGCTTGTTGAACCTATAGCATTTGACACTTCTGGCAAAATGAACATACCTGCTGTGCATGGTCGACGGACGCGGAGCAAATGAAATAGTGGTGCATGGGTTGTTTGTTTTTTTGCTTACCTTCACAAACACGCCGCTGGTGAGTTCCCAGCATCACACAAGTGGGACGATTTTGAACTATGGATCGCCGAATTCGAGGCCGCAGTTTACGAGATCTGGGTTGTCCGAATCGCCTCCCCGCACTGGTTCCAAGCAGAGCTCTTGTGATTGTCGCAGCCCTTGTGCCGGCATCCGGGGGACAACATACAAGCATTCACAAGTCTCAGGCAGATCACATGCAGTTGGGGTTCATCATGCAAATGGGTTCAACTCCCTCATTCCGAGGTCTCTTCACTAGTCTTGTCATCTGAGGAAGCTGCACCATCTCGTGACTTTAGCTTTTGCTGCGTCTGGACCGCCGAGCATACCATATTGCTGTTCGTTGCGCAAATCTAATGACACCCGTTTTTCATACTTCAGGTCCATCGATGATCTGCCAAAGTGGGTCCAAAGTAAAATGTTGCGAAGTCCGCCATCGGCAGTTGTGGTGTGTCTGTGCAGGGAATAGAACCACACACCGGTTTGTAGGTTTGGTTAGTGAGAATTTCTTGACGGCTTATCTGGTATCGTTAGGAGCACATGTAGTGGGCCATGTCATGCTGCCTGCAGTTCCCACCAAACCGAATGTGCGATTACTGATGTCGCCGAGCAAGTGGCGTCTGACGTCATCGCCGGGCTAAAATGACCAGTCGCTTCTAATTCAAGCCTTAGGCAACACTATGTGGGTGCATTTCTGATGGCGAAGATATGCTGCTTATTATGGCCAGCGCTTTCATGTGTACCTTGCGATTGGTGGAGACTAGCTTGGGAAACTATGCAACTTTATATACAATGTAGCAGGTGTTATCGTACGTGGAACTAGTGCAAGAAAGAACTAATGGTCGTAATGCTTCTTTCCAGCTACCGTCACCCCCAAAGAGCTGTCTGAAGTATAAAGAAGTGCAGTCAGTAATTGACTCAGGTGAGTTTCTGTTTTGCTGTAATTGTGCACGCGGTCTGCAGACGGGTTACGGTGCACCGACAGGTGGCGGTGCGATGTGCATCAAGGGTGTCAGTTTCTCTAATTATGTCTTTCTTCCTTTTGTTCGCGGAGATCAGGACCTTTGCCAAGCAGATGGTACATGGACTTTAATTCATTGCACTATCGAATGATCTCACTTTGACATTATTTTGAGGTGTGTCTATGGTAGTGAAGTTCGAACAAACACACATGAATAATTGGAAAATGTATTTCTATTGAATGCATGTTTATTGTTTGCCAACCTTCCCACTTAGCTCGGAGGTTGCTTACCCCAGTTACCCGAGCTGCCAGACAGTTTTGTTTTACTCCGGTTACATCAGTTGACTTTCCAGCACTAGTACCATGCTAATATCGCTAGGGTCATTCGATCAGCTTGCGAGTTTTTTTTCCAGATCGCGACGACCACAACGGCAATTTGTGCACATGTAGTGGCATCGATCGGCTCTATTTGGATACTTGCGGGAGGTCGATGTTTTGTGCAACAGTCAAAGCCCCCGCTTTGATTATTCATGACCGAGACGGTATTTAGTTCGTTAGTTATTATAGTTTAGGGGCGCATCGACTGCATAGGTTATGTAGCACCCATGGCCAAAACGCCATTTCAGAACAGTAAAATGTGTTGTGAAGAGCATCGGGTATTTAGCGTCAACGAAACGGGTACTTGATAACCAGAAAGTGTAAAATTGGAGTACTTTCACCAAAACTGATAAATATGTAACTGGAACAGGCATATTGGTACCGATACGGTGAAGTAATCATCAACTCGCGGTAGAACTAACTTTTGACTAGAAATTGTTTTCAGTAGGTAATCTTTGTTTAGAATATAAAGCCTTGGCTATCTTCTGAGACCCGATTTCCGGTGCGGTTTTGAGGGGGCAAGGTTCCCAATTTCGCCTGCGAAGTCTGTTGAATTCGGACATAGTGCGGCAAGGTAAGCGACAGTTGACGGGGGAACTTTGCTGGGAAGGGCAGGGGTTTGTACTGTACCGAGTCTGATGAAGTGTGCTGAGCGTGGGCGGTGTGATTAGCAGCCACCGCCGTCCTCCCTCTCGATCAGCATCCTTCATGAGGCGTAGTTGGGGATTTACTTCACTCCTCCCTCCCCTACTTCAACATGCTCCCCTTGCCGTTATGTTTAAGTCCGTCCATGTACCGTTTATAATAATCTGATTCATTTTCGTGTGCAAATTGTAGTCGCACAAGCATATCCTGAAACAGAGTTAAGATAATGGTTTTTCGTTAGGTGTAAGATGTCGCAACAAGCACAGTAGGATGTTGAAATTTGCCATGGAATTAGTGTCATTTAAAATGCTTTTGATGTTTTTCAGACACCAATTTAAGACACCAATATTATTATTCGGAATATTCGAGATAGGGAGAATAATAATATGCTATAAACTGGCAGTGCGTGCCATATCACATTATGGACAATCACTTTACCTGAAATTGCGTTGCGAAATATTCGTTTATTCCTTATTGAGAGTATGGACATGATACTTATCGGCAAGATATTGTTAGAAAGGAGACATGAAGACTTCATAAGCACGCATCAATGAGCAGGGTGTAGATACTTCTTGGAAAAGGATGTCGACTGAGTGTTCAAGAAGTGGTATATTTCACCCAATTTCACGAAAATTTAACATTGTCCTAAAAACATACAAGAAGTCTCATCCTCATCTCTTTTAAAATTTGCATAAACTGGACATTTGGTGATGAGGTTACTTGCTTTAAACTCAAGGTGTTATCGCGTTGGTAAGCACCATTTGGGGCTCTGTTCAAATTTCCCTGCACCTAATATCTCAACGCGCTGCGTACGTATCATGCCCTGTAGTGTCTCCAACCAAACCTTGCTAGGACGGGACAATGCACAAAGATCATGTTCCTGCAGCCTCTCGAACCCTGCCTTGCTAGTGCAGGACAGTGCATACTTACCCCGTTCCTGTAGTGAGTAGTGACTCGGACTCGACCTTGCTAGAACGGGAGAGGCCGTTTGTAGACCAGTGCTTTGGCAAATGGGTTGTGCAGGGAGACATGCCAGCTGACTGTGTGTGTGCCCGATGTGCATGAACATACATACTATGATGTAGAGAACCAAGCTATGACATCGACGTTCTCTCATTTACCTCGTCGTTCCCAGCCGTCACTTGCTGGTGCTACTTTGCTCAATATCAGAGCAGGCGACGCCGATTGAAGCGACTTGAACCAATGATCATAGGCTGAGATCACCTGGGGAATCACCGCCGGCTTTCTCAGAAGCTGTGACTAACCACCAACAACTCAATTATCGAGTGATCTCCGGGCATTTGGGTCGTACGAGAGTGCTCGTCGATTGATGGGACCCTGTCAGAGCGCTGGTGCCGGATTTGGCAATGCGGTAGTGCTCGCTGCCGTACTTGAGACACCTTGTGCGACGGGCTGGAGTGTGGCACTTAATGTTATCAATGTTAAACTTATATTTCATCAACTAGTTGCATTCCAACACTTCGATTAGTCTTCGAGGAACATTGCCTCGAAACAGAAAATAAAATTGGCGTTCACTCGATATGCAATGCATCGGAATTGAGAACTCGTCTGAAGTTATGCTTTCTTTGTGCTTACGTATTATTTAAGACAATATTCACTGACGACCATGGTCGGTCAATGTGTTGGAATGTATTGTTAGTTGAAACATTGTTGGATTAATTGAATCCCAGTTTTCATTTATAATCATTCAATCGCCCTGGCAATACGAATCAGGCGATACTGCGGCAGACCGGTCCGGTCTGGCCGAGCCAGTTGACAGACTGGCGGCCGGTCGTCGCCAGGGCCGAACGTGCGCAAGCGTCAGGAGGCGCTGGACCTGATCCGGCAGTACTACCACGTGCGGCCGGACGAGCTGTTCCGGCGCATCAAGGTGGGCACGCTGGTCACCCTGATGGTGGAGGTGGCACGGCTGCAGCTGGAGTCGGCCGGCGAGCAGCCGGAGTCGGCCGCCGCAGCCGACCACAAGCCGGCCACCGACCTTCAGAGGTAAGGGCCGCCATGCTGTGTCGATCACCGACCTTCAGAGGTAAGGGCCGCCATGCTGTCTGGACCGCCGACCCGCGGAGGCACCCTCCTTCCTGTCTCGACCGTCGACTTGCAGGGGTACCTTCCCGCTTCGTCCCGGCAGCGGCAGCTGACCCGCAGGGGCACCCTCCCTCCTGTGTCAACCGACGACCTGCAGGGGTACCCTCCCTCATGTCTGGACCGTCGACCTGCAGGGACACCCTCCCTCCTGTGTCAACCACCGACCTTCAGAGGTAATACCCTCCTTCCTGTCTCGACCGCCGACCTTCAGAGGTAATGCCCTCCCTCCTGTCTCGACCGCTCCGTTCCGGCGGTGGCTGCCGCCGGCTCCGATGAAGTAATCAGCTGGCCGGCGGAGGAATGAGCACATAACGGAGTGTGTGGGGTCTGACAGGAGGATGCAACCATTCGTGTGATATTGCTGGCGCTAGGGCGTCGCAAAGCCACGGACTAGCCACTGGACATCGGCTTTACGTGCGTCACCACGAAATGTTTTCCATTGAAGGACATCAGACGTTCGCGCATTAGTCGAACATGTCCATGCCCTCGCCGGCGCGCTGCATTCGTGCATACTCAGAGCTGGTTGGTTATTGGTTTTTACGACACGTCGACCGTTGAGTCATGTAGCGTCGCCAATCTCTCACGCCGATTGGTCGCGGGCGAAGAGTAGCGACAGGTGAGACTCGAACTCACAACCTTTCGATTGTGAGACGAGCAACTTACCCCTAGGCTACTCGTCCCCCATACTCAGAGCGTACCGACGTCTGCTCATGCGTATCCTGCCGCTGGATACGGACCGAGTCAGACCTATGCCCCCACCTCCATATCTGTACGTCCTGTGTCGGACCCCCCTCGCCCGTCATACCTTCTCCGTCCTATTGTCAGACACCCTACACCGGTACTGCCATCTGCGAGATATTGTCACACCCGCACCGCCCTCTGTTGGATGGCCCGCCAAATCTTCACTTCCCTCTCTCGGGTACTCAGTAGCACCGTGGTAACCATCTGTCTGCTACTCTGTCGAACATTCACCGCCCTCTGTCGCACGCCCTCTTTCAGACCGCTGCACCCGCTCTCAGATGGTCTTGCCACGGCCGTGTCTCAGATAGTCTGTCCTTGTTGGACGTCCCCCTCTCTTAGACCGCCACTACCTGCTGTCGGATAGTCGTGACACAACCCCTCCCTCAGACCGCCACTACCTGCTGTCGGATAGTCGTGACACGACCCCCTCCCTCAGACCGCCACTACCTGCTGTCGGATAGTCGTGACACGACCCCTCCCTCAGACCGCCACTACCTGCTGTCGGATAGCCGTGACACGACCCCTCCCTCAGACCGCCACTACCTGCTGTCGGATAGTCGTGACACGACCCCCTCCCTCAGACCGCCACTACCTGCTGTCGGATAGTCGTGACACGACCCCTCCCTCAGACCGCCACTACCTGCTGTCGGATAGTCGTGACACGACCCCTCCTCAGACCGCCACTATCTGCTGTCGGATAGTCGTGACACGACCCCTCCCTCAGACCGCCACTACCTGCTGTCGGATAGTCGTGACACGACCCCTCCCTCAGACCGCCACTACCTGCTGTCGGATAGTCGTGACACGACCCCTCCCTCAGACCGCCACTACCTGCTGTCGGATAGTCGTGACACGACCCCCTCCCTCAGACCGCCACTACCTGCTGTCGGATAGTCGTGACACGACCCCCTCCCTCAGACCGCCACTACCTGCTGTCGGATAGTCGTGACACGACCCCCTCCCTCAGACCGCCACTACCTGCTGTCGGATAGTCGTGACACGACCCCTCCCTCAGACCGCCACTACCTGCTGTCGGATAGTCGTGACACGACCCCTCCCTCAGACCGCCACTACCTGCTGTCGGATAGTCGTGACACGTCCCCTCCCTCAGACCGCCACTACCTGCTGTCGGATAGTCGTGACACGACCCCTCCCTCAGACCGCCACTACCTGCTGTCGGATAGTCGTGACACGACCCCCTCCCTCAGACCGCCACTACCTGCTGTCGGATAGTCGTGACACGTCCCCTCCCTCAGACCGCCACTACCTGCTGTCGGATAGTCGTGACACGACCCCCTCCCCTCAGACCGCCACTACCTGCTGTCGGATAGTCGTGACACGACCCCTCCCTCAGACCGCCACTACCTGCTGTCGGATAGTCGTGACACGACCCCCTCCCTCAGACCGCCACTACCTGCTGTCGGATAGTCGTGACACGACCCCCTCCCTCAGACCGCCACTACCTGCTGTCGGATAGTCGTGACACGACCCCTCCCTCAGACCGCCACTACCTGCTGTCGGATAGTCGTGACACGCCCGCCCTCTGTCGGCCAGCTTGGTGCAGGGTACAGGCGAGCTGACGCTGTCGGCCGGAGACGCGCCGCCGCCGCCGTCCGTCGACGACCAGCCGTACCTGCTGCTGGACGTGCGCGAGCAGGAGGCGTTCGCGCGCGACCACGTGGTGACGGCGCGCCACTACCCGGCCGCCCGGCTGGCGCGCACCATGAACTACGAGACGGCCGAGATGTGGCGCTACAAGAGGCACGCGCACACGGTGGTGGTCGTCTGCGACGAGGACGAGATGCTGGCGCAGAAGTGCGCCACCACGCTGGCGCAGCGCGGCTACGACAACGTCTTCATTCTGAGCGGTGGTCTGAGGGTGGGTGGTGACGGCGAAATGGTGTAAATGGCTCGGTTGTCGCGATTCGTCGCCATAACCGAGTGGAATGGACGGGGAGTGGCGACGAGGAAGAGGGTTGTCGAGTGCAGTGTTTGTCTGTCGTGGTATCTTCTCACTGGGGGTGCGATGCCAGTTTGGCAGCACATGTCGCCGGTGCAGGTACTCACACCAGCGTGTTTGATGCACTGCCCAGGTAACCAACGAAAACACTGCCCCCCGTTCTGGCGTTATCCGTGTTCGTTATCATAACGGCCATCACAAGACAGCCAAAGCATCCGACCTGTTCCGGTGTGCTTTGGAGATGGTGGCTGGTGCCCACATGGATTGCGTACTGTTCCTGAGGCTGCCAGCATCTCTTCCTGTTGATACTCATAACTGCTCCTGTGAGCGCAGGCTGGCGCTGGCATCCTTCGTGTGCTGGTAATGTTTCTGAGACTGTTGGCAGGCTCCCTTTCCGTCACGATGTTGTTCCTGATATACAACACTGCTGGCTCACGCCTCGTCTTGCCCTGGGGTATGCGTTTGCGACGGTAATTGTGTTGGTTAGGCGGAACAATATCTCAGTCTTGTTTGGTGTCCACAGATGGCGCGCAAGAAGTTTCCATATGGTCTGCTAACTTCTGGGGACAAAGAGCGCTTTACGGCGCCCGACTTGGAGGCGCTGAGCACAGCTTTGGAAGAGTTCTCCATCAATGCTGGTCAGTCCATTTGGAAACGGCGCTCATCAGTGTTGATCGCTATGTAACTACCTAGGTAATATAATATATATATATATATATATATATATATATATATATATATATATATATATATATATATATATATATATATATATATATTTATACGTACATCATACTGCATGCATTATTTACCATTATTTACTTTTTTTATATGTATATATACAGTATATTGCACATGTCTATCGCACTTCGATCCTGGCGTGTTGGAGCTGTTATTTTTTCGACAGCCACTATTTCTATATACCGCCATCTGTAGATTCGGCAGCGGAGGCAGCTGCCGGTCCAGGCGTGATGGCCGTGTTCCGTGTGCCGACAGAGTCTCCGTCGGGAGCGCAGAGTGTGCGCTCGTCGCGATCGGTCTGCTCGACGGCGCTGCTCGCCGCCCGACCGAGAACGGACGCGGCGAGCAGCACCGGGCCGCGCTGGAAACTCTGACGCCACCGGCGATCGTGGGACGCCCGACACCGCCGGCGGCCGTCCGTGGCGAGTCGCGCCACTACCTTACTCGCGGATAAAAACGTCTCCCGTGGGGCTGTAACGAGGGTGGCCCATTGGGACGATGGACACGGATCTCCCCAATAGCAACCGTCAAGACCGTGCAATCTGGGCTATGCAGTCCGGTCAGAACAATCAGACGTGCCTCAGTGGCAACTGTGAAATCAGGTCCTGTCGACCGATAAACAGGGCGGCTGTAATTGTTTATTGTTGTTGCTCTAAATCGTGTTTAGCGCAGCGTTACCGTTGGAAGTAGATCGAGCTGTTCCGCACCTTGTGCTTTTAATATTCCCAGTTGTGCGATTGGTTGTATCACCGAAGCCGAGTCCGTCCAAAGCGGTCTTTCACGGGGTTGGATTGTGTCTGGCTGTGGGGAACAGTTTCTAGTCAATTTCAGGTATTGTGACAATCACTTTCTCGTGGTACGCCAGTTGGTGTCATCACTCGCTCTGCGCAACACCGCTCATGCTGTATGTCTGCGAACATTTCCCGTGCCACGAACGCTCCCTGCTCCGCAATCACGCGAGGAACTGGTCACAGTGGAATTCAAATTACGCTGTTTGATCTCATTGTTGTGATGGCCGTGGAGTCAATATATTTTGTTCGTTCATTTCCACTTGGTGATCGTTTAAGTACGAAATGTAATGCGATGGCAATACATTGGAGGAGAGCGGAACCATCCGTGATCGTATGAAACAGTTTATTTCCGAATACGCGAACGGGAAACGATAAAACGGCTCAACAAAATGGAATGTATCGTGCCGTCCTGCACAGCACGGGCAACATCGCGGAAGTAAGTCATTCGCCTACTATCCAGTTCACGTGTATCGCCCAACTCCCTCACAGCCCCTCTAGTCAGTGTCTTGTCGCGGTCGATATGGGCGCTGGGCGCATTCACTCCACTTATGTCGCCTCGACTTTTCACACGTCGAGAAAAGTGTCCCGAGGGCACTTGTCGGAGTCGGGCACCTCCGGCTCCGGAGATCCGCTCCCGTGATCCGGCTGGCGGCGGCGGCGGCGGCGGCCGTCACAAGTCGCCGTCCGAGTCCAGGTTGTTGCGCAGCCGCCACAGGCCGACCGTGTGGTCGCTGCAGGGTGCGGATCGGGTGCGTTACGGTGGTGCAGGCGTGGCGGCGCCGCTACTACAAACCAACGGGCACGTGGTGGCAAACAAACAAACCGGATCGGCAGCACGAACTGGTGCGGCAGCGGCGAACACGAAACAAACGGGCGATCAGGGCAGGCGGGAACGGGGCAGCGAGCATGCTCGGACGACCGGTCGCAGTACATGCAGGGCTGGATTTTCAAATATAAGTGCACTTTTCAGTGCATGTTAAGCACTTTATCGAGCGGCTCGTCAAACGGCACGATTCAACATACAACTGAAAAAAATGAGTGGGTAATATTCTGGATGCCAAAAAACAAACGTTTCTTCCGACCCTGGGCACATGCTCCACCGAACCGTTGGCAGGTGGCAGTGGCGTGAATATACGTAACTGCACAACAAAATCATCCCCAGTCAGAAACCACGATCGTAATATTAACTTGAGCCACCTCTAGCACAGATGGCCAGACATTGTACTGATCCCAAGTGAACTGGTGAACAGGGCCTTCTGTGCAGTTATTGTCCGAATCGAAGCGTTTGGTGGGCCGTGCACGAAGTGCGGAAGTGCCAGCCATCCGTCAAAAACACCGCGGAGACCACGATCTGGATTGCTGGCTGTCGTAGCCACAATATCTGCATGCAATACAAACCAACACTTGCAAGCTACCGCACAACTTGCGAGAGTGGAAATACAACTGAACAAGCGAAACAAACGTCCAAGAGCTCGACAAAACAGGTCCGATGACCAACGGCCGCAACTAGGATGGGCGGAACGGAAACAGGGCGGCGCAGTGGCGCCACACAGCGAGCGTGCCGTAAACTGTGAGTGCCAGCGTGACCGCCAGGAGGACGGCCAGTGTGAGCAGCCGGGGGAGCGGATCGGGCTACATGGGCAGGGAGAACACCCGGCCCGTGGACTGGGTCATGGCCGGGTTCAGATGGACGGGCAGCGCCGGGCCAGCCAGCCGCCACATCTTAACGTCGCCGCAGCTGTGAACAGGGTGGGCGCGGGGTCAGTAGGTCAGTCACCCTAGTGCTGACCAGACGTGTGCTCGACTCGAGTTGAATCGAGCATCAACTCATGAATCGTGGGCGCGGGGTCAGTAGGTCAGTCACCCTAGTGCTGACCAGACGTGTGCTCGACTCGAGTTGAATCGAGCATCGACTCATGAATCAATCATTTTTGGATGAATCGCGAGTTGAATCGATTCTTTTCTCAAAAATATATCTTGAGTCGTGAGTTGAATCACGTCTTTCTAAAAAATGAGGCGAATCATGAGTCAATAATTCAAATATCATGTGTGGGCAGTGCACACTGAATCAGTGTAAAATAATTGACCATGTGGCCTGGAAATTCACAGTTAATGGAATTGTGCTATTTCATCCATGCATTAGGTTTTTACCATTTTGCCACATGTGTGGGCAGTCATTATACACACGACTGCTAAATAATGTAAAATTCATGTGACTGAAGTGAAAGGCATTCCACGTTTTTAATCCTTAAGTGACGATCCTTTATTTTCTTCAAACCTTCCACTATTCCCAAGCAACTTCTTTCTTCATCCGCACAGTTAATGGTGAAATAATCTTAGGACACTGCACTGAATCATATGGCTCATGAGTCTGACACTACTGAGTCGGATCTGAATCGATTCAAATTTATATCAGTCTGTTTGAGTTGCGAGTCAAATCGGATCTCAAGATCTATGAGTCACATGTGAGTCGACCCAAAAAATTTGAGTCGAGCACAAGTCTGGTGCTGACGCTACGGTATGGGCCGACCCCAGCACCATTTCGGAAGGGATGCTCATTAACTAACGGCCATTTCAGAGCTGCATCGAACGCTATCGTAACAAAGTGGCTTCCGATTGCTATCATAAGAGTGTCTGAAACAGTTGTATTTCGAGGATTATTGTAGTCGCGATTTAACACAAACATGCTGCGTATCAAGCAGCGCTGACCGACCTGCACTCCAAAATTGCCTGGAAACACAATAGACGGAATTTCGGATATATTCGGAAGGGCTCGAGTCCAAGAGATGTTCAGTTGGTTGCTTATTGGCTTCACGACACATCGACCGTTGAGTCATGCAGCGTCGCGAATCTCTCACGCCGATTGGTCGCGGGCGAAGAGTAGCGACAGGTGAGACTCGAACCCACAACCTTTCGATTGTGAGTCGAGCAACTCACCCCTAAGCTACTCGTCCCCCAAGAGATGTTCAGCAAGTCGCTCCAATAGCTACATGCTTTTGCATTGGACCCTGCCGGCGTGCGTGTCTAAGTTTTTCAAAATAAAGTTTTGTTTAAATTCATGGGGTGCAGAATTGCTCGGCAACCACTTAAAGCTGAAACGTTTGCTGCGGCACTGTAATGTTAGTGAGCTGTTTTCACTTCACAGCAACCCATGAATCCGACTCATCCGAACCAACGAAGCCGCTTACTCGTAACGACAATCCCCTTCGACAAGGTGGCAAATTGCCGCCGGGTGACATGTTTCCCATCACAATGCATTTGGCATTGATCGGCGGCGTGTTTCGGACTCGACAGACTGACCAAGCGTCCCGGCCGCGCAACGGATAGGTGGCTCCTACCAGCTCACGACCCTGCCACCACTCTGCTCCGACCAGCACACGACCCTGCCACCCACTCTGCTCCGACCAGCACACGACCCTGCCACTCACTCTGCTCCGACCAGCACACGACCCTGCCACTCACTCTGCTCCGACCAGCACACGACGCTGCCACTCACTCTGCTCCGACCAGCACACGACGCTGCCACCCACTCTGCTCCGACCAGCACACGACCCCGCCACTCACTTTGACGCAGTGAAGACGTGACTCTGGTTGGCCGTGATGGCGTTGATCTGGCTGTTGTGCGCCTTCAGCTCGCCCAGGCTCTGGCAGGCGTCCACGCCCCACAGCTTGACGACGCCGTTGCGACAGCCGGAGAGCAGCGTCTGGCCGCCGGGCGCCAGACTCATGCCGCAGATCCAGTCGCGGTGCGCGCTGCTCACGCTCTGCGGCGGCGCGGCGTCGTCAGCTCCGGGCCGCGTTCAGGACATTTCACACACGATATCGCGCAACTCATTCTGACAGCACCCGCCACCAGTCCACTCACGCATCCCACATCGAGCTCACGCTCATGCTCTGCGGTAGCACGCACCACGGTACGGCAGTTCCATGCTTGTTCTCTATGACCTGTGTACGTATCTTTACCATTGTACAATTCTACAGATTTTGCTGAAATATGTGATATATCGACATGCAAATAACTAGCATTGCCACGGGTGCCACATGTCGATGCAGTAGGTGTGCCCTGAAGTCCAACTAACTCTATACTGACCTGCGGTGTCCAACGCCGCATAGCCTGCGCTCACCGACCACCAGCAATGACAACACAGATGCACCGCAATGCTGGTGATGGCCCATTCCTATCTCGCAACACAATAGACGAGTTTCAGAGCTGCCTGCCTCCAACAATTAAGCATCGAACAAAGGCCCCGGCCACCCACTGTCCTCGTGGTGACCACCCAGATGTCGCGCGCCTTTCCCCGCCACGCATGCCCCCGCTATCCTCGACACATGGCCCGCCTCCTCCTCCTCCACACATGGCCCGCCTCCTCCTCCTCCACACATGGCCCGCCTCCTCCTCCTCCACACATGGCCCGCCTCCTCCTCCTCCTCCCGCGGCACGCCACGAGTGATGCCACACCTGCAGCAGCGTGCGCCTCTCCAGGTCCCACTGTTTGATGCAGGCGTCCCGGGAGCCGGAGAAGAGCGAGCCGCCGGCCACCACCAGACACTGGATGCCGTCGTAGTGCGGCGGCGACAGGCTCAGGCTGGGCTGCACGATGCCGTTGGTGTCGTCGGGCACGTCGAAGCCCTTGATGCAGTGGTCCTTGGAGCCGGTGAGCAGCAGGTCGGCGCCGCACCGCCGGTCCACCGCCAGACACATGATGGCCGATTGGTGGCCGCCGCTCAGCTTACCCACCGAGTGGAACCTGACGGCGAGGGCTGGTCACCCCCGGATAACGGATATACACCCGCTCAGCTTACCCACCGAGTGGAACCTGACGGCGAGGGCTGGTCACCCCTGGATAACGGACATACACCAGCTCAGCTTACCCACAGAGTGGAACCTGACGGCGAGGGCTGGTCACCCCTGAATAACGGATAGACACCAGCTCAGCTTACCCATCGAGTGAAACCTGGCGGCGAGGGCTAGTCACCCCTGGATGACATACACCAGCTCAGCTTACCCACAGAGTGTAACCTGACGGCGAGGGCTGGTCACCCCTGGATAACGGATATACACCAGCTCAGCTTACCCACAGAGTGGAACCTGGCGGCGAGGGCTGGTCACCCCCGGATAACGGATATACACCCGCTCAGCTTACCCATCGAGTGGAACCTGACAGCGAGGCTGGTCACCCCTATGGTACGGACAGGCACCCGCTCAGCTTACCCACCGAATGCGACCTGACGGCGAGGCTGGTCACCCCTATGGTACTGACAGACACCCGCTCAGCTTACCCACCGAATGGGACCTGACGGTAGAGGTTGGTCACCCCTGGATAACGGACAGACACCCGCTCAGCTCAGCTTGGCTCAACTTACATACCGAGTGAAACCTAGCGGCGAGGACTAGTCACCCCTGGAGCAGGCAGACAGCCGCTAAGCTTACTTATCGAGTGGAATCTCCTGATCCTGGAACACGAATGCACACGATGCCATCCGCTAGCAGTCTGCAGGGTAAAGATTAGTGGGCGAGATGTCCCCGAACAGTCCTGCAGAGTGGCTAGGTACAAGACATGCGCGGGACCACGGGACGGCGAATAGCCACGAAAAAAAGGTCGTGAATACAAACATGAGGACTCTGCAGCATGAATACATGAACAGCAATACATGCACTGCAGCAGTTTTGCTCCATTTCTGAGCCATGCTTCCGCGATAACCGTGAAGTTGTGAAACCCGAGTAATGAACATAAATCAAATTTTGTCTCTTAGAAAATGGCTCAAACCGTATCTCCAGGTCTCGCGATAACGCTACAACTACCCCAAGTCTCATTCCAGACATCGTGGACTTCTGAAAGCATGTACGGGGAGAACATATACCTAAACAGATCCTGTATCTGATACAAAGTCCGTAATTCCTAAACTTAAGTGGACATAGAAGGAAATACCTGAAAATACTCTATCCTGGGTCTCATACACTGGCAATACTCGGCTCCTCGGGTCCCGCACGCTGACAACAACCACTTCCTGATATCCTACACACTGCCAACACTCACTCACTTCCTGGGTTCCTGCAGGCTGACAACACTCACTTCTCGAGGTCCCGCACACTCACAATAATCTCTTCTTGAGGTGCAACACGACGTAATACTTACTTCTTGAAGTCCCACATGTTGACAATACTCCCATCCTGAGGTCCCACATGCTAAAAATACTCCCCTCCTGAGGTCCCACATGCTGACAATACTCCCCTCCCGAGGTCCCACATGCTGACAATACTCCCCTCCTGAGGTCCCACATGCTGACAATACTCCCCTCCTGAGGTCCCACATGTTGACAATACTCCCCTCCCGAGGTCCCACATGCTGACAATACTCCCCTCCTGAGGTCCCACATGCTGACAATACTCCCCTCCCGAGGTCCCACATGCTGACAATACTCCCTTCCTGAGGTCCCACATGCTGACAATACTCCCCTCCTGAGGTCCCACATGCTGACAATACTCCCCTCCTGAGGTCCCACATGCTGACAATACTCCCCTCCTGAGGTCCCACATGCTGACAATACTCCCTCCTGAGGTCCCACATGCTGACAATACTCCCTCCTGAGGTCCCACATGCTGACAATACTCCCTCCTGAGGTCCCACATGCTGACAATACTCCCTCCTGCGGTGCAGCACGGTGTAATACTCACTTCCTGAGGTCCCACATGTTGACAATACTCCCACAGTGACCTCCCCGAGGTCACACATGCTGACAATACTCCCCTCCTGGGGCGGTGTTCCCCTGGGTCCACTGTGAAATACTCCCTGAGGTCCACATGCTGACAATACTCCCCTCCTGCGGTGCAGCACGGTGTATCTTCCTGAGGTCCCACATGCTGACAATACTCCCCTCCTGAGGTCCCACATGCTGACAATACTCCCCTCCTGAGGTCCCACATGCTGACAATACTCCCCTCCTGCGGTGCAGCACGGTGTAATACTCACTTCCTGAGGTCCCACATGCTGACAATACTCCCCTCCTGAGGTCCCACATGCTGACAATACTCCCTCCTGAGGTCGCTGCTTTGGACATGCTGACAATACTCCCCTCCTGCGGTGCAGCACGGTGTAATACTCACTTCCTGAGGTCCCACATGCGGACAATACTCCTCTCCCGAGGTCACACATGCTGACAATACTCCCCTCCTGAGGTCCCACATGCTGACAATACTCCCCTCCTGCGGTGCAGCACGGTGTAATACTCACTTCCTGAGGTCCCACATGCTGACAATACTTCCCCTCCTGAGGTCCCACATGCTGACAATACTCCCCTCCTGAGGTCCCACATGCTGACAATACTCCCCTCCTGCGGTACAGCACGGTGTAATACTCACTTCCTGAGGTCCCACATGCGGACAGTGCTGAGTGAGGCGGTGTACAGGGCGCGGCCGCTGGCGTTCAAGCACACGTCGTTTATCTGCGCCTCGCCGGTGGGCATCTGCAGCGTGCGTGATGGCGTCGACAACGGTATCGAGGTAGACGTGAGGCCTGACGAACTGCCAGGTCACACGGGTCGCAGGTCAGGTCACGGGTCACGGCGGCACCGAGCTGGCAGTCCGACCTGGCCAGCCGCCGGCTACGAGTCAGCTGAGCACACACACACACACATGTGCAGAGTATGGAGTGAAACCCGAACAGCTGCTGGTCACAAGTTATACACTAGGTGACAGGTCATACGACAGGTCATATACATAGATAGCTAGGTCAGGTCAGCGACACCGAGCCACGAGTCGGACATAAGCTGAGGAGCAGAAACTCTTTCGGAGCTCAAGTCATATATTACGTTAGAGACACAGTGCTGTGGCCGCACAAGACGGCCTTAATCCATCCACCTGTATCAGGCGATACGTGGGTTGTATCAGACAGGTTGACAAGTTGTCAGATGATGCACAGAGTGACACCGAAGACGCCCACGCACAGAATTTCGTGCGGTCGCATGTCTCTAGCCACGCACTTGGAGTGGCCACGCATGGTGTCGCAAAGATTGCGTTCGAACTTCGACAAACAAAGTCGACCCTTACCAATAATCCTTGCCCGATTAATATTACAAGATATCAACACTTACATCTAAGGACGATAATAACATGGAAGCACAGACATACACAGCATCGAAGATAGAACACAAATAGAAAATCAAATAATTAAATGCACATAATTACAGAGAGAATAATCTAGCCACACGGGTATCTCACCTGAGCGTTTTCACGCATTTGGCCGGACCTTCCCTGAGATCCCACACCTTGACGAATGCGGACGATACACTGAAGACCAGCTGAGCCACCTCGCAGTAGCGTACACACACCACGTTATTGGGATGGCCTGCCAGAGACTGTACCTGACGACCCGATCCCAGGTCCCACACCTTCACTGTCCGGTCTGCAACCGGGGAAACGGTGTCAGACCGCGCCTGGTGGCCCAAACACCGGCCCCACACATCGTCACACGGTCCGCTAACGGGACTCAAAGTCAAACGATAAACCTGGCAGCCGAAAGTCGTCCGTCCGCCACTCCCATTGGTGATTCGGAATGTAGGACCTTCCGACTACCAAGCGATAACGGAACATGATTATATTTAGACAGTGTAATGCAAATTGTGAAAATATAATAGTATACGACGACCAGCTGTGAACGGACGATAGCATCCAATTTTCTACGTTCTGCTACGAAAACAGCACAATGTAAGAAACTAATTCCTTAGGCGGGAAACGGCAAAACAAAATTGCACACCCATTTGTTTGGATGAATTCGTAGCGCGCTATTATCCAACTTTTCGTCATCCGGCTTGTACAATGAGCATCACTGACTTTGACATGAGCTATATTGACATACACATCGAACGCATTGCATGCGACACATTAAGACGTCTCTGGCGCCGGAGAGGAGGCCAAGCACACCTTTCGACCCGGAGAAGAGCATGTCGTTGGTGGCGCACACGGAGAGCACCGCCTTGGCGTGGCCCTCGGCCACGTGGGTGCAGATGAGCGGCGCGCGCGACAGCCGACCCTGGTAGGGCGTGATGACGCCCGCGTCGGGCCGCTCCTCCTGCTGACCCGTGGTCGACGTCAGCCGACTGAACACGTTCTCTTCGCGTGACGTCTGGCGCCGGTAGGAGAGCGGCGAGCCGGGCGGCGTCAAGTCCGGGAGACTGTCCGGGCTGCCGGCGGGAGCGGTTGTGAGGGACTGTCCGGGCTGCCGGCGGGAGCGGTTGTGAGGGACTGTCCGGGCTGCCGGCGGGAGCGGTTGTGAGGGAGACTGTCCGGGCTTCCAGCGGGAGCGGTTGCGAGAGGCTGTCTGGGCTGCCAGCGGGAGCGGTTGCGAGGGACTGTCCGTGCTGCCAGCGGGAGCGGTTGTGAGGGACTGTCCGGGCTGCCGGTGGGAGCGGTTGTGAGGGACTGTCCGGGCTGCCGGCGGGAGCGGTTGTGAGAGGCTGTCCGGGCTGCCGGCGGGAGCGGTTGTGAGAGACTGTCCGGGCTGCCGGCGGGGTGGTTGTGAGGGACTGTCCGGGCTGCCGGCGGGAGCGGTTGTGAGAGGCTGTCCGGGCTGCAGGCGGGAGCGGTTGTGAGAGACTGTCCGGGCTGCCGACGGGAGCGGTTGTGAGAGGCTGTCCGGGCTGCCGGCGGGAGCGGTTGTGAGAGACTGTCCGGGCTGCCGGCGGGAGCGGTTGTGAGGGAGACTGTCCGGGCTTCCAGCGGGAGCGGTTGTTAGAGACTGTCCGGTCTGCCAGCGGGAGCGGTTGTTAGAGACTGTCCGGGATGCCGGCGGAAACGGATGAAATACTGTCCGGGATGGAGCGGTTGTGAGATACTACAGAACGGTACCGAGATACGGCCTGAGCGTTAGGTGGCGGTAATTTGAAGTGCTCGGATCAACAGCATTGGGAAGGCAATGCAAATCCGCATAAACATTACACAAGCGTCCTGCCGTGCTTGTTTCAGCTCACGTCTCTTCAGACGGAACTGCAAGCTAATATTTTACACCAGGCTTCAACGCACGGTTCCATCTAAGAACGGACATTGCACTTACCCCATACCCAGCCACAGGACACCAGCCTGCGTGTCAGCGTGAGCGGTTAATTCAGCCGTGGTCAGGAGACCGGCACTGTCAGCTGACTGCGCAGTCGGCGGTTAGCAGGCGCTACTCACGTGCGAAGGTTGTTGTTAGTAATGTTAACATTGCGTCTGGCGAGTCGGGGGGAGAGAGCCTCCTTGTACGTTCGCCGGCCGGGCAGCGGCGACGGGCGCGGGTCGGCGCGCAGCGACGCCCTGCGGCAGCGAGCCGAACTAGAGTCGCGGCCCACCGAGCCTCACTCACCCCAGCGACTAGCACGCCCAAGCACGGGCACACGCACACACGACGGGCGAAAAACGAACACCAATGCAGCCAGGGCTTTCATAGGGGGGGGGGGACGACAAATCGAACAACGTGTAAATGTACTTCATCATTTTCCATTTGCCAGCCGGAACATTAGCATGAAAAGCAACTTAATCATCCTGCCAATTGTGGGAGAATGGGGGGGGGGGGATTGCCATCTGATCACCTCGCTCCTGGCTACACTAGTGCACACGGCAGGCACACGCAGACACACGAGCAGCCCAGGCCTAGCGTCCCGGTCGCAGGCGCCGCAGTGCCGACACACCCTGGAGACACGGGTCGGATGGTCCGGCGGAAGCGAGGCCCGCCGTCATGGCAGGACACGCTGCTGCCGCCCACCGCCAAAAGCGCACACAAGCAGAACACGGTGCATGCACACCTGCGCGAATATAGCGCAGCCCTCACGCTCGTCAGCTCCACGGTAAACAATTGTCATAATTACTTGTTAGGTTTGCAGGTGTAGACAAGTTTAGTGGGTGGGGACCATGCGTCTCAGCCTGCGAGCTATGGCAGCAAGTAGTAATGCGTCTGGCCGCAGATAATGCGTGAATTCGAGAAGCTACACCAGAAACCTCGACACTATGAAATAGAGTTTATCTTTGTGTCACAGAAGACTTCACGAGTGACTTCACTTCATAAGAATGGCGACTAACGGATTGGTGGCGCATAAGAACGTACACAAGCTAAAGCAGAGCAGGCGGCGCGAGCACACAATGGACAGCGGCCAGGCTTGCTGGTCATCACCTCTCCCGCCAAGGGTGAGCACCTTCTCGATTGTGTGTTTGTGCAGCACCGACTACGACCACCCTGCCGGCGTCCGCACCAGCGTACCTGGCGGGCACGGCGCCGGTCGAGATCACGTGACTCAGCGAGCGGATGAGCGCCGGCGGCGGCGGCGGCGGCGGCGGCATCGACAGCCGCCCCTCGGCGTCGCCGCCGCCGCGTGCGCGCGTGTCGGGCCGCGCCGCGTCGGCCGCCGGCGCGCCGCCGTTGGCGAACAGCAGGTCGTGCGTGGTGGCGGTCTTGCGGCGCGCCTTGTCGCGGCCGGCGGCCGACGCCCAGGGCGCCGCCACGTCGCTCAGCTCCTGGTCGGAGGCGGCGGACTCGTCGCTGGCCGAGCGGCCCGCCTCGCTGATGAGCGACAGCACGGTGGGGTCGAGGCCGCCCTCCTCCGTCATCAGGTGCTGCAGCAGCTGCTGCTGCACACAGCTGTTCTGCTCCATCTGCAAACACCGACAAAACCAACGTCACGTCGCAGTAAAGGGCACGCCGCCGGGACGTGTCTTATACCGGGACGGTATAGGACAGGTGTGGTGCACTTTACCCTCATAGGCAAGGCACATGTCAGTGTGGATTGACACGGAACACGCCGAACTATCACGGTTGGCAGCAGCTGGCTCAAAATATATTCTGCCACTGATTTAACCCATTAAAATCGGAGGACTACAAATAGACGTGGCAGAAAGATCACGTGAATAGCTAAGGTACATATTATTGTCTGCCCATCACGCACTTCAAGCACATACACCTCGTTCCTACCCATCATGCTATGTTAAATTGTTCGCCAGAATAAAGTAAGAACTTAGAAGAATTATCTATTCTCATTCACAATAACATTTAGCTCATGCTAATGCCACAAATCAGTCCACCAAAAAAGCACACACCAGGGTAGTGGAATCAGGCGATGGAGGGGAAGAAGCGTCTCAGGCGCTTTTGCGAATGGCTTGATTTTTGCCGAACGGCTTAACGAATGGCTTCGAATGGTTGGCATACTTTCGGCTATTTACAGGATCAACTCACCCCTCGTCTGAAATATGGCTGCGCTAGTCCTCTGTGCACACAGTCCACCTGACCAATGCGGCCTCGATTCGAGACACGCACCACATGAACGACAAACCCCGTACATCAGTTGGCTGCGAGCGGTCGTCACGTCACGTCAAGACAGTGACGTCACGCGACACACCAGCGCTGGCAACACCTCGTCGGCCTCACCTGCTCCATCTTGAGCTCGGTCTCCTTGGCGGAGGTCTCGTGCTGGGCGGCCACGCAGCTCTGGTGGATAGTCATGGCGATCAGCTTCTCCATCAGGTACTGCATCTCCTCCGTCTGCACGTTACGGACCAGCAGCGCCGGCTCTTGGATCGGCAGGTCCTCCTGGGGCCGCAGGTCATGACCAGGTCACGGAGATCCACGGCAGCCACCGGTCATAACCAAGTCACGCAGAGACGACAGTCACGGTCATGACCAGCTCACCCAGAGCCACGATAGCCACGTCCTGAGCTGTCAACAGCTCTCAGGACCGAACACGGTCCGCTCAAATCTGACTGGTTCCGTAAAATATAGAACTGCGAAGGAAAATGTGAAAACCACGCTTCGAATTGTAGTGCGTTGAACCAGCCTTGCCTGTCCACTGTCAGTTAAACCTAAAAACGTTCAATCGGCTCGCCTCACATACTAGCGGTTGATGCCAGTTCGGATAGTGACCAGCCTAACTGGCTACCGACTTCCGCATTATAATTTTGGGCGTATGCACGGGTGCTAGGGATAAGTGGTGGCAGCGGTGGGATCATGCCTCCAATAATTGGTGACCTGAAGCAACAACCCTACGGGTGTTGCATAGCCAGCACAAACATTTGCTCCCACATATTTTGGACGTTCACATGCCTTCGAATACTGCTCATCCAATTTTAGTCGCTTCAGTAAATTTTCATTACACGGCTCCTTTCCTTCAGCCACCCCCGTCCTATCCACGCCAACATCTGCACGGCCGCGTCGGTCACTACTCACCTTGGACTCCTCCATGGCCATAATGCTGGCTTGGCACTCGTTGATGTTGTCGTTGATGTAGTTCATGTTGGCGCGGATGCCCTCGATGGTCTCGTCGAGCTCGATCATCTGCTGCTGGGACCAGCCGGCCATCATAACCTTGTCGCGCTGTTTCATCACCCGCGCCAGCCGACGTCGCAGCGACTCGCGGTCATGCAGCTGCCTGTGGAGCGGACACCGGTCAGTGCAGCTGCCTGTGGCGCGGACACCGGTCAGTGCCGCTGCCTGTGGCGCGGACACCGGTCAGTGCAGCTGCCTGTGGCGCGGACACCGGTCAGTGCCGCTGCCTGTGACACGGACACCGGTCATGTGGCTGCCTGTGGCGCGGACACCGGTCAGTGAAGCTGCCTGTGGCGCGGACACCGGTCAGTGCAGCTGCCTGTGACACGGACACCGGTCAGTGCAGCTGCCTGTGACACGGACACCGGTCAGTGCCGCTGCCTGTGACACGGACACCGGTCAGTGCCGCTGCCTGTGGCGCGGACACCGGTCAGTGCAGCTGCCTGTGACACGGACACCGGTCAGTGCAGCTGCCTGTGGCGCGGACACCGGTCAGTGCCGCTGCCTGTGACACGGACACCGGTCAGTGAAGCTGCCTGTGACACGGACACCGGTCAGTGCCGCTGCCTGTGACACGAACACCGGTCAGTGCCGCTGCCTGTGACACGGACACCGGTCAGTGCCGCTGCCTGTGGCGCGGACACCGGTCAGTGCAGCTGCCTGTGACACGGACACCGGTCAGTGCAGCTGCCTGTGGCGCGGACACCGGTCAGTGCAGCTGCCTGTGACGCGGACACCGGTCAGTGCCGCTGCCTGTGACACGGACACCGGTCAGTGCCGCTGCCTGTGACACGGACACCGGTCATGTGGCTGCCTGTGGCGCGGACACCGGTCAGTGAAGCTGCCTGTGGCACGGACACCGGTCAGTGCCGCTGCCTGTGACACGAACACCGGTCAGTGCCGCTGCCTGTGACACGGACACCGGTCAGTGCCGCTGCCTGTGACACGGACACCGGTCAGTGCCGCTGCCTGTGACACGAACAACGGTCAGTGCAGCTGCCTGTGACACGGACACCGGTCATGTAGCTGCCTGTGACACGGACACCGGTCATGTAGCAGCCTGTGACACGGACACCGGTCAGTGCAGCTGTCTGTGACACGGACACCGGTCATGTAGCTGCCTGTGACACGGACACCGGTCATGTAGCTGCCTGTGGCACGGACACCGGTCAGTGCCGCTGCCTGTGACACGGACACCGGTCAATGCAGCTGCCTGTGGCGCGGACACCGGTCAGTGCAGCTGCCTGTGACACGGACACCGGTCAGTGCCGCTGCCTGTGACACGGACACCGGTCAGAGCAGCTACCTGTGGAGCGGACACCGGTCAGTGCCGCTGCCTGTGACACGAACAACGGTCAGTGCAGCTGCCTGTGACACGGACACCGGTCATGTAGCTGCCTGTGACACGGACACCGGTCATGTAGCAGCCTGTGACACGGACACCGGTCAGTGCCGCTGCCTGTGACACGGACACCGGTCAGTGAAGCTGCCTGTGACACGGACACCGGTCAGTGCCGCTGCCTGTGACACGAACACCGGTCAGTGCCGCTGCCTGTGACACGGACACCGGTCAGTGCCGCTGCCTGTGACACGGACACCGGTCAGTGCCGCTGCCTGTGACACGAACAACGGTCAGTGCAGCTGCCTGTGACACGGACACCGGTCATGTAGCTGCCTGTGACACGGACACCGGTCATGTAGCAGCCTGTGACACGGACACCGGTCAGTGCAGCTGTCTGTGACACGGACACCGGTCATGTAGCTGCCTGTGACACGGACACCGGTCATGTAGCTGCCTGTGGCACGGACACCGGTCAGTGCCGCTGCCTGTGACACGGACACCGGTCAGTGCCGCTGCCTGTGACACGGACACCGGTCAGTGCCGCTGCCTGTGACACGGACACCGGTCAGTGCAGCTGCCTGTGGCGCGGACACCGGTCAGTGCAGCTGCCTGTGGCGCGGACACCGGTCAGTGCCGCTGCCTGTGACACGGACACCGGTCATGTGGCTGCCTGTGGCGCGGACACCGGTCAGTGCAGCTGCCTGTGGCGCGGACACCGGTCAGTGCAGCTGCCTGTGACGCGGACACCGGCCAGTGCCGCTGCCTGTGGCGCGGACACCGGTCAGTGCCGCTGCCTGTGACACGGACACCGGTCATGTGGCTGCCTGTGACACAGACACCGGTCAGTGCAGCTGCCTGTGGCGCGGACACCGGTCAGTGCCGCTGCCTGTGACACGGACACCGGTCAGTGCAGCTGCCTGTGACACGGACACCGGTCAGTGCCGCTGCCTGTGGCGCGGACACCGGTCAGTGCCGCTGCCTGTGACGCGGACACCGGTCAGTGCAGCTGCCTGTGACACGGACACCGGTCAGTGCAGCTGCCTGTGACACGGACACCGGTCAGTGCCGCTGCCTGTGGCGCGGACACCGGTCAGTGCAGCTGCCTGTGACACGGACACCGGTCAGTGCCGCTGCCTGTGACGCGGACACCGGTCAGTGCCGCCGCCGGAGCAGGGTAGGCGCCGGTGCGCCTGGCTCGCCGAAGAAGTGGAGCCGAAACCATGGGTGTTGCGGCTCAGCAGGCAGACCGTGAGGTGGATACCGTACTTTAACAGTCAGGGCGGTGACAAATAGACAGATGGATGTGGCACTTCAATGGTCAAATGGCTAAAGATAAACAGTGAATTAACCACGCAACTAGCAACATCGCAAATTCTTGTTGCAACCCCCCCATTCTTCAACTTTTCCGCATAGGCATTGCCTATACAAAGTGTACTATGCTGTTCATCTGTTGGTATTTTGCGCTCAGCACCGTCACCGCTCAACACCCCCCCCCCCCCATGGCCACAATTATCTCCCACACACCGCCACCTGCATTCATCATTACCGTCTCTAATTCCCCATGTAGTACGCTGATTACCCCCCCCGCACTGTCTGTCGCAACATCTTTCCGCAATTCATATATGTGCGTCGCGTTCCCCCTTACCTCTCCATTTCTCGCTCCATGCTGGCCACAGTCTGCTTGTTTAGAGCCAACTGGTTGATGGATTTCTCCAGAGACTGCCATTTCTTCTTGGCAGTCGCCGGCAGAAATTTTTTAACTTCTCCACCTGAGACACACCCCGTGCTGATTACGCCGGGTCCAGCACACCCACGCAGTCACTATGTCTACCCGGCGAACTCAACGGCCGCAAGGCGTTCAGTATATATTGATGCATTCGTCCGTTTGGAAATTTCACTGCGTGCGCACCACCATATCTTAGGCCGAACTTCAACAATTAATACAGTTAGGATTACAGTTAGTGCATCTGCTTATGCACACTGCACATTGTTGAAAGCTGCAAAATAAGCCATCGTGTGTGGCGTAACCGCCAACTGTCATTTCAACCACGCACCTATCTACCACACATGAGCTGTGGAACACAATTAGGTTCTGGATCAGTTGCATTTCATCCAGCCAATT
Organism: Imbricaverruca yamaguchii; assembly: GCA_034440575.1. Classification (NCBI taxonomy): domain Eukaryota; kingdom Metazoa; phylum Arthropoda; class Thecostraca; family Neoverrucidae; genus Imbricaverruca; species Imbricaverruca yamaguchii. The sequence goes on from JAOTOL010001539.1 coordinate 164,039, forward strand.
TCCGATTCAGCCACAGCAACTGGATTGGTGAAAGATATGCAGACAGAGACGATCAGTTTTTAACACCTTGAAATTCGTTTTGGTGGTCTAACAGGAGTTATTTGGATTCATATGAAACACAGCTCAAAAGGGATCTTCCTGCGTACCATAACACAGTTCAAGACATTTCCACTAGGGGGACGACGACAAAACATGCATGAAAATACAGTTTCCTCGGAATCGGGGTATTTTCCCAGAAAAAGAAAGCAAACGCGGGTCACTGGGGGTGGTAATATTTCTTGGTTAGTTATTTGGGCTTTCGGGCGCATCGACTGCGTTGGTCATACAGCGCCCATGTGGGGATATTTATCAGGCCACATACCAAAATAGGTTTTGCTGCATATGCTGCTTCTACAATAGTCGGTACATGCAGCGAATAACACACACGAATACAACATGAAGCATGTCGCAGCATATCATGCTACAACGTGCTTCACACTCATATTCACAGGTTCCGTTTTGAACACACCAATATCTTCTTCACAAGTGCATTCGGCGGGAGTCAATTTTCAGATCCGACTCGTCCGGTGTGACACATCCGAAGGGCGGCGCACTACGGCCGTCCCGCAGCCTCACCTCTCTGTCTCATTCTGTTGCAGCCGCGCTGAATCTTGCCCAGCTTGCGCAGTCCCATTATCTCCTCCTGTTTCCGCTTCAGGACCGCGTCCTTGACGCGCTTCTCCGCCTCCAGGGACTTGATCTGAGTGGTCACACACGTATCAATACGCAGGCTGCTGGCAGTATGACACATAAGAAATTCTCTTGGTTGGCTGGTTATTGGTTTTACGACACATCGACCGTTGAGTCATGTGGCGTCGCCAATCTCTCACGCCGATTGGTCGCGGGCGAAGAGTAGCGACAGTTGAGACTCGAACTCACGACCTTTCGATTGTAAGACGAGCAACTTACCCCTAGGCTACTCGTCCCCAAGCAATTCTTCTGAAATATCGTTCCGATGAGGGGCAAAAGGTGTCTTTTTTAAATCTGGCATAGAGAGATAGAAAGCATAAAATTTGGGAAAACCAATTAAGTGCCACATGTCTGTTCGGTTAATTATAACCACTGGAAAAACATGGGAGATGTTGAAACACAGGAACTAGTCACCTTTCAGGGGCACCATATACACAAAGAGTAAATAAAAGGGAAGCAATCAATCTGACATATTGAATGCATACAGAAAATCGCTATCAAAGCTTCCGAAAATTAAATGAACCGGCATAGTGGTGGGTTAAGTCGTCGCATTTGTGTTCAATGCATCATCACGAATTCAATGATCAATGTCAACCGTCTCGGTGCCACTGGACCAGATCAAGACTGTACTCAGCCTCGTTCACACCAATAACACTAACCCTGCTCATGCCGATGACATGAACAGACAACACAACTATTATATCATCAGGCACTATAACAAAGCAGGAGAATACCGAATAATGCTAACAGAATAAACTATTACTAGGGAAAACAAGATATCGGCAATAATCACTTCTGAGTTGAGTGAGCTTACCACGCCCCAACAGACACCAGTGAGCAGAACAAGCCGCGCGCGAGCTGACGAAGGGTGGAGACTTGATCGCCAGTTGATCAGGCCGGCCTCACCGACCACCACAAATGGAAACCGCCCGCCGACAAATCCGCGTAATCCCCCGCAATCAGGCCAATAGCCATCATCCCGGCGCCCTGCTCGCCACAGCCCAGCCAGGTCTCGAGTTGGAGGCGCGCCACTCAGATCACGCCGATCTGCACATGTAGGGATGTGAACGGAGAAAGAATGACCCGTCAGTGGCCACACACAGGAGTTTGCACACAGGATAGACAAAAATGGACGTAAGGCATGTTCACACGCGAATGAGTGCGGGAGCCTCCCAGGAAAAAAATGCGATAATTATGCGTATATTAATCCAGGGCCGGTGAGCGTTCGAACCAATACTGGAATCGTAAATGAATACCGAGATCGTAAATAGTCAATACTGGAAATGCAAACGAATAAATACCGGGATCGTAGGATCGTAAGCGTGTCGATACTGGGACTATGCGCAGATCAATATTGGGATTGCAAGTGAACCAATGCTGGGATCTCGAGTCGACGAATGGATGCCACGTCCCTCAGCGAATCCTAAGACCGTTAGCAAGCGACTCCATGTGAAATGGTCATCCACAGACCGATGCGAGGACCACAATATGCAAATCGCTAGTGGATGGCCACAGGTGTAGGGCTCGTCCGTGGACGGACAGGGGAGGGGGACCATGGTATACAGCTCGTCAACGGATGACCGCTTATGGCGGGTTACTCGATAATAGCAGTCATGACCGCTTGAAAGCGACACGGGCTTCGTCAGCGACCGCATCAGCGAGCGTCGGCCAGCGACGGACGAGAGAACACTAGCGCGAGGCTCAGCGCCACTGCGTACATGGTTCTCGTGCTTGCGGTGCTCCTTCTTCAGCTGCGAGACGGCCCGGTGGTGCTGCAGATCCATCTGCTTCATCTTGTTAGCGTCCTCCTTCATCTTCTGCATTAGCTTCACCTGGGGACGGCGTGGGTCGACACGGTGTCAGCTCGGGTCACTTGGGATACAAAGCCATTGGTGAAAACCTATGAGTTCTAAGGTTAGGTGCTTGCGCTCTTTTCAACTTCCCCATCTTTATGCTTGTGCCCATTATATTCAATTATTTAGACAAAAATACCATCCGATAAATTTTCATAACAATTAATTAGTACATCCCAAAATAAAATGCAGCGTTAAATCACACGACCGAGCGTCACTAGCCCCGAGCACATCTCTCATCCCTGTCCATCCCCACTCACCTTGGTCTTCTTCATATCGATCACCTCCGACTTGAGCTGCTTCACCTGACGCTCGTACTGGCCCTGCGAGCGCACAAGCTTGGCGTGCTCCCGTTTGGCTGACTGCAGCTTCTTCAGGTCCTTGCCCATGTCGGACAGTCGCCGTTCATAGTCGTCCTTCACCTTACGGATGTCTTCGTTTGACGTCGCCGACCGCTTAAAACCTGGAAGAGAGGAGAAAGAGGGTTTGGGGGAGACGATGTCAAGGCCTGGTCAGAACATCGGTTGAATGCTTCTTATTCAAACGTATAATAATGGGATACTGTGATTGAAATAAGACATTAAAATGTGATGCATCAACGACTTCATATATTTCAGTCACAGCTATCGCTTAGCCGAAATTTAGTCATCGTGCCGTACCATTTCTAGTTTTCGCTACGCGCTTGATTCAACTTCTTTGGTAGTAGTAGATAAAGTCCGCAGAGAACAGAAGCGGCTACGCAATCAACCACAATCAGCATGATCAGCACACATATGCAATTAGATCAGATCTAATTGCGATTAAACTACACTTAATTATATCGGAAAATTACCGTACTCAGCATGTCCCCGACACCTACTGCACATAATGCCGTCGCTAACCAGGCATAATCATTGTTGGAAGGCCTGCTGAAGCAGGAAATATGGCAAGATAAGATAATCTACAGCACAAAATAACCGTTTAGAAAGCATATGAATGGCATCATCAAAAGCGATGCAGCTCTCATAACAAATACCACAGAACCATGTATACTTGATAAATCACTGTGCTCCTTGTCACTGGTATGATATCAGTGACAGACGACTGGCGTTCAATAACGAGACCTCCACTGTCGCCACAGTACCGTGCGATGAGATCTCGATTGATTAACTGATTATTGGAGCTTTAAGACACGTCGAATGCGGGTCTGCAAGTATGGGACCATGTCGGATATCCTTCGAAGGCCAGATAAGTATATAGCGGGTGAGACGGAATGGAGAGGACATTGCAGCGAATGCGTATCGTTGCTGCTCAGTGATTAGACAAGTGTTACATACGTCTGGATTCACGCCATGATCCCAGTGACTAGTGAGGAACACTTCATCACCGGGATATGCGATGATGCTGCAGGTGGTATTTGTGTGCCTAGTTTCGGAGATGTTTGTAATATATGGTCCACAGCGGCACTCACTAATGTGGTACCGACCGACACTGGTACTCACTAATGTGGTACCGACCGACACTGATACTCACTAATGTGGTGCCGACCGACACTGGTACTCACTAATGTGGTGCCGACCGACACTGGTACTCACTAATGTGGTGCTGACCGACACTGGTACTCACTAATGTGGTGCCGACCGACACTGGTACTCAGTAATGTGGTGCCGACCGACACTGGTACTCACTAATGTGGTGCCGACCGACACTGGTACTCACTAATGTGGTGCCGACCGACACTGGTACTCACTAATGTGGTGCCGACCGACACTGGTACTCACTAATGTGGTACCGACCGACACTGGTACTCACTAATGTGGTGCCGACCGACACTGGTACTCACTAATGTGGTGCCGACCGACACTGGTACTCACTAATGTGGTACCGACCTACACTGGTACTCACTAATGTGGTGCCGACCGACACTGGTACTCACTAATGTGGTACCGACCGACACTGATACTCACCAATGTGGTGCCGACCGACACTGGTACTCAGTAATGTGGTGCCGACCGACACTGTCACTCACTAATGTGGTGCTGATCGACACTGGTACTCAATAATGTGGTGCTGACCAACACTGGCACTCACTACTAATGTTGTGCTGACCGACACTGGTACTCACTACTAATGTTGTGCTGACCGACACTGGCACTCACTACTAATGTTGTGCTGACCGACACTGGCACTCACTACTAATGTTGTGCTGACCGACACTGGTACTCACTAATGTGGTGCTGACCAACACTGGCACTCACTAATGTGGTGCCGACCAACACTGGTACTCACTAATGTGGTGCTGACCGACACTGGTACTCAATAATGTGGTGCTGACCGACACTGGTACTCAATAATGTGGTGCTGACCGACACTGTCACTCACTAATGTGGTGCCGACCGACACTGTCACTCACTAATGTGGTACCGACCGACACTGGTACTCACTAATGTGGTGCCGACCGACACTGGTACTCACTAATGTGGTGCTGACCGACACTGTCACTCACTAATGTGGTGCCGACCGCCACTGGTACTCAATGGTGTGGTACCGACCGACACTGGTACTCACTAATGTGGTGCCGACCGACACTGTCACTCACGAATGTGGCGCCGACCGACACTGGTACTCACTAATGTGGTACCGACAGACACTGGTACTCACTAATGTGGTGCCGACCGACACTGGTGCTCACCAATGTGGTGCTGACCGACAATGTCACTCACTAATGTGGTGCCGACCAACACTGGCATTCACTGGTGTGGTGCCGACCGACACTGTCACTCACTAATGTGGTGCCGACCGACACTGTCACTCACTAATGTGGTGCCGACCGACACTGGTACTCAATGGTGTGGTACCGACCGACACTGGTACTCACTAATGTGGTGCCGACCGACACTGTCACTCACGAATGTGGTGCCGACCGACACTGGTACTCAATAATGTGGTGCCGACCGACACTGGTACTCACTAATGTGGTACCGACCGACACTGGTACTCACTAATGTGGTGCCGACCGACACTGTCACTCACTAATGTGGCGCCGACCGACACTGGTACTCACTAATGTGGTACCGACAGACACTGGTACTCACTAATGTGGTGCCGACCGACACTGGTGCTCACCAATGTGGTGCTGACCGACAATGTCACTCACTAATGTGGTGCCGACCAACACTGGCATTCACTGGTGTTGTGCCGACCGACACTGTCACTCACTAATGTGGTGCCGACCGACACTGTCACTCACTAATGTGGTGCCGACCGACACTGGTACTCAATGGTGTGGTACCGACCGACACTGGTACTCACTAATGTGGTGCCGACCGACACTGTCACTCACTAATGTGGTGCCGACCGACACTGGTACTCACTAATGTGGTGCCGACCTGCACCTATACTCCGTGACACTGGAGATGACCACGTTACGCTGCTGTTCGGTCGTACGAGCAACACTCACTGATGTTGGAGATGACCTTGTCTCGCTCCTGCTCAGTGGCCCGGATGCGACTGGTCAGCTGGACCAGCTTCTCCTCGTAGTGATGGCGCATGGTGTCCATGCGCCGCTGCGACCGCTCCAACTCGTCGATCAGCCGCTGCTTCACGCTGATCTCCGACGTCAGCTCGGCCAGCTGCTCGTTGTAGTCCTCGTCCTCTGTTGGCCAGAGCACGCTGTCGGCTTCGTCCTCTGTGGGTCGCTTCGGGGGTTGTAAGCACGAGAGGGCTGAAATGAGTAGGGAAGGCAGGAAAACTTGAACTAAATGGGGACGGAAACAGGAAGAATGGCAGCAAGGGAAAGAAGCCGGATAGAGCAATAAGGAATGGATTGCGCGAGAGAAAGCAGTCAGGAGTTCTTAACTTGGGGGGGGGGTTGAAATCCCCTGGAAGAATTTGACATCGCACGAAAAGGAAAAAATCAAGGAATTCGGACATAGGCAGATGCGGTATGTGCTGTATGTATCACATAAATAGCTGAGGGACCAATGAGATTCAGAGCTGCTTTTCCGAACACGGCCATGCTGGCAAACATTATGGCCAGTAAACCGGATATTACGAAGGATTGATTGATTATTTGGGCTTAAGGGCGCGTCGACTACAAGGATATTACGAAGGACAAGGAATTACCGATCATTGGTGTTGAAGAGAAACAGGGAGAACTCGGAAGTTCAGAGAGCACCATGATTAAGATGTCATGGTCGTGGGGACACGAGAACCAAGTGGATGCATACGATCGAGAACAATAAACGGGTCCAACATATCTGCGGCTAGAAAGAGGAATTGAAAGCTTCGTGTTGTCACCATCGTCACAAAGTAGCCATGTGAATGTGGGACATGAATGCCCGTTGCATGGAACAATTAGAACTGTTTAATTTAGAATGACAATGAATACATGGATCATGTTCCGTGCTGCATCCATGTGCTCTATCTACATTATATAATAGTATACTCTATCTATACTACCTTCGTGCATGCATACTTTAAGCACACAACAGAGATTGTTGTTAAGATGTGAAGAATTTTTCGCACGCATGTCAGCATGATTGAATACTCTGCATGATTAGGATATCGTAACCTAAAGGTTTCACACGAATTCACAATGCATGAGCTAGGTGGTAACGAGCACAAAACTCGGCACTACACGATGTGAACACATACTTCCAGCATGCTACAATCAAGTCAACGAAAGCCCGTTCGTTGCCATTCCACTGCAATGCGAATACGCCAGATGCGCACGAGTCACAACACACAAACGCACTCGACGCCGTCTACTGCATCGGGCGAGATTTAGTGCGGCCATTTCTCGCGCGGCAAGCGTGGCCGCCGGAAGTCGGCGCGCCTCCCGTCCACACTGGCGGTGCTAAATCAACGCCGTAAGCCTCGCACGAGCCCACCGGCCCGTCTCCTCGAGCGGCGGCCGTACTCCGGCCGTGCGCCGCGGCCGACGGCCGCCGAGAACCGCCATCGACGCGGCCGGAGCGGCGCGCCGCCGTCGGCCACACGTGGCGCCGCCACCCGTCAGCCGACCCGTCACAACACGCGTCGACACGGGCCGCGCGCGGCCGCCGCCAGCTGGTTAGTGGACCGGTGCGTCGGGGCCGGCGGTCGTGCTCCGCCGACTGCCCTCCGCCGACTGCCCTTCGCCACCGGCGCGGTGCTACCATGCGACGGGCTGGGTGCTCGACGGTGGGTTAGTGAGGTGCATGCGCAGTCTATGTACTGGTGGTGCCGAACTTTTCACCGGTGGACCGATGCAAAGGAAAACTGTGGGACCTTCACTTCAGGCTGGTTTCGTATTTTTAAAACAAAGGTACCCATTGCAATGACAATTACGCCATTATATCATTAGTACTATGACAAACATGATATGCCAATATGCTGGCATAATTATTGGTTGAATGTGGCATTTAAAACAATAGCTATACGTTGTATTCACCTATTTACTATTGCGTCACTGTCAGTGAAAAGCTCGACATCAGTACACCCCTACGATTTTATATGCACTGATCTACATAGAATGCAGCCCGGAGACGCAGGCAGGGAGCCACAGCAGCACTGAACAGCACGTCGAGAGGACAATACCTTTGTCCTCGCTCTCGCGCTCGTCAGTTGAGTCCTCGCGTTCCGACTCGTCGTCGTGGGTGGACTCGTCTGCGAACACGGCCACTGTTGGTCACCCCGCCGCCCGCGCAGCCGCAACTCGTGCAGTTAGCACCGATCGGACCCGGCGACGGGCACGGGCACGGGCACGGGCACGGCCCAGGTTGTTACCAGGCGACCCGGGTCCAAGGTGGCGGCAGATCTCTCATCCGGTCGTTTCTCTTAGGTGTGAACCGGTCACCATCATAGAAAACCGATGACAACAAAAGTCGATGCACTTGCCCCTACCTGATGGAAGGCTAGATGTGCGCAACGTACGGAAATGCGTGTCCGCCTGAGTCATTGGTACCTTCTAAGCATGACCATTATCGGGTGCAGACGTAAAGTGGATCGTAGCACCTCGAGTGCCTTCATTCCATTGGATGCACTGTTCGACCCATATCTGGCAGAAACACTGGCAGATGACTTTCTTTCACATGCTTCCCCGCTAAAAAGACTACTATTTTGGTGTGATACATGAAAACATACGACCGCATGAGAGATTCCACCACAAACATACACAGCGTTAGCGGAAACACAATGTGAGTTTAAACAACACACAGAAACAGGGTAATGTGAGCCGTCAGCACAGCCATGGGCTCAAGCCGAGTCACTTAGCACTGCAATTCCAGGAACTCAACGGGCTATTGCTGTACAGCGTTAAAGTGCGACAAAGACGATTATGTGTTTGCAGATGAATTAGACTACCCGAGTTTTCCCAACACATTGTGCAATGGACATCAGCAGATGTGGAGGATGAGATTGATTCATAGGGACAAAGATTGACAGCGAAAATTATACGTTGGCGCAGAAGTGAGCTGAGGCCAGTTTCACCAGTTTCAGGCCAACATCACAAGCTGTGCATTCACACATAATTTGGTGTTAATGCACTTTTAGGCAATATTCAAGTGTTATGCCCCACACCTACTTTATATCAACAAGGTGTCTACGTAACTGTCAACTGAATTCCAGTCAGCTGTTGGTGACTTAAGTATTAAATAATATTAAATAGTATTAATTAAATATTGAATGAAATACCATTAAATAAGATCACCTAAAGGTGTATTCATACCAAATTCGATGTGAATACACAGCTTGTGCTGTTTATGAAATTGGCCTCTGAACATCAGAACGAGAATCGCGGGCCACTGCGGCTTGGATGTTCACAATGTTCATTGGCGTTCACGATGCTTGAAATCGCCAGCAGATGTCCGCAGACGACGACGGGAGGGAAGAGGACGGGGCATGACGATGACCAAAGGCAGCGGCAGGTCCGGGTGCAGCTGCGTTATCCTGGCGGCCCGACACGTGCAGCGACGGCGACGCGCGTTAGTCACAGCGTTACTGTACGGCTGGGTGCGGCGCACACCCCAGCCCTCTGCACCTCGCCCACGCCGCGCCGACCGCACCCGCGCCGCCCCGTCGGCACGGCGGCGGCGGTGGCGACGGCGACGCGCATCGACAGCGACGGCCGGCCGCACACCCGTCGATGCAGCACCGCCTCACCACCGCTAGTTTCTCTCGCGCGCGGCCCGTGTCGACCCTAGGCCAGCCGCGGTCGACGGTCAGCCGGCGGCCGGCTCACCCACCCTTGTCGTCGCCGCTGTCGCTGCTGTCGCCCTCCTGGTCGGCCGAGCGGCCGCCCTCGCTGCTGGAGCGGCGCAGGCGGCTCTTGTTGCGCTGCCGCTCCAGGTCGCGGCGCGCCTCCTCGATCAGCTCGGTCACGCCGCCCGTCTCCGTCAGCGACAGCTCCACACCACCTGGCAGCGTGGCCAGCGTCGGGGTCAGGGCCACTACGCGCAGTTGGGCGCAGTTCCGAAACATTGCTGGAGACGGCTACAATCTGCGTGGTGTGTCGGAGGCGTCAGGTCTCGCCAGACAGGAGTAACACACCACCACACCAGGCGGGTATGACACAACAACACCACACCTGGCGGGTGTGACAAAACAACACCACACCTGGCGGGTATGACACAACAACACCACACCTGGCGGGTGTGACACAACACCACACCTGGCGGGTGTGACACAACACCACACCTTGTGGTTGTGACACAGTCAATGTCACAACTGCAGACAGCTCTATAACACTGCTCGGGCCATTTTCAAAAGATCTCAGCACACAAGTACATCTGGAGGTTTACATGGTACTATTCGCATTGCAGGTAGGATCAGCCTCATTGAAGATGGAAACAACCTATCACAGCTAGGGGCGGCTCCACCACAGCCATGGGCGGCTCCACCACATCTAGGGGAGGCTCCACCACAGCTAGGGACGACTCCACCACAGCTAGGGACGGCTCCACCACAGTTAGGGACGGTTACATCACAGCTAGGGACGACTCCACCATAGCTAGGAACGGCTGCACCACAGTTAGGAACTGTTACATCATAGCTAGGGACGACTCCACCATAGCTAGGAACGGCTGCACCACAGTTAGGAACTGTTACATCATAGCTAGGGACGACTCCACCAGCTAGGACGGTTACATCACACTAGGGACGCTCCACCACAGCTAGAACGGTTCCACCACAGCTAGGACGTACATCAAGCATGACGACTCCACCACAGCTAGGGACGGCTCACCACAGCAATGGACGACTCCACCACAGCTAGGGACGATTCATCACAGTTAGGACGGCTCCACCACAGCAGGGACGGTTCATCACAGCTATGGACGACTCCACCACAGCTACGGACGGTCCACCACAGCTAGGGACGGCTCCACCACAGCCATGGACGGCTCCACCACAGCCAGGACGGTCCGCCACAGCCAGGAACGGCTCCACCACAGCTAGGGGGGCCCGCTAACACCACAGCAGCCATGGACGACTCCACCACAGCTAGGGACGGCTCCACCACAGCCATGGACGGCTCCACCACAGCTAGAACATTACATCACAGCTAGGTACGGTTCAACCACAGCTAGGACGGTTCCACCACAGCTAGGACGGCTCCACCACAGCTAGGGATGGTTCCACCACAGCTAGGGGCGGCTCCACCACAGCTAGGGACGGCTCCATCACAGCTAGGAACGGTTCCACCACAGCTAGGAGGTTACATCAGAGCCATGGACGACTCCACCACAGCTAGGACAGCTCCACCACAGCCATGGACGGCTCCACCACAGCTAGGGCGGCCCCACCACAGCCATGGACGGCTCCACCACAGCGAGGGACGGTTACATCAGCTATGGACACCACAGCTAGGGACGGATCACCACAGCTAGGGATGGCTCCACCACAGCTAGGGCGGCTCCACCACAGCTAGGGACGGCTCCACCACAGCCATGGACGGCTCCACCACAGCTAGAGGTTACATAAGCATGGACGACTCCACCACAGCTAGGGACGGCTCCACCACAGCCATGGACGGCTCCACCATAGCTAGGGACGGCTCCACCACAGTTAGGGACGATTACATCACAGCTAGTACGGTTCAACCACAGCTGGACGGTTCCACATCACAAGAACACAGTACACAAGTAGGTTAAGCAGAAGGCTCACCAAGCTAGGAGGTTCATCACACCATAAGGCTCCATACAGCTAGCGGCTCCAGCACTCCCAGCTCGCCCATATCACAGCTTGGGACGGTTCCATCACAGCTAGGGACGGCTCCATCACAGCTAGGGACAGCTCCACACAGCTAGAGACGCTCATCACAGCCATGGACGGCTCCACACAGTTGCCCCATGACGATTCATCACAGCCATGAGTCAAAACGCTGCCTCCACCACAGCTGTGACGCTCCACACAGCTAGTTACATCACCATACGCTCCACAAACTAGGGACGATTCATCACAGCCATGGACGGTTCCAAAAGCTACGGCTCCACCACAGCTGGTACCCACACGTAAGTTAACAGCATACGCTCCCGCCATGGACGACTCCATCACAGCTGGGGACGGTTACATCACAGCTAAGGAGGTTCCATGCCAGCCGGATATTACATCACAGCTGGGGACGGCTTGGTGACAGATTGGGATGATCCCATGTCAGCTGGGGATGGCTCCACCACAGCTGGGAACGTCTGCAATACAGGTGGGGACGACTGTGTCATAGTTTTGGGATGGCCCCACTACGGCTGGGGACGACTCTGATACAGATGGGACGACTGAGTCACAGCTGGGGGACACTGATACAGATGGGGACGATTGTACCACAGCTGGGGACAGACCCACCACAACTATGGACATTTTCGCCAAATCTGAGGAAAGTTCTGTCAGAACCCGGGATAATTCGGCATGACTCGGTCGGGGACCGACAGGAATTTCCACCGGAGGATCACTTCTTGAATAAGTGGCAACACCGGGACGGCTTTTCTGCGCACTCAGGATTCAGGAACATCATATTTCTGAAGACAGGGAAGACATTCACATAAGTGAACCGCCACACGCCACACGCAACACATTTCCACACTGACTTAGAACATGCGGAATAGCTGAAAAATACCTATGTTAGAGAAACATATCGGCATCATTTAAAGCCCCCCACATTAGGTGTATGTTCGTGCAGCCAGTCTGTCCGGCCCTGGCTACTTAGGTCGCTTGGATAGGGTCCTGCTAGCGATGACGCAGAACACAGACCATAGCACAGTGACCAGACCGAGCCAACAACGACACTCTTAAAAGATGACCGTTGGAGTAGGAACGTCAAGATCACGAACAGAAACAGGACTGAGACCAGGCTGAAGAGCCCAGGCAGAAACGGTGCCCAGACTCCCACCGGACAGACGCAGCTCGCATTCAGTTGGAACACGCTCACCTTGGGGTAGATAGCCACCATAGAAGGCACAACACGACCATACCAGACGCAAGTCGCCGTGGGAATTTGCCAGAGCAGACGAGCTATGCATTACCCTGGGCCGAGTGCTGCGGACCGCGACGCGGCGGCGGAGGCGGGGCGTGGTCGGCGCCGGGGTACAGGCCGCGGCAGCCGCTGGTCGACACCGATGACCAAGGGTCGGCAACAATGTACGTGTCGAAGGTCGGGCGAGCGACCGCGTCCGAGTCGGACAGCCGGGCGGTCATTTCCGGACAGGACTGACAGGTGATGTCCAGGCCTGTCAGCCCAGCTGCTGAGTCTGCGTCGGACAGGCGGGCAGACATGTCCGGAACAGACAGGCGGGCAGACATGTCCGGAACAGACAGGCGGGCAGACATGTCCGGACCAGAGAGACAGGCAGACATGCTCCGGCCGGACGGGTAAGCCTCCGTGTCCGGATTGGACAGGCGGGCAGACATGTCCGGATCGGACAGGCGGGCAGACATGCCCGGACCGGACAGGCAGGCAGACATGTCCGGACCGGGCAGGAGGGCGGCGGTGTCCGCGCCGGACGGACGAGCGGCGATATCCGGACAGGACGGCGCATGGGCGGCGGCGTCCGGATTGGGATCCGGCTGGCTCAGACGACGCCGAGGACAGATGGCCAAGGCCGAGGTGGAGGCCGACGCCGATACCGAGGACGGGGCGGGCGGCACGGTGAACGTCCTGTTCAGTCCGTCCGACGCCATCTGCTCGTACTGGCGAACTATGGTGCGCACCACGCCGGTCGGTCCGACAACAGAGTCTGAGGGCAGGACAGGGAGTCTGAGGGCAGGACAGGGAGAGTCTGAAGGCAGGGCAGGAAGAGTCTGAGGGCAGGACAGGGAGAGTCTGAGGGCAGGACAGGGAGAGTCTGAGGGCAGGGTAGGGAGAGTCTGAGGGTAGGGTAGGGAGAGTCTGAGGGCAGGGTAGAGAGAGTCTGAGGGCAGGGCAGGGAGAGTTTGAGGGCAGGACAGGGAGAGTCTGAGGGCAGGACAGGGAGAGTCTGAGGGCAGGACAGGGAGAGTCTGAGGGCAGGACAGGAAGATTCTGAGGACAGGACAGGGAGAGTCTGAGGGCAGGACAGGGGAGAGTCTGAGGGCAGGACAGGGGAGAGTCTGAGGGCAGGGTAGGGAGTCTGGGGGCAGGACAGGGAGAGTCTGAAGGCAGGACAGGGAGAGTCTGAGGACAGGACAGGGAGAGTCTTGAGGGCAGGACATAGATAGTCTGAGGACAGGACAGGGAGAGTCTGAGGGCAGGGCAGGGAGAGTCTGAGGGCAAGACAGGGAGAGTCTGAGGGCAGGGTAGGGAGAGTCTGAGGGCAGGGTAGAGAGAGTCTGAGGGCAGGGTAGGGATAGTCTGAGGGCAGGGTAGGGATAGTCTGAGGGCATGGTAGGGAGAGTCTGAGGGCAGGACATAGATAATCTGAGGACAGGACAGGGAGAGTCTGAGGGCATGACAGGGAGAGCCTCCGTGCAGGGCAGGGTCTATGAGGGCAGAACCGGGAGGTTGTAAGGGCATGACAAGGTTGTTCTGAAGATGGTTCAGGTATTTTTGAAGGTGGAACAGAGAGCCCGAGGGCAGGATAGGCGAGTCTAGAGCAGGATAGGAGGTCCTGGGGGTGGGACAAGGAGACCAGGGCAGAGCAGGATTGTTTTATGTGTGGGGAAGAGGAAGTCTCAGGGTGGGATAGGAGAAGGCCAAAGACATACGAACGGTCTGGGCGTAAGTTGGCCAGGGTCTGTAGGCTCTCAGGGGTCACAAATGATCTGAGGGTGACATACAGGGAGATTGACGGTATGGATGGGAAGTCTGAAGCTCGAGCAAGGAGAGGATAAAAACGGCGAAAGAGTCTGAGGTAAACAAGGAGTCTAAAAGTATGACAAACGAAGTCTAAGGGTGCGAGAGAGAACCTGAACGCACAACAGATGGTCTGAGGACAATGCAGGATGATTACAACGATGGGTCACAGAGATTCTAACCCATCTGACTTCCCAGCCTGGGGCTTGGCTTACCCACACCGAGGTTCACAATGGAGGACATTAGTGTGATGACGACAAGGCTACCGCCTGGTCGATCCGAGCAGGGTTTCGCAGGGTCTGCAATAGGCGTGAAGTGGACTCGAGGCATGGCTCGAGTAGCCTGGGCAAGGCCGCTACCGGGTCGGGAAAGTGAGGTGTGCGCGGTAGCCCAGCCCGACTTACCTGAACCAGGAGGTCGCGGACTCATGGTCAATCGGTTGGCGTTCCTGTTCGCCATCTGCTTCCGCAGCTGCTGGCACGTGTTCTCCGACTCGAGCAGGCGCGCTCGCAGCTCCTCGATCTCCTGCAGGTACTTTGCCACCACCTGGGTGATGTCGCCGTCCGAATCTGCTGAAGAGATCGTACTCAACGACTCAGCCCCTCTAGGCCGCTAACAGCTGCAGTCGCTCAACCCAGCCTAAAGTGACCAAAACAAATCGGAGCAACAGCGCGTCAAATTCAGCAAGAGGCTATCTCGCGGCAACAATGTTGTAAACGTCACAAACATCGACACTGCTGCCGTCATGCATTGCTGACAAAACGAAGTCTTCAGCACTTGCGCACCGTCAGCCCCCAAGCCCTACACGCCCGGGAAGATCCAGTTTATCCATGCTTTGCCTGTTCCACTCGAGCATCCACATATGCTGGCTCGGTAGCAGAATTAGCCTACTGGTCGGTTTCTATTCAAGCCGAGTATCCACCTACGCTAGTACGGACTTCCGTACACAACTAGCCTCTGCATGTTCAATACCGGAGCATTCACCGATGTTAGCTCGCTTCCCGACACATAACCATCCTTAATATATTCGACTTGAGAGTGCCCACCTATGCTAGTTCAGTCTGGCACGCAGGCAATCTTCACCTATTCAACTCCAGGGTACCCACCTACGCCGATCCAGTCTCCGGCGGCCTTTTCAGCTAGCAGTTGTGCGTTGCGCGCCGTCAGCCCTTGTATCGTCTCCTGGATGGCCTTCACGCGCGTGCGCAGATTGCTGTTTTCCGTCTGCAGCATGTTGTTCTCGTGGAACATGTCGTTGATGGCCTCGCCGCCGTCCTCAGTCACCACGCGCTTGCCCTGCGGGAGGGGCTCGGGTCAACCGTGCCGTCACACCGCAACGTCAAGTCCGACCTCCAAAAATAGCATCTAGTCTTCAAGCGCTATCACACTGCAACGTCATGTCCGACTCAGAGAAACAGCATTTAGTCTTCAAGCACTACCACACTACGACGTCAGCTCCGATCCCGAGAAAGTCTCTAGTCGCCAAGCAACACCACACTGCAACGTCAGGGCCGATCCCGATAAAGTCTAGTCGCCAAGCAACATCACATCGCAACGTCAGGTCCAATCCCGAGAAAGTCTCTAGTCGCCAAGCATCGCCACACTGCAACGTCGGGTTAGACCCCGAGAAACAGCCTTTAGTCGCCAGGCAAGCATTATGCGTCAAAAAGCTTCGTACCTCCCTTGGGTCGAGACAGCCACCTCGTACCGCCCTTGTGCATGAGAGTCGATTCGGTGACTATGTATGCACAATATCATCTGCGTGCAGTTGCATAGCAGTCCGGCAATCTCTAAGTACACATGTTGTGACACATCAACTGTGATCAGTCGAACCTATACTGTACAGGTGAATACTAATTTTCACAATATACTGATACAAGAAGACGGGGAGAGGTAACACATATAACCCAAATAGGCACACCACAAACATTGACAAGGCAACGCAATGACCAAAATTTGGAGTGCACTGCAACCAACAGAACATAATACAGTAGACCTCTGCTATGGCAGGCGAGGGCTCGAATGAAGAACTGAAAGACTTCCAGGAAGAAAATTTCCTTAAACTTTGCCTTACATTGCAACTGGGCTGTGGTTCCGTTCACCACGGACGACAACCTAGCAACATGTCATTGCATTCCATCGTGTTTTATCATAGAGGAACTGACAATACACCACGCCTAAAGCCTAATTTCTTCGCGGCTAACAATGTGTTGTTCAACAACCACACTAGCTCAACATGTTAGAACTGGAACACATGATCTTGCGCAAAAATGTATTGCATTAAGCTGATTAAATAATGAACATCGAACAACACAGAACAACTTTTGAATGTTTTGGATTGGCAATTTAGTATTTTTATCTTCTGGTCACAATAGTATTAACACCATATAGCGTTAGTAAAATTGGTGCAGGAATCATAAGCTCGGTACTGACGCACCTGCCTGTATTCTATGAGCTCAGTACCGACGCACCTGTCTACTCCGTAAGCTCGGCACCGACGCATCTGCATATACTCCATAAGCTCGGTACCGACGCATCTGCCTGTACTCCATGAGCTCGGTACTGACGCACCTGTCTTTACTCCATAAGCTCGGTACTGACGCACCTGTCTTTAGTCCATAAGCTCGGTACTGACGCACCTGCCTGTACTCCATAAGCTCGGTACTGACGCACCTGCCTGTACTCCATAAGCTCGGTACTGACGCACCTGCCTGTACTCCATGAGCTCGGTACTGACGCACCTGTCTTTACTCCATAAGCTCGGTACTGACGCACCTGCCTGTACTCCATAAGCTCGGTACTGACGCACCTGCCTGTACTCCATGAGCTCGGTACTGACGCACCTGTCTTCACCCATAAGCTCGGTACCGACGCACCTGCCTGTACTCCATAAGCTCGGTACTGACGCACCTGCCTGTACTCCATGAGCTCGGTACTGACGCACCTGCCTGTACTCCATAAGCTCGGTACTGACGCACCTGCCTGTACTCCATGAGCTCGGTACTGACGCACCTGTCTTTACTCCATAAGCTCGGTACTGACGCACCTGCCTGTACTCCATAAGCTCGGTACTGACGCACCTGCCTGTACTCCATGAGCTCGGTACTGACGCACCTGTCTTCACTCCATAAGCTCGGTACCGACGTGTGTGCCTGTACTCCATACGCTCAGTACCGACGCCTACCTTTACTCCATGAGCTCAGTACCGACGCACCTGTCTTCACTCCATAAGCTCGGTACCGACGCACCTGCCTGTACTCCATAAGCTCGGTGACGCACCTGCCTGTACTCCATAAGCTCGGTACCGGCGCACCTGCCTGTACTCCATAAGCTCGGTACTGACGCACCTTCCTTTACTCCATGAGCTCAATACCGACGCACCTGTCTGTACTCAATAAGCCCGGTACCGACGCACCTGTTTGCACTCCATAAGCCCGGCACGGACGCACCTGTCTGTACTCCATGAGCTCCAGCTGCAGCTGCTGGATCTCCTGGCGCAGCAGGGAGATGGTGCGCGACGTCTTGTCCTGGTTGACGGTGACGCGGTTCTTGATGTTGCGCGCGCGGTTGGCGTACTTGAGTGTGTTGAGCGTCTCCATGAAGTCGGCGTCGGACGGCGACACGCAGGCAATCATCACGGTGCGACTGTTGCCTGCGGAGCGGCGCGTCTGAGCACGGCGGACCCGGGCACCAAGCCCCAGACCGCGAGACAGAAAGGGTCACGCCATCATCCGGGGGAGGACCCCCCCCCCAGACCGCGACAGAAAGGGCCACGCCATCGTCCGGGGGAGGGCCCGGCCACCGCTCCCCCACCCCCGGACCGCGACAGAAAGGGCCACGTCATCGTCCGGGGAGGGGAGGGGAGGGCCCGGCCACCCCCCCCCCCCGACCGCGACAGAAAGGGCCACGCCATCGTCCGGGGAGGGCCCGGCCATCGCCCCCCCCAGACCGCGACAGAAAGGGCCACGCCATCGTCCGGGGGAGGGCCCGGCCACCGCCCCCCCCAGACCGCGACAGAAAGGGCCACGCCATCGTCCGGGGGAGGGCCCGGCCACCGCCCCCCCCCCAGACCGCGACAGAAAGGGCCACATCATCGTCCGGGGAGGGCCCGGCGACCGCCCCCCTCCAGACCGTGACAGAAAGGGCCACATCATCATCCGGGGAGGGCCCGGCCACCGCCCCCCCCCATCCCACCCCACCCACCCCACCCCCCAGACCGTGACAGAAAGGGCCACGTCATCGTCCGAGGGAGGGCCCGGCCACCGCCCCCGTTAAGGCACATAACGCTCATCCATCAGTCATAAAAGCGGAGGGATACCGTATCAAAACGGACCCTCTCTGGTACATACACACCCAAGAAGCTTCGTAAGGCTTCTATATGCATGCGGGTTGCCTGCGCCAGACACCGAGCGTCACAATTTAATTTGGGCACGACTAAATCTATGACTTCACCATTCATGTAAAGCCTGGCAGTGAGTGTGTCGAAGTGGATCGATAACCAACACCAGAAGATGCCATGGTAGATGACAATACCTTAACTGCTATCTCAACATTGCCGGCTGTCCAGAGCGTCAGTCTTCAATGTATGAACTGCGGCACATCGGGATTATAGCTCCATCCAGCCGCCCAGCCTGCGGCTCAGCAGGCAGTCCGGCACTCGGGCCCCTCCCACGACAGAGCTCGGCCGGCCTTACCTCCGAGGGAGTCCTGCAGCAGCCGGGTCAGCTTCGAGTCCCGGTACGGCACGTGCGAGATCTTCCGCGACTCGTCGCCCAGCGCGGAGATGACGTTACCCAGCGCCAGCTGACGACGCGGTGCACGCGTTAGTGACAACACCGGAGAGTGGACCGAGGCACCGCGTCAGCTCCAACGGGTGGAGTGAGGGAATGGACCGAGGCACCGCGTCAGCTCCAACGGGTGGAGTGAGGGAGTGGACCGAGGCACCGCGTCAGCTCCAACGGGTGGAGTGAGGGAATGGACCGAGGCACCGCGTCAGCTCCAACAGGTGGAGTGAGGGAGTGGACCGAGGCACCGCGTCAGCTCCAACGGGTGGAGTGAGGGAGTGGACCGAGACACCGCGTCAGCTCCAACGGGTGGAGTGAGGGAATGGACGGAGGCACCGTGTCAGCTTCAACAGGTGGAGTGAGGGAGTGGACCGAGGCACCGCGTCAGCTCCAACGGGTGGAGTGAGGGAGTGGACCGAGACACCGCGTCAGCTCCAACGGGTGGAGTGAGGGAGTGGACCGAGACACCGCGTCAGCTCCAACAGCTGGAGTGAGGGAATGGACCGAGACACCGTGTCAGCTTCAACAGGTGGAGTGAGGGAATGGACCGAGACACCGCGTCAGCTCCAACGGGTGGGGTGAGGGAGTGGACTGAGACACCGAGTCAGCTCCAACAGGTGGAGTGAGGGAGTGGACTGAGACACCGTGTCAGCTCCAACAGGTGGAGTGAGGGAGTGGACTGAGACACCGCGTCAGCTCCAATGGGTGGAGTGAGGGAGTGGACTGAGACACCGTGTTAGCTCCAACAGGTGGCGTGAGGGAGTGGACTGAGACACCGCGTCAGCTCCAATGGGTGGAGTGAGGAAGTGGACTGAGACACCGCGTCAGCTCCAACAGGTGGAGTGAGGGAGTGGACTGAGACACCGCGTCAGCTCCAATGGGTGGAGTGAGGAAGTGGACTGAGACACCGCGTCAGCTCCAATGGGTGGAGTGAGGGAGTGGACTGAGACACCGCGTCAGCTCCAATGGGTGGAGTGAGGGAGTGGACTGAGACACCGCGTCAGCTCCAATGGGTGGAGTGAGGGGAGTGGACTGAGACACCGCGTCAGCTCCAACGGGTGGAGTGAGGGAGTGGACCGAGACACCGCGTCAGCTCCAACGGGTGGAGTGAGGGAGTGGACCGAGACACCGTGTCAGCTCCAACGGGTGGAGTGGGAGACGTTCTAGCGAAGTGTACCATGACTCGGGATTGTGGAGTTCGCTTGCAAATGGAGATGTTCCAAACCTGGAAACGTATATAGTTTCGTATTCTATTTTAAAAATTGCAAGTGAGTATACCCACACACCTTTATAATTCAATCATCTAACGCTGTCAACGTTCGTTCAATCCCCAATTGAGACGAGCACTGTTCATTTGACAGACGAAGGCTCATCGCCGCGCAGTCGGCAAAGCGTACCTCCGGTCCGACAGACATCCCGCCGCCACTCACCAGTCCACAGTAGTCGGTCCTAACAGACATCCCGCCGCCACTAATCAGTCCACAGTAGTCGGTCCTAACAGACATCCCGCCGCCACTCACCAGTCCACAGTAGTCGGTCCTAACAGACATCCCGCCGCCACTTACCAGTCCACAGTAGTCGGTCCTAACAGACATCCCGCCGCCACTCACCAGTCCACAGTAGTCGGTCCTAACAGACACCCCGCCGTCACTCATCAGTCCACAGTAGTCGGTCCTAACAGACATCGCCCACCACTAATCAGTCCACAGTAGTCGGTCCTAACAGACATCCCGCCGCCACTTACCAGTCCACAGTAATCGGTCCTAACAGACATCCTGCCGCCACTTACCAGTCCACATTAAACGGGCCCGACAGACATCACACCACCACCCACCGGTCCACAGTTGATGGAGATGCCCTCCTTGGCGCGGTCGCCAGAAGCTCCCGCCGCCACTCACCAGTCCATAGTTGATCGAGATGCCCTCCTTGGCGCGGTCGCCGGTGGCTCCCGCCGCCACTCACCAGTCCACAGTTGATGGAGATGCCCTCCTTGGCGCGGTCGCCGGTGGCTCCCCCACCACTCACCAGTCCACAGTTGATGGAGATGCCCTCCTTGGCGCGGTCGCCGGTGGCGCCGGTCCTCTTGAGCCGCTCAGAGCCGGCCAAGTCCACAAAGTGGAACTTGGCCGACAGCGTCTCAAACTCGAGCGGCGCCTCGCCACTCTCGCTGACACCGTCGCCCGACTCGGCCTCCCCGGCAAACCCCTGAGGGCACAGCAAGGTCCACAGTGGGTCACACCGTACCACGATCTGACCCCCTCTACGATCCCGAGAGAATGTCGCAATGTCGGCCGCGCGCCACACCAGCTGCCGACTACGCCCATCCAGTCGGAATGATAGTTCGAACTATCAGTATAGCAAATAAAGGACCGACAGGATCACTGTCATGGAGATCCAATTTCTGATTGTACACATTTCTGCCACAACTTGTACACCACCGTCACTTCCCTTCCCCTCACCTCACATGGTGAGGCGAAGGGAAGTGACCGTGGTGTACAAGTTGTGGCTTCCGTGGTTTACACACAGCCAGTCTCTTGGCTGCTGACGTCGACAGCGAGAGGACACCTCTGGAAACTCCAGAAGCCCCGGGCGACGACCAGGGCCAGCATCAGGTGGCGTGCCGTGATAATCGTCCACGAGAGGAGTTGTGTGCCGCGCCAGACAGTGACCAAGGACAAGCAATGGATTCACACTGGTAGCTGATGCACACTTAGCGCCAAGCAAATGGCATGTCATCCATGCCGGGCACTGACGTATACTGCACATAGGGGGGGGGCAGATATTGAAGTGCGCGTCCTACTGGCTTATTAGCATATCTAAATTAGTTGTGTGGCCCGGTAAAGTAAGGCATGCATACTAGCCGACATCAAAAGGCAATTACGGGCGACTTATGGGGAATGCTTATAACCTCAGCCACACACACACTTTCACAACGATGCTCGAAACGGCCCAAGTGTGTCCAGCTTGCATAGCTCCCTGCGATATGGAGGATATACCGAGCTGTCACAACATTCAATACCGTATCAACCGCCACCGGGGATGCCGGAATAAGGATGTGGTCACAAAACAAAACATATCAACTGGATACAGAAAAACTTCAAGGCATGTGTCCGCAATTACATTGCCACTCTCCAACCAATTTTGACTTCCTCCATAGACATGGGATAACATGCGCAGGGGAGGGGAGGGGGCGTCCGCACACGCATCCTGTATTCAACGATATCTGATGAACGGACAGGGATATTGCAATACAATCTGGTGGTTTTCTCACAAATCGATAAGTGCGTCCTATACCTATGTTTCTATAGGTTATACATAATAGTCCTGTAGGAATTACTGGGTGGAAAATTCGGCTGACAGGCCGCCAGGCGTCGTCCAGCCGGCCTCTGGCCAACAGCCGGCCTCTGGCCAACAGCCGGCCACTGGCCAACAGCTGGCCTCTGGCTAACAGCCGGTCTCTGGCCAACAGCCGGCCTCTGGCCAACAGCCGGCCTCTGGCCAACAGCCGGCCTCTGGCCAACAGCCGGCCTCTGGCCAACAGCCGGCCTCTGGCCAACAGCTGGCCTCTGGCCAACAGCCGGCCTCTGGCCAACAGCTGACCTCTGGCCAACAGCCGGCCTCTGGCCAACAGCTGGCCTCTGGCCAACAGCCGCTGGTCGTCCGGCCGCCGAGCGTTCAAGGTCACACAGGCTCGGTTGGCGCCGTAGCGCGGTGTGCCCGCCGATCTCCATCTCATTTGACCCGGAAGGCACTGACCCATGACCATGGAATGCATACAACAGCGATTTCACTACAGCCGTAACCTACCCCTCAAGGTTTGTGCGGCTATCTTCAGCACTTTCAGATATTGTATGGGGACGGGGCAAAGCCGTCCCCCTCCCTCCGGTGCACGCGCTATGTGAGAGACCCTCTGGCGCGCGTGTTAAGCGATGTTCACCTGTGCTCAAAGCGACTTCTGGCCGTGGGGAAATTCTGGTTTTACCTCCCGGTTGTCCGACCAATAGCGAAAGTCTGATTCCACGTCTACTGACGGCGATTGGCTATGGCTCCTCATCCAGCTCCGGTAGCGCAGTCATGGGGGAATAAATATACATATATATATATATATATATATGTTCCTCTGGGCGAGCCCCAGGGAATCTGTGGTGCAAGCTATCCATTATTAGTTTATACTCATTATTAGCAAAGGGGAAGCAAGACGGATTGCCCAAGGTGTCACCGTACATCATATCTATTTGATAAATATTTCAGATGTGATGAGGTAAGCCCTAATCTCATATCGTAATAAATATGGGCTGTACTACTCTCCACTTCATCTCAGCGCCCACTGTTGATCAATGAGGCACAAGGTGCTGCAGCCCGATCGCTGCTCACCGCTCGATCAATGCAAACTGATCCGTGCGTCCGAACTTGCTGTGAAAAGTCGCAGGCCACAGCCACATGCCGCGGCCAGTATGAAACCAATCAATACAATTAGCAACTTCAAACCGAGGGAAATGGAGTCTTTTTAAACCTAAACCGTGATACCATTATTTTGCTCGCCTTGATTTGACACCTTGGCTTTGCAACGGCAGGCTTCTTCTCCACGTTCCACTGACGCTTAGCGCACAACACAGAGAGCGGCCTCGCTCCGCGAACTTGTTATCACTGCCTGGCACCGGCATACAAGCAAACGATGCGGATCAACTCTAACTAGGTCTCAATGCTATCACCGACACTGATGGATAAGATTGCCACAAGTATTAACAATGCTTTCCAGATCAGGTAATGCAAGCGTAATTAGCAGGAGATTGGTCGGTGAAAGGATTCAATCTAAAATGTGGTCTCGGCTCACGACGATGATAGCCAGGCCCCACATTGTTCATGTTAACAGAGCGTTTCTGGTAAAAGAAAGTCCAGTCAGCAGATGCACAGATGCACCCGGGTATCTGACATGGTTGACGGCAATCCCGACGATGGGGACAACGCATACGTCCCAGAGCTCCTGCATTTCCAGTACTTCGGTCATGGTCTTCATTAAAAGTGTTGAAGTTCCTCAAATAGTATAGCCATCCGAATTGTTACTGATACGTACCCAGCGCCAACCTTCGATGTTGGTGATTTACATGCCTACCCTCCACTAGAACTAGGACATATTTGTTTGGAATTGGCACATCAGATAGTGATGAATGCTGTAATCAGAGCTGACTGGGTATTTAGTCACGCCCCATCCACAGTAACTGCTGGAACTTGTTCACGTGCAGCTTAGCGTATTAACCAGCTCCGAATATAGCAAATTAGATGTTTCAGTAAATACTCACCATCGTTAAATTGCAAGTTCACGAGGCCCTTAAACGTAATTTAGCGTAAATGTACGGCATAATTTGAATGCTATGTGAGTGATGATGAAATCTGTCGTTATTTCTTGCTGCCTTTGACACTTGATTTGCAGATTTTCAACAACTTACGGTAGGATCAGCAAGTGACGGATAAAATATACGGAGACATCACCAAAAACAGAATATTTCCCCACGAAATAAGGCGTCGGATATCCGAAGCAGACCAGCTTGCGGTGGCTCATAAATTTAGAGGCTCCTGTTTACGATCTAAGTGAACCATAAACTGCCTCACAATGGCTAAATCACGGGCGTGCATTCATGCGGGGCATCTGAAGACAGCTGCAAAACGTAGAAATTCTGGGGAAATGGTCGGCGAGCTCGCCGCTGAACCCGGCGGAGAAGTCCACTGGGAGTGGTCAGCGGTCGCCCCACTCTACCGCCAGACGCGTGTGCATAGTCAGCCAGTGTATGATATTATCTTGTAATTCCGGCTGTGCGAGGGACCATATACGCGAATACATGATAGGCATCTGTGAATGCATGGCGATAGGCACCTATGCCTCTGCATAAACGACACAGGGACTTGCCGTGACCTTCTCTCGGATGACATCACACTCATAACTGATGACACAGCCTACGAATGGCTGGGGAAGTTCGAAATTTTTGGCGGAGCCCAATGTATGGAGCTGATGAGTGCCGCCCATTTGGTTGGCAGTTCCCACCCCATATGGTTCCATGTTCCATGTTCCATGAGAGCAAGAAGCTGAAGGGCCAAAGCAAAAATGGTTTGGCGCAGGCACCACCAAAAGCAAAGGAAACTCCAGCTCTGAGCCTAAAGATGGCGTGGACACCCTCTGTCGGCTCGCGCCACCCGCACCTGTTTGACGGTGATTGTGAAGATGGCGCGATTCAGTACTCACAGTATCGGCTCGCGCCACGCGCATCGGTTTGACGGTGATTGTGAAGATGACGCGATTCGGTACTCACGCTGTCGGCTCGCGCCACGCGCATCTGTTTGACGGTGATTGTGAAGATGACGCGATTCGGTACTCACGCTGTCGGCTCGCGCCACGCGCATCTGTTTGACGGTGATTGTGAAGATGACGCGATTCGGTACTCACGCTGTCGGCTCGCGCCACGCGCATCTGTTTGACGGTGATTGTGAAGATTGCGTGGCTGCGGCTGCTCTGCTGATTCATCTGGGTACTGGCTGTAGTGCGACTGAGCGCGCCCACGCGCAAACACTTGAGACAGTCTTCGGTCGACGTCACCGGCCGTGACGTCACACCCAGGGTGTAGATGCCGCCGCCGGCGTCCTCGTGGATGCGTATGCTGGACTTGTGGCCCTGCCGCGGCGTGCAGATGACACGGGTCAGCAGGCGAAGGCCAGCACAGGCCAGTAACAGCCAAAGCCATGTTTGGGTAGCAGGAGGCATCGGTCCAAATTAATCACACCGCAAGGCCGTCAGCGAATGAGTATTGCGTTGCCGGAGGGAGGATTTGCGGCCTTAGTGAGAGTCGGAAACTAAGCCTTCACATTGAAATCAAGCCGACTGACGAACGTGAAGTCGAAGGACGCTTTCTTCGATTACAGCTGCACAACATTTTCAATTATTTTAAGAAAAATCGGCAAAACTGGTCAATAGATGTCAGACCGCGCAGCGGCTTCAGACGTAGATTTTTCAGACCACGTGTGAGATACTTACGCAGACATTAGCAAACTGGGCCTGGGTGCATATCAACTGGTTCGGCTTGCATGACCTCTCCTATCTCTCCTACTTCTTTGCATAATTGGACACAGCTATGGTGACATAATCCAAAGGTATTCATAGAAGACTGTGCTGCCGTCTGTACATTCCGCCAATACGAGCCTGTTTTCACACACCTGTAGTACACACAATACAAGCCGCATGTGACAAGCTACTCCAGCTGAATGCTGAACATTGGCAACGCAACGCCTTGAGTCGCAATTCACTGTGCAGTGTGTAGTTCTCCCCGAGTAAGACAGCTTATGCCAGTCCAGAAACGACGCCGAGACGCTGCCACCCGCGACCACCTCGTACACGGACGTGAGCTCGGTGATACCTATTGTGCAGACGGAGCGGCGCCTCCATTTGGGACACAATGGAACACGCCGGAGCCACTCGGACAATCCCTTCCGGAACACGTCCGGACAAAGAGGGTCCTCCACGACTGAATGGGCGCGTCCCGTCCCCCCTCCGACCGTCCGGACAAGAGACCGTTCTCCACGACTGAATGGGTGCGTCCCGTTTACCCCGACCGTCCGGACAGGAGACCGTTCTCCAGGACTGAATGGGCGCGTCCCGTTCTCCTCCGACCGCTTCATTCCAGTCCGTTCGCGGCGCCGCCTGCCCTCCTTCCGATCGGCACAATATCGGCGGGATCACGTGCAGACCGCGTGCACGCTGGTGCGGCCGCCACTGAGGACGGCTGCGCCTGAGGTCATGGCCCAGGGTCTGCGTGTACTGCAGACCCTGTGTGCCTGACCACCCATCCGTGCTGACAGCCACTGGTCCAGACACAGGAGACAGTGGCGACATTACATCCAACCACCAGCCGTACAAAACGGCATGACTAATTAACCAATACCGACGTCTCTTTGTACTAAGATCGACCTTACATGTGGCGCTTGAATTCCATTCGGCAGCTCCGTGTAAAAACGTCCACGCAGCAGTGCTTTATTAGGCTGCGCTTACGCGAGCCGTCCGTGACCGTGATAACAATGGGCCGCGATTACGACTCGACGTGGCGCGCGCACGCCCGTCCGTATGGGACTGATTCAGCCGGACCAAACCAGACTCGGGCCACCTCCGCTTGGCGACCGATGATCCGGGCTGACTTTTCAATTCCAGTCGGGCCCGCTCCACGGTCCTGACCACCTGGACGGCCCCTGTTACTAACAGACTGATCTAGTCTGAACTTGGCAGGCCCGTGATGCCTACCACAAACAGCGACAGGCTGATGTCGGACTGGCCGCAGAATGACCTGAGACGATCCAGCCCGATCACAGACAGCTCGCACTGACCCCGCCGTTTCCGGACTGACCGCAGCATGACCTTAAATGACCCAGCACGATCACAGACAGGCCGACACCGTTGTTTCCGGACCGACTGCAGCATGGCCTTATATGACCCAGCCCGATCACAGAACCAGACAGTGTTGGAAAAACAGACTGTTCCTAATATTTGTTTTTGCATCCAGAACACTATCCTTTCCATAAAAGTATCCTCTCGTTTTCGTCATTTGGAAGTTCAATGGTGCTGCTTCACAACGAACTGTTTTGTGATACAGTGCTCAACATTCACTAGAAAGTGCAACCTGATATTCTGATGCCACCTGTTTGAAGAAAATATACTCTCTGTATTTGATCAACCGAACATTTTTTCCTTCTCATCCATAATTATAAAGTACAAATCCAACCATGCGCCCTGCTGTTTCCGGACTGGCCGTAGCATGGCCTTAAATGACCCAGCCCGATCACAAACGACCCGACTCCGCTGGTGCCGGACTCACCGCAGTATGACCTCAGATGACCCAACCCGGTCACAGACCCCGCTGGTGCCGGACTGACCGCAGCATGACCTCAGATGACCCATCCCGGTCACAGACCCCGCTGGTGCCGGACTGACCGCAGCATTTTATTTATTTCACAATACATGCCCTCCACGTGCAGTGGCTGTTACGGACAGTCTGGGTTTTCACAGGTATTTACAAAGAAAGGATAGACTAGTGGTCAGTAGTGGGAGCAGATGCGCAACAAACATTCGTACACCAGCATAATACAATCACTCTCTGCACTACACACACCGTGCTCGCAACACTAGCTATAAACGAGTGGTAATAGGAAAGCGATCTGCCACCCCTGGCGCCGCGCCTGCCCCGGCGTGTGTTCTTGGCGGGCGTTGCGTGCACGCAGCATGACCTCAGACGACCCAGCCCCGGTCACCGACAGCCCACACTGACCCGGTTGGTGCCGGACTGGTCGAGCAGGTCGATGATCTCCTCGTTGTAGAGCTCCATGAACTGGGTGGTGATCTTGAAGTCGGCCGGCGGCTGGCCGGCCCGGCGTGCCGCCTCCTGCCGCTCGTGCACGCCGCGGAACAGGTGGTCGACAGCCCGCGGGATGATGCCGGCGGCCTCCGGGCCGGTGTCCACCTCGAATCCGGTGCCCATCGTATACGTCTTGCCCGAGCCCGTCTGTGAATGGAGGGCGGTCAGGTAAGGTCAGGTCAGGTCAGGTCAGGTCAGGTCAGGTTAGGTCAAGCCAGGTCAGGTCAAGTCAGGTCAGGTCAGGTCAGCAATGCACTGGCTCATAGGGCGTTGGGATGCAGCAAGGTGCCGTCTACATCACGACAGATGTAGACGGCCAAAGAGGCATGCTGGGCGCAGCTGTGGGGTTGGAATGCAATGCAATTTTGTACTTGAAAATTGTTAAACAGCACACAGGCAATAGTGGTCGGGTTAGACAACACACGGCAATGGTGGTTGGGTTAAACAGCACACCGGCAATGGTGGTTGGGTTGAGCACAGCGCGCGAGCCGATTGTGTGAACAGTCAGATTGTGTGAAAAGCAAAACTTTGCACCGTCACCGACACACCCCGAACACGCCTGTGGAGAAATGCCCACGCCCGCTTGGCCAGCGCACACTTGCTTGACCACTTTCTCCATCTTCCCGCAATTAGCGTGTTTCGGCTGTTTCACCGATCTGACAACTACGACAGTCAGATGGGCTCCACGGCGCGGCTTCAGGCCGTGGCCACCGCAGACACGTGACGTGGCGCGCCGTCTTCGCGCCACGACTTCAGTGGCCATGCGCCTCCGACGACCGTGCATAACTTGCCATCTGTCACTGAGTTCAGATCACACGCCAAGGGCCTGAACCATGCGCTAAGGAGGCCATGCGATCCTATGGACCGCATGGGATACGGTCAGCTTCGGCCATTTTCAGCGAGGGCGGAAATACCGGAGCTAACCAATTACAGCAGTGTGACTGCCTGTTTATTGCCCCCTTCCCTCTATTCTAGCATATTGCCAATAGCCCAATACAATTTACACCTCATATATTCGAATTGCTTCCTTCTCATTTGCACTCGTGTGTGAGCACAGCCGATTTTCGTCAATCATTGGATGGCTTTTTCGGTTGTTATAAAATGCAGTTTCTTCCCGGACTCTGACCACTGTTCAGACTTGTATAACGTTCGACCGCTGCCCTGCGCGGGTTCCGCTAGTGTGAGGCAGTTATTCAGTGATGCGCTGGCTTGGCAGAAACGACCAGCTATATCATGCCTGCAGTGCTGACAGGAGCATTAACACTGCCAGCGATAAAGGGTGTGTGAAAATAAAGAAGCCTCGCAACACTGGATGATCAAGTACGGCCGGGAACTCGACAACTTGGCTGCCCGATCCAGGTCGAGGACGATTCGACAAGGTCCCGTGACTGGACGGTTACAGAGGTCGCAAACTGACGGCGACACGGGATTCATCCATAATACAACACGAATGCCATGCCCTTCCCGGGACATCGATCGCATACAAAACAGGCAAGTACAAACTAGTTAATCTGACGAATAACAACTGCCTTGTGCAGACCATTTGCTGTTATTTAAACATTATTTTAAGAGTTGGCACATGGGAGTTGCTATGCCTGAATTTGAAAGAGCGAGCAAAATGGGATCGGTTCTTTCTTTAAATGAGCTTGCTATCTGATCTATCCAAGAAGACTAAACGATTTCGCTTCAAGAACCATTACATAATTATGTGGATATTTCTGGAAAAGCAATGCCTTTGAATTTCACACACCCCTGTATTTGTTCGTGTGCCGCTGAATAAGAGCGAGTGAGCCGACACAACGCCAGCGCGTTGCGATCAGCGGCTGAGATGATGCCGTCGATGCTGTCCAGTCCAGTGGCACTACACCTCACCGGCCGGCCGCCGACGGCGACCATGACCCTCGACGTCGGCCCTGACCCTCGACGGCGACCCCGACCGTCGGCGTCGCAACCATCCAGCGGCACTGCACCTCACCGGCGGACCGCCGACGGCGACACCGCCGTCGACGGCGACCCTGACCCTCGACGTCGGCCCCGACCCTCGACGCGGCCCCGACCGTCGGCGTCGCAACCATCCAGCGGCACTGCACCTCACCGGCCGACCGTCGACGGCGACCCCGACCGTCGGCGTTGGCGCCGGCACGTCTGGCGTGGCGCAGGAGTGCCGCGCCGCTTTCCCGCCACATTCTCGGGACGCGCCGGCCTCGGCGGCCGCCGCTCCCACGGTCAGGTCAGGCTCGGCCGGCCGGCACACCCCGAGTCGGAGGTCGCGGGCCGCGCGTGCCCGGCAGCCGCTCGGGACCCCGGAATGTCTCGATCGTTATAGCCGGCAAGGACGCAATCCGCGCACGGCGCACGTTTGCACGGCTCTAATTGGAATGGTCGATGCGATGCACCGTTGATGATCACTTCGGTACGTGTGGGGCGATTCGGGGATGTTGGTTCCATCCTCTAGCTTTGACGCGGGGATGCTGGTGCCGTCGGGTGCACAATTGCTGCCCTGGAGCTAATCAGTGTGTCTTGCGGATCAGGCTATCAGTCAACGGGTGTCAATATTCATGACTAATTTGACTCGCAGCCGGAACGTGACCGGCTGTGGCGAAACCAGGGGGTGCCTAAGGAACATCCCCTGAGGGAGTTTCCTTCCTCACACTTCAGCTTTACGTAATACACAAATTGTCCTATAGAATCCCGCTGTGCAGGGTCCCCACTCACTACTCTGCGGCACCCCATGGACGCATGCCTGGCTGCGCCCCTGACGCCAGCTGACGGCCCACACGGCGTAGGCTGGTGACGAGCGGCTCCGACCAGCCGACGACAGTGTGGGCAGCGGTGACGACATGTCCAACTGCAGCTGCGACGCCTGTACACAGGCCGACCTCATTAGCCGCTGGTGAGCCACAGCCATCCCACCGACCGATGGCCAGGTCATCCGACCACGCCCCCCGTCGGGAGCCAGCATCGGCCGCTCAGGGCCAACAAAGCTCGCCCGCCCGGCATGCGTTCCCGGGCACGCCAAGCGTGGACAAAGCGGGCTCGGCTGTCGGCAAATGGCCACACACCGTCGACAAACAATGGTAACTAGTCAGTCGAGACGTCCAGCCTTTCAGCGTTCGACTAAACACAGCCGAGATCTGATAGGCACGGGTCCACCATGAGTCAACGTGACAGACGCAGACGTGGGCAGAATCGCGCCACGTCGTGCGATGTCCTTGCGTCCAATGTCGCCACGTCGTGCGATGTCCCTTGTGCCACATGGGCACAAGGGACAAAAGTCAATCAGACAGAAGACACAATACTAACCACGTCAACAGCAGCGTCAGCCAGCGCTCTACGCCGACTCAGTAATTACATATTTACCGATGAAGGCCGACGGGGACAGAGGTCGCGTTTTCGCTTCAGCATGTCTGCCCCGCGCCGCAGTGACCGAGACGGCGCCCCGGCACCACCAGCGTCCACGGTGCAGCTGTGCAGGCGAGCGCGATCAATACGCCATTACTGAATCAGGACACCCCTCAGAAGCCGATCACGTGGCAAGCACGGCGGCGGCGTTCGAGCCGGCGGCACGCGGGCGAGGCGCGGCCCGATCAAACGGCTCGCCGCAGATCGCCGACCAGACGTTCAGGCGCGAGGGCGAGTCCACCGGCGCAGCGGGGGAGGCCCGGGCCGATGCGCTCCCGCAGTCTCCGCCCACGTTCGCCGCCGTCGTTATAATTTGTGGGCCTTTTTGTCTCTCGACTGAGGCCTAGCCCGGAGCGTGGAGCACAAAAACAACCCAAAAGTGCTTTTTCAGCCTCAGACGGTCACAGCTGGCCGGTACAGGCGGGACATTCCTCGTCTCCGGCACGGGGCCCCTTGCACGTGATGAGTCTACGATTGCCGCACGCCAATAGTAATTGCTTTTAGGAACTGACGGGTGGGTGGCTTGTTGGTCGCTAAGTTAACCACGATATAAATAACAGCAGGGTGTTCGCTGACACATCAAAGCACTGCGCGGCATATGAACACGAACCACAATTGCGGACCTGGCGAGGTCGACACAGAATATCACCAAGAACCGTAGATATTTGATATTGACGCCTGACGTCACGTCAGACAAAATCAGCTACCACCCAGTGTCCACCCATAAATCAGCCGGCGGCGCGGTCCGGCTGGTAGGGGCCAGATGCGGCCTGGGCCACGAGTAGACGGCCGCGGACATCGAGCCCGGTCGTGCCACCTAGACAGATGTGCCGACCGGCCTGATCGTCGCTCCGGGCTAATAACGGAGACAAGTCAGCGCTCCCGACGGCAGCAAGGACTGCCCGACCGCACCATAGGCTGCCCAATGGCACCATAGGCTGTTCAGCAGTAGAGAAGCCTGTCCAAAGCAACCATACACCACCCAAAGGCACCATAGGATGTTCAGCAGTAGTGTATACTGTCCAATGCCATTATACACCACCCAAAGGCAGCATAGGCTGCTCAGCAGCATAGAGACCTATTCAATGCCATTGTACACCGCCCAAGGCACCATAGGCTGCTCAACAGTAGCGTATGCTGTCCAATGCTACAAAACACTGCACAAATGCATTATAGGCAGCCAAACGGCGCCATGGGCAGGCAGCGCAACAGTATCAAAGCATCCGAGGCATGTCAGAGGTTTCACAGACCTACGGATCCGACAAGCGGAATTATTGCCAGCGGTACATACCACAGGCTGCCCAGATCCACAGGGTCGCACACAAAACCTCCTCATAGCCGCCAGGATTCGCCCACCCACTGGTGGAAATCTCCCCACAGACTTCGAGGTGTCCATGCCGCATCTTGGATTCCTCACATCTGGTGTAAAGTGTAAGATCAGATTACAGTCAGATGCAAGAAACACAGTGTAATAGCTGGTATGTTTAGAACAAGAGGTCCACACACCCACTCCGAGGCCCAGGAGCATCAGCTCATGCACCCCCTGGAAGCGCAGGCAGTCCAGAGGCATCACGGGCACCGAGTAGATCTCACACTGTCGGCTTCTGCATTGCCGTTGAGCGCAAGACTTGGCCAGGTTGGAAGCAGCGGTGAAACCTCGGCAACGGTGAGCGTGTCCATCGATCGATGCTGACCAGCTGACTGCCAGCCGAGCCAAACACAGCTGACTGCCAGCCGAGCCAAATACAGCTGGCAGCCAGCCGAGCCCAACACAGCTGGCAGCCAGCCGAGCCCAACACAGCTGGCAGCCAGCCGAGCCAAATACAGCTGACTGACGGACGAGCCCAACACAGCTGGCAGCCAGCCGAGCCCAACACAGCTGGTAACCAGCCGAGCCCAACACAGCTGGCAGCCAGCCGAGCCCAACACAGCTGGCAGCCAGCCGAGCCCAACACAGCTGGTAACCAGCCGAGCCCAACACAGCTGGCAACCAGCCGAGCCCAACACAGCTGGCAGCCAGCCGAGCCCAACACAGCTGGCAGCCAGCCGAGCCCAACACAGCTGGCAGCCAGCCGAGCCCAACACAGCTGGTAACCAGCCGAGCCCAACACAGCTGGTAACCAGCCGAGCCCAACACAGCTGGCAGCCAGCCGAGCCCAACACAGCTGGCAGCCAGCCGAGCCCAGCACAGCTCAGACCTCAGGACTTGGCTCGGCTGGAAGCTCCGGAATGGTGAGCATGCCCGTCGATCGATGCAGACCAACTGACTGCCAGCCGAGCCAAATACAGCTGACTGCCAGTCGAGCTAAATACAGCTGATTGTCAGCCGAGCCTCGCACGGACAACTGGCAGACGGGCCAACCACAGGCCAACCGCCAGCCGAGCCGAGCACAGTCGACCGACCGCCCGGCGGCGTGCGGTCTGCGGCGGCGTCCGGCCGACCCGACCCCGTGATCGCCCGCGGCAGTGCCATTCGGAGCGGTCGTCAGGGCCGCCGGACGAGCCGAGCGGCGCGAACCTGCCGCCGCCGCGACCGCCGCCTCCCGCGCGGCCCAGTCACGTGACCTTGGCGCGCCCCACGCGCTCGGCCGGCGTGGTGCTGACCTTGCGATCGACGCGGCGTGCGCGGCGAAGTGCATTCCCGCGGGTAATGTGGGTCGTGCGCGGTGAACGCGCGAGCGCGGTCGAACAGAGGAGCATCGACGAGTGCGTGTGTATGCACGTACGTTAGCAAAAGAAGGGAAGTGATATCATGGCAGCACAGCGTGTCACACTTCCACGGCTTACTCGATCATTCACGCTGACCATTCAACGATGCTTAGAAGGCTTAAGCTAGGATCTGAAGACATCTGAACGCTTACATAATTTTCCAGAGATGATCCATAGTTACACGACACTAATATTACACCATATCCATTGTGTAGCTTAGCGACGGCGAAAGAAAGGTACGGACAAGAAAAGAGTTATGCAGTGGCGCCTTCATAGGTCGCAGCTTAAATCAGTTGAACATATCTCATCTTACGATGGCTTGGGGTCACCATGGTTCATGCCGCTGCACAAAAATGCAACATTTGAAAGAGTTAAAAATATATATATTGCAGATTCAGTCTAGGCGATTAAGACCTACGGCGACAACTTTAACGGCCACAGGGTAACTAGATACTCAAGAAGCCATGCATTAACTCACGAAATTCCTCACGAGAACTAGTTGGTTTCATTGGTGGCATTATGATGAGGTTATATGATAGGATTGTTATGTAGGAGTAGGGCGTCGCGCATGATAATGCATAACACTTGCGTACATGGACAAATTATCGTGAAACTTCAGCAAGCCGCAAATATTCACCAGAGGTAACACCCAAGCATGTCCTTTTTCGGTTCCTCGATAATCAAGATGAGCAGAGGAGCGCTATTTTGATAGCACAGAGTTAAGTGGACGAATAGTTTGCGTCAGTACAATTTCAAATACACATGTACAGATGGTTATCTCAGATTGACTGTGACTATCATTGAGGAATACTGCGTACGTGACTGCAGTACGCGGTCGTGTCTCGAACATGGTCTCCATGTCTTGAACATGACCTCCATGTCTCGGTCATGACCTCCATGTCTCGGCCTTTCATGTCCATACGTCCCGGTGGTGGCGTAGCTCTTCGGAGAGCCTCCGTGCCTCGGACATGGCATCCATATATCGGACATGACCTCCACGTCTCGGTCATGGCCTCCATGTCTCGGCCCTACCTGTCCGTACGCCAAGATGGTGGCGTTGTAGCCCTCCAGACAGCCTTCGATCAGCTGCTCGGTGCACTGGCTGTAGATGTCCTGCTGCTCCGAGTCCATGTCGAACATGTAGTCGTAGGTGAAGGCCTTGTCTGAACCCAGCCAGACCTGCGGTTCACCAGGGGTCACCGAGGTGCAGACCCGACACATGTCGATCTTCTCTCGCGAGATCAACGGCCGGATCCTGCAACAGAGGTCAGGCCACATCAGGTCAGGTCAGAGTCCAGCAGGCAACGGCAGTGCTGGCACAACCTGACCACAGGTCACCGCCAGTAACCCCACCTAGCGCAACCCAACCTGTGCACAGGTACTGGCATGACATAGATCTCAAGTCACCACACACTGAATTCATTCAAGCTACGATTACCTAAGAATACCGTTAAGTTTCGAAGGTGAGAAAACTCCAGCCCAGGTCAGCCCAACTCGGGCCCGTCTATTGCGCAGGGTTGGATTCGTGCTTCGTAATTCTGGATGTGGAGAAGAAAATATTGTGGTAATGAAATACAGAGAAGATATGTCTTAACACCTGCACCATCAGCATCTCAATTTGCACTTCAAATTTC
Organism: Imbricaverruca yamaguchii; assembly: GCA_034440575.1. NCBI lineage: Eukaryota > Metazoa > Arthropoda > Thecostraca > Neoverrucidae > Imbricaverruca > Imbricaverruca yamaguchii. The sequence continues at coordinate 200,759 of JAOTOL010001539.1, forward strand.
AATGAATCCTTGTGAATCTCAGTTAATCTTTCAAAGCAATGAAGCACTTTATCGCGTAGTGGTTCATTGTCCAACAGCACCATTCAACCTCGAAAGGAGAAAACGAAACGGGAGAAAAAGAAACGAGAGGAAAATTGTCTGAGGAGGATGCCATTCCGGACGGAAACATCCGGAACGGCTTATCTTTCCAGTCCTGCTAACGCGAGTGTGGACAACTGATCCACCTGGTGGGCGCTTTTCCGCCGTATTCCGCGCCGGCGCGCGACAGGCCGAGGCCGGCGGGGCCACCTAGGCCACCTAGGCCATCTAGGCCATCTAGGCCGCCGAGCGCCGCGCGGCCGCACACCCGGCCGCACCAAAAACAGCACCGCGTCGCGCCGCCGAACACGGCGACCGACACGCCGCTCGGCGGGCGTGAACCAGCCGGCGACAAGTGGCGCAACACGTCGCCGGCCACAACAACACGTCGCGTCTCAGCTGGCCGTCGCCGGGCCGGCCGCGTCGCGTGGGAGCCGACCGGCGGTCCGGACGGGCGGCGGCCACCGCCGAGCCGACACCGGTCCGGCCGGAACGGTGGCACGCGCTGGGTGACACGAGTTCGCGCCCACTGGACCGTCGTCCCTGGCTGGCAGTTGGCCTGTGATGGGCCAGACTGGCAGTTGTCTGTATGAGGCTCGGCTGACGGCTGTATTTGGCTCGACTGGCGACCAGCTGTGTTGCGCTCGGCTGACAGTCAGCTATGTTTGGCTCAGCTGGCAGTCAGCTGGTCGGCATCGATCGACGGGCACGCTCACCATTGCCGGGGCTGCAGCGCTGTTTACAGCCAGGCCAAGTCTTGAGCTCGAAGCTGTGTTGGGCTCGGCTAGTAGTCAGCCGTATTAGGCTCGGTTTGTTGATCAGCTGTATTAGCCCCGGTCCAATCGACGCGAATCGGGTGCGATAGTGACGTCACACCCCGTGCCGACACAGCGCTAGACAGGTCCTACAGCTGTGCTGTTCAGATGGTGGTCAGGTAGTACCCAGGTGGTACTCAGGTTGTGGTCAGATGGTGGTCAGGTTGTGATCATGTAGTGGTCAGGCAATGGACAGATGGTGGTCAGGTGGTGATCGGGTGATACGTGGTGGTTGGGTGGTAGTCAGGTGGTGGCCAGACGGTGGTAAGGTTGCGATCATGTGGTGGGCAGGTAATGGTCCGGTAACGGCAAGGTGGTGCTCAGGTCGTGATCGGGTAGCCTGTGGCGGTCAGGTGGTAGTCAGGCCAGGGCCATGCACTGGCCAGGTGGTGGCTAAATGGTGATCAACAGAGGGCTATCTGATGATCCGAAGACCACGCTATGGTCAGCTAGATGGTGATCAGGTGGCAGCAAGCATGCTCGCGGAAACATCAGCGGCGGTCAGATAGTCGCGCGCTAGAGCAAGTGGAGAACACAGATGCACACACTCTGTGCGAACTGTGTACATCACCGCGGAAACGTCTACAATCGTGCGGCAAACACTGTGATAGCTCGAACTGTGCATGCTGCCGCGGCAAACACATGACAGCTCGAGCTCGTCGCAACACAAACCCAGTCTGCTTCCATTTCAACGGCAATAATAAACACACCCGCGTGCATATCCCCGTGTGTACGCCGCGGGGGACCTGTTTGAAGGCGGCCGTGACTGGTTCCCAGTCGGCCGACGTTGGCTATTTGTGGGCCATCCGGTCAAGTCCGCCTGAGGCGAGGTCGGTCAGACGACAGATGTCTGTTGCATCCCGCGGTGGTTACGCTGCAGCCAGTGGCACAGGAACTGTCGCACAGTTGGGGAAGGGGGGGGAGTGGTGAACGATTTTGGAGTTAGTTATTATTTGGGCTATAGGGCGCATCGACTTCACTGGCCATGTTGCGCCCACCGATTTTGGAGTTGATTCTTTTCATACAGCACCCATACGATCAATGTTACGCTTGCCCAAAGTTCGGAGGTTAGTTAGTTATTAGGGTTTTAGGACGCATCAACTGCATAGGTCATACAGCGCCCATAACAAAACTATTAAAACTGTGTCAATTCTAAACAATCCTATTGTACGAGCTTGCTCCCGCACAAGAGATCAAACAGGAGAATATATCGAATTGAATCGCGGCGACTACAACTACAGCCGCTGAAAAGTAAAATAACGCAGCGAGAAAACCTGCAACCAGAACACGATTTACTTAGATGCCATCCGATCCTCAAGACATGAAAATACATCTAGACAGCACGGGCACGAGCAGGGAACAAAACAAAATATTGAGTACCGCTGGCCTGAATTATCAGCAGCGGACCAGACAGTCGAGATGAACCGGCGAAATTGGAGTGTTTCACCCAAAACACAATGCAGCTAACCGGTTGCGAAAGCCTACCAGGCCTGAACGGATGAGTTGAAGCGAACGTCCGCGCACACAAACATGTGGATTAAGATCGATGAGCAATACAGTACACTCGGTTTGACACGGATGCCCGCGAACTATCCGCAACGGGAGTCGTTTGTACGTAGCACGCCACAGGCGCACCCACCGGCACCCGGGTGCCGCACCAGGGTGTCGCACCAGGGTGTCGCACCAGTCGGCTTGCCGTTCCCACCGAGGGACGCGCGGCGGGAGCGGCCAGCCGGCCCACCGTTCCGCGACCTTTCACAGGTCATCGCTGCCGGCCGGCCGGACGCCGGTCCCTTCCGGTGCGGTCGGCCACAACGCCAGGAAAGTGGCGCCGAGCCGCGGGGTCGGTCGGACGGGCGTGAGTAGGGCGGGAAAGACGACGGTGTCGCGGACTTTCTGTCATCTCGGACACGATCCGCTTCGGAAAGCCGATCTCTCGGATTTCCCGCCGAATGGTTGAATGCAAACCTAATGTAATGTAACCTAATGTAACCTTGATAAGGAGATGGGGCCAATCTTTTTGTTCTTTGCTAACATCTCTAACATGATGGCTTTTCAACCTGGTGAAATTCATTCATTAACGGCATGCTACGTAGTTTTGGAGGAAACAAATGGTCACATCTGACATGATTGGATTGCTTTGGCTCTTTTGCCACAATCTAATCCAATTATTTCACGAATATAAATAATGTCAGGTACCACAGACGGGGATCACACACAGTAACTGGTGTGAAAAGAAAAGCGAACACTATCAAACTCTCCGAATTTGATGATCTGGAAATGATCCTCTCCAACTCCAGGATTCGGCAATACAAATTCCACGTGGGTGGCCAGGTGGGCGAGGGGCGGCCGGAAGCCGACGGGGGCCGTGTATCGGCCCGTGTGTCGACGCACGGTGCCGGACGGTCGGCCATGCACGCCCAAGGCTACGTCCCGGCGCGTCGGTCGTGGCCTTCGTGGCGGGGGCGGCCGCCGACGCGTCGCGCGGAACCGCTCCCGACGCGCGCGCGACGACTGCCGATGAGCATGCAGAGCCACCGAGCGGCGCTCCCCGCCGCGACAGGCTGCCAGAGCGGGCCGACACCGGCGGCCACCTGTGTACTCGTGTCGACTCCCGAGCGTCCCCCGAGGCGGCAGGCGCCGTCGCAGCTGCCGGCCACCAGCGTCGGCAAGTCAATGAGCCGCCGGGCCCCCGGTCGCGACTCCCCGACGACACTTTGATCTGCATTCCGGCGTCTCGCGGCCGCCGGCGGCCACGGCGACTCGACTCGCCAGCCGCCAGATTTGGCTGTTGCCAAGGCTGGAAGTCTGGCGTGCACTGAGGAGGCGGCGGCGGCCGCAGGTGCTATCTGAGCATCACGGAAACCCGGCACGACGACCGTGACGCCGCAACACGTGAAAGAATCCAAGAAGACATAATCAGCCAACAAGTGTCACGATGGAGCAACGGTGTGCGTTCCAGTGCACGCGTACGCGGAATGTGCCCGACAGCCTAGCTATATAACCCAAGCAAAACAGTCATGCCCACAAACTCGAGTACACGAGCTGCACTACCTGGAACTCCCCCAGCCCGTCCACGACCCGCGACCATTTCTGAGAGATTCACGTCTCTCCGTGGTGCGACCCTTCAGCGGGGGCCGGCGGCCGGCCGTCAGCCGTGTCGGTGACGCACTGCGAGTGTCGCAGCTGTCCGTGCCGAGCGTCGCAGCTGTCCGTGCCGAGCGTCGCAGCTGTCCGTGCCGAGTGTCGCAGCTGTGTCGCGCCCCGACCGCCCGGCCACCAGCGTCGGCAAGTCAATGAGCCGCCGGGCCCCCGGTCGCGACTCCCCGACGACACTTTGATCTGCATTCCGGCGTCTCGCAGCCGCCGGCGGCCACGGCGACTCGACTCGCCAGCCGCCAGATTTGGCTGTTGCCAAGGCTGGAAGTCTGGCGTGCACTGAGGAGGCGGCGGCGGCCGCAGGTGCTATCTGAGCATCACGGAAACCCGGCACGACGACCGTGACGCCGCAACACGTGAAAGAATCCAAGAAGACATAATCAGCCAACAAGTGTCACGATGGAGCAACGGTGTGCGTTCCAGTGCACGCATACGCGGAATGTGCCCGACAGCCTAGCTATATAACCCAAGCAAAACAGTCATGCCCACAAACTCGAGTACACGAGCTGCACTACCTGGAACTCCCCCAGCCCGTCCACGACCCGCGACCATTTCTGAGAGATTCACGTCTCTCCGTGGTGCGACCCTTCAGCGGGGGCGGGCGGCCGGCCGTCAGCCGTGTCGGTGACGCACTGCGAGTGTCGCAGCTGTCCGTGCCGAGCGTCGCAGCTGTCCGTGCCGAGCGTCGCAGCTGTCCGTGCCGAGCGTCGCAGCTGTGTCGCGCCCCGACCGCCCGCCCGCCGGCACGTGCGGCAGCGGCCGCGTCGGTCACAGGTGTGCACGTCGTGCACTGTTGCAGCCTTGTCGGCGCGCGGCGCGTCGTGACGCGGCGGCACGGTCGGCCCGGCCGGCCGAGTCGGCTCCTGCGCGCAGAGCGGCACACGACCGCCGCTGATCCGGCCTTCTGAGCTGACACTGACACGCACACATCTCAACCAACTGTGCGACGATTCAAGCTTTACCAACATAGTTAGCATAGTCACTATGTGACGAAAGGGATCATTTCACTGGGAGACTTCCACTGAGATCTGATATTTACGTGACTAAGTAGTTTTTGCACGTCGATTAACCGATGAGCATACAACGCTTCTGCTTCTCTTGGCACACCCAAGTCCTACGAAACCGGCAAACTCTTAGCCACTACCTAAAATCCAACTACCCTCTGCGGGTAGGACATGGACAGTAATCCAACCAATTGAAGTGCTCGGCGTGCCCATTAATGGGCGGCCAACCCACGTGCATGTCAGCACGCGACAGCATGGTCAGAGTCGTCGGTGCGAGGTGCGGGGCGGCACGCGCTCCGACCGGTCCCGTCCACCACATAAGGCGAGCTGTCGGACGGCCCTCCGTCGGACAATGGCCGGCCACTGTCAGAACCGCGCCGACACGACGGGGGCCGGAGCGTACATGGCGCACCGGAGCGTACATGGCGCAGTCACAACTACGCCGACACGACGGGGGCCGGAGCGTACATGGCGCAGTCACAACTACGCCGACACGACGGGGGCTGGAGCGTACATGGCGCACAGTCAGAACCGCGCCGACACGACGGGGGCCGGAGCGTACATGGCGCAGTCACAACTACGCCGACACGACGGGGGCCGGAGCGTACATGGCGCAGTCACAACTACGCCGACACGACGGGGGCCGGAGCGTACATGGCGCACAGTCACAACTACGCCGACACGACGGGGCCGGAGCGTACATGGCGCACAGTCACAACTACGCCGACACGACGGGGGCCGGAGCGTACATGGCGCACAGTCACAACTACGCCGACACGACGGGGGCCGGAGCGTTCATGGCGCACGGTCAGAAATGCGGCGCTCAGAAGCGACGCCGCGTCAGACACAGAGAACGAGGGCTTTGCGATACGGGTGTGGACAGGCCTGTATGGCTTGGTTCGGGAGTTCCGGTGGCACATACCAGGTATACAGGACATGGCCTGGTACATAATAAAGGACCTGACACACAGGACAGTACCTGGTATACAATACCGGGCATCGCCTCTCAGCATGTAACGGCAGACAGGTCTGGGTAGCTTGGTTCGGGTGTTTCGGTGGTACAGACCAGGTGTACAGGACAGGGTCCGGCATACAATACAGGACCTGGCATACAGGACAGGATCAGGTATGCAATACAAGACCTGGTATACAGGACAGGATCTGGTACACAATACAGAACCTGGCATACAGGATAGGACCTGGCATACAACACAGGACATCGCCTCTCAGCGGGTAACGGCAACTGGGTCGGTCCAAATCCCTGCGGACAGGACGACACCTGAGACGGACCGACGGTGGTGCGCGGACGAGAAGGCGGGTATGGTAGCGCCCGGCGCTGGATGACGCCATCCACGGCATGCGGGGGCGGTGCCAGCTTTTTGCGGGCGGTCGGAGCACCTGCACCTCGGCAACAGTTTCCACACGCACGGCGGATGTTCACGCCCAGTGCCGGCGAAGGTCGCCTGCCCCCCCCTCCTTCCGCCGTGCTGTCAGGCCGACCCGCCCTTCTCGTCGAACGGAGTGGGGAACGCACACCTGCCGGTCCCGCGTGGAGGAGGCTCGCTGAGCGGCCAACCGAGCCGAGGTGCTGCCGGTGTCCCACGTCAGCCACCTCCTGTTGGTGGGTGTCCACGTCAGCCACCTCCTGCTGGTCGAGGTGTTGTCTGTGTACACGTCAGCCACCTCCAGCTGACTGAGGTGCTGCCGGTATCCCATGTCAGCCACCTCCTGTTGGTGGGTGTCCACGTCAGCCACCTCCTGCTGGTCGAGGTATTGTCTGTGTACACGTCAGCCACCTCCAGCTGACTGAGGTGCTGCCGGTATCCACGCCAGCCACCTCCAGCTCGACAGCCGACCGTGGGTGCAGTGTCGGACGGGAGAGACGTGTGTACAGACTGCCACCGGTCGGCGGCAGCTGCGGCGCGTGCCAGCCTCGCCAGCCTGTCCACACCTGCCGTCACGCGTGTCGCGCACAACACGTCACGTACACGCCAGCCGGCCACACATGACGTCATCGTCGGCCGCGTACTTCACACGGCTGACTCTTCAGACTAGCAGAAGCTGCCGGTCTGAAGAGAGGCAGAAACTCGGCCGCGCACCTCACACGGCCGACTCTTCAGACCGGCAGAAACAGCACATAACCGGCGGCGTGACCCGCCGCGTGAAGCCAGTCGCGCCAGACGACGAGTCTCGCTCATAAACTGGACCGGTGCCAGTCGGTATGCAGCAGCCACTGTGCCACGGCCGTATCCCGGGCCGTAAATCTCCCGGACGGCCGGCAGGATTCGGCACGCTGGGCTGTTGGGCCCGCTCGGTCCGCTCGGGTCGCCGCTCAGCTGGCGCGCAGACGCGCCATTCATGAGGCGCGCCGCACGCGCCGCATTCATGAGGCCGGCGCAGCGCGCCTGCAACGACTGCGTTCACATCGCACAAGGCCATCTGCATCCGCTTGCGGCGACGCTGCGACGCGAGGTGCACGCACCGGGCGCGCTTATTAGCCGCTGTTCAGAGGCTCCCATGTCAGTGGTCTGACCGCTTCCAGTTCCGACGCCTTATAGGGCGGCGGCTGGACGTCGAGGCGCGCGCGTCTCGCGGCGCCGGACGCCGGCAAGGTCAGCGCAGGCCGGCGGCCGCGAGCCGCCGCGGCCTGATCGGCCAGCCAATGCAGCCGCTGTGCAATCTTGCCGGCTGTTAATTAACTAGGAACACATGCTAAGATTAATGACATCAGGCATCATTGCCATTGAAGGCAAATGGTGGCCATTTAAGGCAAATGGTGGCGGTAGCCAACGTGGATTCGGACATTAAAAAGCCGCATGTGGTCGAGACAAATTAGAAATGGAGTGGCGGCGGCAGCCACAACAAACAGACTCTGTGGAAGTGGCTTGGCTGGACACTGGGCAGTGAGGCGGCAATCAAGTGACAGCGAGCGAGGAGAAGGCTGGAAAGAGGCTGGAAATTAATGCGCGCTGAGAGATAGGAAGATCACGACCAACTTGGACCATCATGAGAAGTCAGTCGTCTACCTGGCTCCGGCAAGCGCGATATCTCGCGCCCGAAGACGCCACCGCGACATTGGCCAGGACACCATCCGATCGCCGTAAATATATCTTCACTAGTGATCGTCGCTGACTGGAGTCACACTAATTACGCCGAATGCATACCTGGACAACATTTCCATACCATTCAGACTATCTCTGGGGACACTGCTTTCGAGAGTCGCACGTGAGCTGAAGAAGACTGACCGCAGATCAGCTGGGACCGCTACCCGGCCAATGTGGGCGCCCACATCAGCACGGCGCGCCGCTACCCGGCCAACTCGGCGACAGAAGCCGGCCGCGGGGCGCTATAACCAACGCTAAGTGTCCCTCCCGGCGACTGTCGACGCGGCGTTTTGTCGCTTTCGACCACTCCAGCAGCTGTGTAAAATTCCGCCCCCGGATGTTGTTCATTGTCGGCCAGCTCTGTTCTGCTGCATTACATGGCAGTCATCCTCGCCTCTTGCCGCTCCCACAACCACCCCGCTCGTCAGTTCCGTGCCGACCTCGGCCCGCCCTGTACCGGTACCTTCAGGCCACTCGGTGTGGCCACGTCCACAACTAGTCTCTTTGACATCCCCTCCCCGCCCGGCCGCCCGGCTTGAAGGCGCGGTCGCGTCGCGGTACACCCTCCGTTCACACTGCAGTCCGGCGGGGCAAAAACCGCCGCCTGCGACCGGCCGTCTGGCCGAGTGGATGGGACGATCGATGTCCAGAAACACATGCTGAATAATGGATCACCAGCATGCCACATCGTCGTACACCGGAGACAGATGATTCAACATTGTTTACAAGTCCATGCGCATGGAGCTGCGGGGCGACCCTGTTCAGAAGCTGTGTCGCGTTGATGAGATCGTCGGATGTCGGCACGATGCGCGCGGCCGACATGACTGCCGCACGGATTACGAAGTAATCGCCGGAGCTTCCGCGGCGGTCAAGCGGACGGTGCTCGGCGGAATTCGCCCAACCGCTAGGCGAACGGCGGGCCGCTTCTTCCCCGAGGGCGGTCGCTGAACTGGGTGAGAGCGGTGAGCTGGGTGAGAGCGGTCAGAGCCCGCCGGCGCTCGCCGTCTCGGCCGGCGGCAATTCGCGTCGCGGCATTCGCGCGAACGCCCGACAAACGACTGCGAAATTTTGTGTGCGCCACCGGAAGCCGAGTGCGCTGGCCGAGTTCCCGATAAGTGGTATCGCGCACGCGATTTCGCCTCGGTTTCTCCAGTGCTGTGCCAACGCCTGGCCCGTGACGCTGGCGTACCGCGACGTCACTGTCATCTCTGTCGCATTCTACCAGTATGTGCAGAGCAGGAGGGGGTGGGGAGGTGAGGCTGCTGCTGCTGCAACCTCGAAGCTGCGATCATGCCACAAAACTCCTCTAACCGATGTCGGTGTATGTTAGCCATCGTCGAATGGAGCTGGTGATCGGCGGTGGAATAATGCTATTTCGCTGTGTGCGATGTTGAAATGCGTGCAGACGGGTGTCGACAATTGCCACGCAAACGATACATTTTAAAATGCCGTATAATTCCTGCATATGCAATCTGCAAAGAGTTCACCAAAAAGGGTGTTTGTTTTTCTCGACACCTTAGGTAGGAGGGTAAGAGCGTCTTTTTGCTATTGTTTTAATGTATGATAGTAAAAGCTGTTATTGTACAACCGACCACATCATAGGAATTCCATCACCTGGAATTGTACTACGAAGTGTGAATGTTTCACTATCCGTGAGTGATCGTGAGCGTGATAGCTGCAATTTCGGCGCTGTTCCAAACGAAGAGTGAAGAAAGTCTATGATACGTCAAACATAGCATACGTTTATGGTACGTCTAAGCGATGTCAACATTTTTTTTGGAGAAGTATGTCGATTAAATATTCACAAAGTTGATTGATTCGGACCAAGAATTGATCTCTGTTGATAACCACACTCGATTTCAAGCTTGGTATCGTGGAATTTCACTTCATCTGCTTTCTTAAGTATGACAGTACATCAGTGTTATTCACAATAGTACGAATTCGACAGAACCCAATCCACCATCAGCAATTTTCACAAGGTCGAAGTCGTCATTAGTCGTCAACACACCGTCAGCCGGGGTACGGTACACGAAGTAAAGCATTTGCCCTCCATCCCGCCCCTCCTGCAGTAATACCACCCCAACTTCTGTGGTCAGGACAGTCACCCCCAATTCGTCAAACCCCAGTACGACCTGGCGCAACATCTCCTGGCCACTCTCGTCCATCCAGCCACACCCGCTTCCGAGTCCAACGCCGTCACCGACGCGGGCCACGCGCCCTGTCGCGGCGCCGGCAGCGCCTCAGGCGCGCCGTCACGCACGGCTGCGCCGGCGCCGACTACTCACAGAGCGGTAACTCTCGCCGCATGACCCGGTCGGACGGTGAGGTGGGCAGGTCGGGTCAGCCGGCCACAGCCGGGGATGGTCGGCACGGCCGAGCGGCGCTCACGAGCCACGCGGGGGCGGTCACGTTCTGCTCCACGTGCGGCCACCACGTCCGACTGGAAGTGTGGCGTCCGGCCGTCCGGAGGGCTCCGGTGCAGCGCGGGTGGCGGGTCAAACGCTACCCGCGCACAGGCACCCTCGTGCAGTCAGGCGGCGCGCTCCGACAACATACAGGTGGCACCGGGTAAAACGGGTAAGCGTCCTCGGCCTATTGTGGACCGGGTCAAAAACACTTTTTTTTAAATAGTCTTGAGCGGAATCGGGTCGAACGAAGCACGTGTGAGCCAAGTGTTTGGCCTGCACGTGCTCAGACGGCGTGGCCTAGCCGCAGAGAACACCCTTTGTGAACTGTGTTAGCTGTTTAACTGGGCGTCGGAGTGCATCGACCAAAGGTGACCGCTACTGCCCACCCCTTGGGAACCGAGCAGCACCAGCTGAGAAAGATCAGCTCAGCTCAGCACCAGGAAAGCTAGAACACAGGCCTATTAACCATAGAAGGCTGACAACAACACACGTAAACAACGCGAGCAGCGTCAACTATGTACAAGCACCGCCAAACAACGATCGCATAGCCTGCACGCCATCTCCACGATCGCCACGAAGCTGTGGGCCACTCGGACCGGCACACCCGGGCACACGGTTTGGCCAGACAAGCTCCCGACAAACCGCGAACAGACCGGACTGACGCCAGCCGCCGGACAACGCCGCCGAATGGACCGCCGCCGGGGAAGGCGTCCCTCGGGCGACCGCCGACCCGGCGGCACGCGGACGGAAACACGGACCCCAGTCACAATGCCACAATGCCGGCTTCACAATGCCGGAGAGATGTTACAGACCCAGAGCGACATATACGGTGAGCTTACGGACACTTAGAAACTCTACGGAAACACAGAGCCCAGTGACAGCGGTCGTAACTTCACGTGACCGTCAGGCCAACGGGCACGGCACGCCCTGGCCGCTCGTCAACCCCTCAGGCCGACCACTCATGGAGGACGGAACGAATTTCTGGCCCATTCGCCATGGCGGACGCGTCATTGCAGCACTCATGGAGCTCCACTGGAACGCTGTTCGAGCGCCGGTGGAACACCGCCGAAGCACCGTTGAAGCACCACTGGAGCCGAAGGCACCGCAGCGTGATGTGGCTCGCATGACTCCACCAAACGACCCAGCCCATGTAACGATCTCGCTTCGGCATGACACGTGCTGTACTGTGAGGGCGCGGTGCAGAAGCTGACAGCTGCGCACACCCGATGAATAAAGTCATGCTTAGCTTTCAGCTTTCCACCATTATGAAGTAGCATTTTCAACAAAGTAGCTTCTGGCTAAAATGATCTCAAAGCCCCACAACAGTAGACACGCAGACAGGCCAATCTTTCTGTTCGGTTTCACAATGCCAGCGAGATGTTGCAGACTCCGCGCGACATGTATGGTGAGCTTCAGCCGGAGAGATCGCTCGGCACTTCGCGTCTGATCAGAGCCGCTTCATCTCTAAGCCGAGCTATGATGTGCGGATTAATGTCATATGTCTAGACCGAACCGCACCGAGCACCCTACATCTAACCAATCGAAAGAGATTCCAACACGCAAATTATGTATATCGCCAGTTAGTGTCACCTCTGCTGTCGCTAGTGTTCTGCACCCATCCTATTACTGTCTGTGTGCGTCTTGTCGGAAAATATGTCTCAGCTGACGATATGGCCCTGATATGAATAAGCATTAGATAACATTTAAGAAATTGATTAAATATATATATATATAAATCACTTCTTGATACATTCTCATAGCCAGTACTTCCGGTCGGTGAGTTTCAGCTGGCTCCGTACACTGCCGGGACCGCCTGTCTGTGTGCATGTCGCTCGAGAGGCTCCGTCCACTGCCGGGACCGCCTGTCTGTGCGCCTGTCGCTCGAGAGGCTCCGTCCACTGCCGGGACCGCCTGTCTGTCTTTGCGCCTGTCGCTCGGGAGGCTCCGTCCACTGCCGGGCCGCCTGTCTGTGCGCCTGTCGCTCGAGAGGCTCCGTCCACTGCCGGGACCGCCTGTCTGTGCGCCTGTCGCTCGAGAGGCTCTGTCCACTGCCGGGACCGCCTGTCTGTGCGCCTGTCGCTCGAGAGGCTCCGTCCACTGCCGGGACCGCCTGTCTGTGCGCCTGTCGCTCGAGAGGCTCCGTCCACTGCCGGGACCGCCTGTCTGTGCGGCTGTCGCTCGAGAGGCTCCGTCCACTGCCGGGACCGCCTGTCTGTGCGGCTGTCGCTCGGGAGGCTCCGCCTGTCGCTCGAGAGGCTCCGTCCACTGCCGGGGCCGCCTGTCTGTGCGCCTGTCGCTCGAGAAGCTCTGTCCACTGCCGGGGCCGCCTGCCGCCTGTCGCTCGGGAGGCTCCGCCTGTCGCTCGAGAGGCTCTGTCCACTGCCGGGACCGCCTGACTGCGCCTGTCGCTCGGGAGGCTCCGCCTGTCGCTCGGGAGGCTCCGCCTGTCGCTCGAGAGGCTCCGTCCACTGCCGGGACCGCCTGTCTGTGCGCCTGTCGCTCGAGAGGCTCCGTCCACTGCCGGGACCGCCTGACTGCGCCTGTCGCTCGGGAGGCTCCGCCTGTCGCTCGAGAGGCTCCGTCCACTGCCGGGACCGCCTGACTGCGCCTGTCGCTCTGGAGGCTCCGCCTGTCGCTCGAGGCCGCTGGCCGGCCGGCGGACCGATTGCTGCCGATCGATGCCGCGCTCCGTCCCAGGCGACGCACAGCGCGGATAACTAGGTCTGCCGGAGGCTGCCGGCGATGGCCGCACGGAGCAATACGCCTGCAGTGGTTACTGTAGGCAATAGCATGCAGCACAAAAGAGACTACCGAGCACGGATGGTCTTCCGGACACTAGACCATAGCGCCAAAGCATCCAAGTGGCATGGAGATCCATCACCTCGGAACATAGCACCAATCGTCAAAATAGCCTCGGGCATGCGTGTGTTTTCTGTGTGTTCTCACACATGCACCCACTTATTTCGAAGAAATGCATCTGTGTCTCGATGCATCGTTCCAATATTTCGAGATAAGAGTCCAGACGTCCTCTTTAGCCTAGGTGTGGATCTTTAAACTACAAATGAGCGTGCCAAAAGCTCAGCACAGAACCAACCATTGGTGTCGGGGCAAAGCAAGTTTATGCTGTAAAAAGTCCAAATTGCCGACATTTCATCAACTCCTTGTTCTTATTGGTGTATTTGTTAAACTAGTGGTCAAGAAAACCCTACTCAGCTCCAAATTATATTTAATCTTAGAGAAGCTGCCCGAGTGTCAGGATGTAATCGATACCGATGTATAGGTATAACATCGGATTATCAACTTATAATTATGTATAAATAAATAAATATATATATATATATATATATATATATATATATATATATATATATATATATATATATATATATATACATCCATACAATTATACACTAATGTTAAAACAAACGAGATTGACAGGCAGGAGACGAGCAAACCGTCGCGAAGTTATGAAGAACCATCCGGGACTGGCAAAACACGTCAGCCGCTTCCGCATCGCGCAGCCACAGCGCCATTTCCATACTCCGAGTGTCGACAACACAGGTACAGTACAATCGTCAACAACGCATATCTCGACTGCAATCGCGATGCATATCTATTTGGCAAGCGTTCACGGTAATGCCGTCATGCCGGCTCACGTAATAACCACCGACAGCTCCCCGCTAATGGCACGCCGGCTCACGTCATAACCACCAACAGCTCCCCGCTAATGGCATGCCGGCTCACGTCATAACCACCAACAGATCCCCGCTAATGGCATGCTGCGCATGTCATAACCACCAACAGCTCCCCGCTAATGGCATGCCGGCTCACGTCATAACCACCAACAGATCCCCGCTAATGGCATGCCGGCTCACGTCATAACCACCAACAGCTCCCCGCTAATGGCATGCTGGCGCACGTCACAACCACCAACAGCTCCCCGCTAATGGCATGCTGGCGTACGTCACAACCACCAACAGCTCCCTGCTAATGGCATGCTGGCGTACGTCACAACCACTAACAGCTCCCTGCTAATGGCATGCCGGCGCATGTCATAACCACTGACAGCTCCCCGCTAATGGCATGCTGACGCATGTCACAACCACCAACAGATCCCCGCTAATGGCATGCTGGCGTACGTCACAACCACCAACAGCTCCCTGCTAATGGCATGCTGGCGTACGTCACAACCACCAACAGCTCCCTGCTAATGGCACGCCGGCTCACGTCATAACCACCAACAGCTCCCCGCTAATGGCATGCCGGCACACGTCACAACCACCAACAGCTCCCCGCTAATGGCATGCTGGCGCATGTCATAACCACTGACAGCTCCCCGCTAATGGCATGCTGGCGCATGTCACAACCACCAACAGCTCCCCGCTAATGGCTTGCTGGCGTACGTCACAACCACCAACAGCTCCCCGCTAATGGCATGCCGGCGCATGTCATAACCACTGACAGCTCCCCGCTAATGGCAGCTGGCGCAGTCACAACCACCAACAGCTCCCCGCTAATGGCATGCTGGCGCATGTCATAACCACCAACAGCTCCCCGCTAATGTCACGCCGGCACGCGTCACAACCACCAACAGCTCCCCGCTAATGGCATGCTGGCGCACGTCATAACCACCAACAGCTCCCCGTTAATGGAACGCCGACGCACATCATAACCACGGACGCCTTCTCAGTAATGACACGCGGCAAAGACGGACGATCGGCGAGCACAGTCGGCGCTCCCGGCATCGTGCGGCGGTGAGCGGCGGTGAACATCGTCGGCGGTGAACGGCACGGGCATGTTATTGGGTAACTGGAGTATTATTCCTGGAGATCCACCGTATTCAGAGGAGCATACTAAGCAGGTCCGGCGGGCTTGCCGGTGTACACAGATGAAAGCGCAGCATGAATACATGATATAACAGATACAGCTCATTGAAGCGAGTGCATGGGTCTTCGCTATGCGTGACGACACATTTGCATTTCGGTTCTGTAGTGCAGGACTATGAAAGGTCTTAGCATGAGTGGCGGACGTTCACTGTCCTAAGCAACGGCCGAGCCATTGTCTCTGGATGAGTGATAACGCCCGGTTGGTCAGCTGATTGCCGACCGAAATATGTCATTGTCCAACCAGTTGGCCTTCAGGACCAACGGGCACCGACATATAGATGGGCGATTAGGAAATCGTGTAAAGAGCGCTTTTGTGCTCGCTCGTTATGATTATGTGTGCCAGCGTCCGGCAGTCGGTGACTCAATGTTTTTGTGGCGAACCATGAAGTTAGCATGTCCAGCAGCAATGGTCATGGCGCCACTTATTCTGCTGACCTTAGCGAGTTAAAAGTGTAGTTTCCGACCATCGGAACTCCAATCACCGAGGAGATTTGTCCAGATATTGAAAATGGCATCCTAATGGACAAGTTACGGTGGTACGGAATTTGCTCTCGATGGTTTGGGAGCTACCCTGAGTAGCGGAATGTAGCTGGTTAGAGGCTCATGACTCATGACATATCATGACCCATTATGCTCACCTGAAAAAAAAACCTCGACATCTACGCTCTCAGTGAACTGTGGAACCCTCGGGCGTAGCTCATCGGTCCTATACTAACCAGACTTTTCACCGATGACCGACCTAGCTTCCTTCCTCATGGGAAACTCGTGGCGAATGTTGATGTCACCCAGATACTATTACACAGATACCAGGGACGCCTCCTCAGATGAGTCCTGGGCTCACCGATCTAATGCGTTGTTTTGAAAGTTATCCAACTACGCTCTAGACTGCGCTCAAATCTAATTTTCTTAAAGTGAAAGCGTCCAAAACTGCCTTCATGTGATTTCGCTCAACGCAAACCCTCCGCAGCGCCGAACTATTTCGTATTAACCTTTCCGATAGTGTCAGCCCCTCTTCCCACAGCCTACGAGCATTGGGCATCATGCTCGATCAGTCACTAACCTGGGAATCAGATGTGCCTCGTGAGAACATGCGCCGCCATTCTGATGTCACATTACAGATTTCGCCGCCACTTCTCTGAAACAGCCCTTATAGCGATAATCACGGCGCATGGTTTTCTCCTCATACTGTTCTACCTGACGGTGTTTGTGAGGGGCCACCCCTCCCCCGCAAAAAATACCTCGACATAATTATACAAATCATCAACTTCGCTGTACGCTCTGTGGCAGACCTCCGGCGGTCAAACCAAGTCAGTAACGAACGCGCTTCTTTTCTAGCCCTGGTAACAATCGACAACTTGTAGTTCTGTACAAGTCTGTGACGCCACAAGCTGGGCAGGCTACGGACGAAGAATGGAACATCCTACATACCTGGGAACTGCCACTCCACACTCCACTCAATGTTACTTCCAAATGACACACTGCATGAAATATACAATGGTGCCATATTCGCACCGGGCGGAATTGAACACTGAAAGGCAGCATGCTCACTCGAAGGATCACAGCTCAGTGGCAGAGCGAAGAGCAAGCTCGTCAGCAAGCTCGTCAGCAAGCTTGTTAGCATCTCCGTCCCACTGACATTGCTCTCGCAAACACGCTGCACGTCTGCTAAATGGCGGCTTTAGAGCCCGCCGACCACATGCACCTCCGACACGCGGGCAAACTCACAACCCAGACACAGACCAACTCCCCCTCCCACTCCCTACACACACGCACCCCTCCCTCATACACACACGCACACGCATACAGACACTTACACACACGCACATACGGACATGCACACAGACACGGACACGGACACGCGCACACACGGACCCACAAACACACGCACACGCACGGACACACATGCACACGCACACGCACACGCACACGCACACGCACACGGACACACATGCACACATACACACAAACACACACGCACACACACGCATGCACATGCACACGTACACGCACACGCACACGCACACGCACATTGACACACATGCACACATACACACACACACGCACACAGACACACGCATGCAAACGGACACACACACACGGACGCACACAGACACGCACACATACGCACACACAGACACACGCATGCAAACGGACACACACACACGGACGCACACAGACACGCGGACACACGCGGAGGGGCCAGCCGTCGCAGCTGACGAGCGGCGGTCCAGTTGTCAGAAGCGGTGTCACCAGCGGCCATTGCCCTCGCCGGCCGGCCGGCCGCCGGCCAAGTGTGCCACGCTCTCCCCCCTGCCCCGGGAGTGTCGTCTGCCAGCTGTGCTGACGGAGGGGGTCATTACGTGGGATGATCAGACGCTGCGCGCAGACAGGGGTACCATACACACACCACAGAGGCGGTGATGAAGGTGGCGGCGGCGCTGGCCAGGCTGCCGGCGCCGTGCCACACTGTGCCGTGCCACGCTGCGCCGTACCACGCTGCGCCGTACCACGCTGCGCCGTGCCACGCTGCGCCGTGCCACGCTGCGCCGTACCACGCTGCGCCGTGCCCCGCTGCGCCGTGCGTGCTGATCCACACCCAGCGAGCCGCTCCCAGCTCGCCGGCGTGAGGCCGGCCGGCTCAAGTGTTGGCTCAGCCGTCGAGGGCCGTGATGGCGGCTCGGAAGTGAAGCGCAGCCCGGCAGGGCGCAGCGCCGGTGGCGTGCCGTGACGCGGCATCACCGGCCACGAGAGCCACCGGGCCTCTCCGGTCGTCAGCAAAAACAACATTCTTGGCCTCTTGAACAGGTGCACGCAGCCCGCACCTCCTTAACACACAAGGAACGCCAAACTATATCCTTTGTTACAGGATAGCCTCAGCTATGAGCCCCCCAATCTACACTCAACTCGAAGATAGCCAAGAGCACGGCTTGGATATGCACTCCAACCAGTAAGTATCCAACCAAACCGTGACGAAAGAAGCCACGGTATTGTACAGTGCACACCTTCCAACGATCAGTCAGTCTTTTGTTACATCGTCCGGCTTCATTGAAGCTAACACTGAACAGTTCGTACTGGACAGTGGCGCTGTACTCAATGGCTGTCCGGCTGATAGGCAACAGACACGACGACGACCACCGATGTTTGTTTTGTTTTCTGTGGCTGTGAGTAGGACAGCCCGGGCTGCTCCATCTCCATACCAGTGGGCAGCATCAGAGCCGGCTGCACAACAGCACCTCCACCTCTGCCACCCCTGCCCTGCGCTGCACACTGTAATCGCATAACCTGTGCCACCACAACACCTCCACTTTCCCCGACATCGCAACGATAACACACCAGCTGCCTACGGACTCTGAAACCATAGACCACATTCTTTCCCCACCGCCATTGCAACGACACTACTTCTGTCCCTCAGCGGCGGTGGAACCACACCATCTGGTCCGCCTCGCCGACACTCTGGAACCACACCGGTGGCAGTTCTCCGTCACCGGCGATGTCGGCGATCCCGGCCTTGATACCACTCCGCCGCTCACGACCGACCTTCAGAGCTGTTTGCCAGTGTGTTCTCGCCTCCAGCTCTCCAACCAGTGACAAACGGTCAACAGTACGTGCGACTCCGCCCTATGTCAGCGGTGAAGCCGGAGGGCGCGACTGGCACCCACCCGCACCTGGCGCCCAGCCACACCTGGGCATGGAAGGGTGTGTTGCTGCCGCCAAGCCACACCCGGGCATGGAAGAGTGTGTTGCTGCCGCCCAACCACACCTGGGCATGGAGGAGTGGGTTGCTGCCGCCAAGCCACACCTGGGCATGGAGGAGTGGGTTGCTGCCGCCAAGCCACACCTGGGCATGGAGGAGTGGGTTGCTGCCGCCAAGCCACACCTGGGCATGGAGGAGTGGGTTGCTGCCGCACAACCACACCTGGGCATGGATGAGTGGGTTTCTGCCGCCAAACCGCACCTGGGCATGGAAGAGGTGTTGTTGCCACCCAAACGCTAGATGCAGCCCCCACGCACCCAGGGCGAGCACAGCCAACTCGGTAGGCATCCACGATAAGTTGCCCAAAATTAAATAACTAAAAGTTCTTGTTCTTCCTTCTTAAGGTGAGGTGTCATGTAATAATACCAAACAAACTACTGGAGATGTTCGCCTATGGCATCCATTTGTCGAAAAAGACCATGGCAGTCTTAACGACGTTTCTTGAGAAAGGGAAACAGAGGCAGACAGGGAGACAGGGAGCGAGACAGGGAGCGAGACAGAGAGCGAGACAGAGACAGAGACAGAGACAGAGACATAGACAGAGAGCAGAGACAGAGAGACAGAGACAGAGAGACAGAGACAGAGACAGAGACAGAGACAGAGACAGAGACAGAGACAGAGACAGAGACAGAGACAGAGACAGAGACAGAGACAGAGACAGAGACAGAGACAGAGACAGAGACAGAGACAGAGACAGAGACAGAGACAGAGACAGAGACAGAGACAGAGACAGAGACAGAGACAGAGACAGAGACAGAGACAGAGACAGAGACAGAGACAGAGACAGAGACAGAGACAGAGACAGAGACAGAGACAGAGACAGAGACAGAGACAGAGACAGAGACAGAGACAGAGACAGAGACAGAGACAGAGACAGAGACAGAGACAGAGACAGAGAGACAGAGAGAGAGAGAGAGAGAGAGAGAGAGAGAGAGAGAGAGAGAGAGAGAGAGAGAGAGAGAGAGAGAGAGAGAGAGAGAGAGAGAGAGAGAGAGAGAGAGAGAGAGAGAGAGAGAGAGAGAGAGAGAGAGAGAGAGAGAGAGAGAGAGAGAGAGAGAGAGAGAGAGAGAGAGAGAGAGAGAGAGAGAGAGAGAGAGAGAGAGAGAGAGAGAGAGAGAGAGAGAGAGAGAGAGAGAGAGAGAGAGAGAGAGAGGGGGTAGCGGCAGAGCTTTGATCTTGTGCTCCGGCCCCAGCAGACGGGTTCGCCAGCGTGCTCGAGCACGG
Organism: Imbricaverruca yamaguchii; assembly: GCA_034440575.1. Classification (NCBI taxonomy): domain Eukaryota; kingdom Metazoa; phylum Arthropoda; class Thecostraca; family Neoverrucidae; genus Imbricaverruca; species Imbricaverruca yamaguchii. Next base: position 221,191 of record JAOTOL010001539.1, read on the forward strand.
ATCAGAGAGTATGAACGTGATAAAGCCGGGCGGCCGACCATCATCGACCCCAGGCCGCTCGTCGGCCGGGGAGGTGGCCGCCACGGCGTCTGCAGTCGGCAGGAGGCGCCGCGAGATCACCGCTCCCGGCGGCGGCGGCGGCGGCGGCGGCCAGCCAGAGGTCTGAGCGTGCCGCCGAGCTGCCCGCAGCAGCCGCCGACACAAACACACAACTCACACGGCTGCCGCTGGGCGCCCGGCTTCAGGCGAAGCTCCGTCATGCATGTATGCAACGTGAGACGATAGTGCAGGGCACGGCCAATTAGCCACCTCATGAGAAGTACCATATTTCATGGTGAGCGCTCTGGACGCGTGTTACGGGGACTGGCAGTCGGCTAACGCTGTCGAAGTGCAGCAGTCGCAGGCAGATTCACAACATCCAGGTTGTGGCGTTTGTGCCTTCAAGGGTATGCAAGGAGGTAGGAGCGAAATTCAGTGTCATCGGGCCCTTGTCATCTCACATGAATTATGTGGTATGACGAGGGAAGCATGGTGAAATAGAGCCGGATACCTCACGGTTGTGTACGCATGGCTTCGCGATCAGCATGTGCCGAGTATGAAAACAAACATGATGCCTTGATGATTCTCCAACAAACCAGACACCTATTCGGGTTCCTAGCACTTGAGTCACAGCTAGATGTCTCTTCCTTCGCTTGTTTAGATCTGTGCTTGATGGTCACGCCCGTGAATAGAGCAACACGACGCGGAAGCTGACAGCCCTCCATTGTGACATAAGTGTTTCCTCAGCTTTCACCAGGCTGTTGCGATGAGAATTGTCGCACAAGGTTCACTGTGGTGTGGCCATTAGCACCTTGTCAAGACCTGGGACGCTACTGTCTCAATGACTGCAGTCAGCGACCTTGATTTCTGAAAATGATTGGTGCGGAAATTCATGGAAGAAATGCGCCGGACAAAATGGATTCGTGGGGTACTCCACAGGGTACAACGTTAACAGCTGAAATTATCTGGGGGCAGACCAACATGGGGGAGTCAAGAGGCCCCTCAAAAGCAAGCAAATCGACAAAGCCTGCAGCTCATTTGCTTTCCTTCGCAACCACGCTGCAACACATAACCGAAACCCGTTTTGAATACCGACACACGATCCGTAACGGGTGGAGTGGGGATGAGCGTGTGGGGGGCGCATCGACTGCAGTGATAATGCAGCGACGATCCGTAACGGGTGGTGTGGGGATGAGCGTGTGGGGGCGCATCGACTGCAGTGATAATGCAGCGACGATCCGTAACGGGTGGTGTGGGGATGAGCGTGTGGGGGCGCATCGACTGCAGTGATAATGCAGCGACGATCCGTAACGGGTGGTGTGGGGATGAGCGTGTGGGGGGCGCATCGACTGCAGTGATAATGCAGCGACGATCCGTAACGGGTGGTGTGGGGATGAGCGTGTGGGGGGCGCATCGACTGCAGTGATAATGCAGCGACGATCCGTAACGGGTGGAGTGGGGATGAGCGTGTGGGGGCGCATCGACTGCAGTGATAATGCAGCGACGATCCGTAACGGGTGGAGTGGGGATGAGCGTGTGGGGGGCGCATCGACTGCAGTGATAATGCAGCGACGATCCGTAACGGGTGGTGTGGGGATGAGCGTGTGGGGGGCGCATCGACTGCAGTGATAATGCAGCGACGATCCGTAACGGGTGGAGTGGGGATGAGCGTGTGGGGGGGCGCATCGACTGCAGTGATAATGCAGCGACGATCCGTAACGGGTGGTGTGGGGATGAGCGTGGGGGGGCGCATCGACTGCAGTGATAATGCAGCGACGATCCGTAACGAAAATTGCGCGCCGCCGCTGCCGTTTGGCGGCACATTGACGCGTGCGCGGCGGACCGCCAGCCAGCTGGATGCCAACACTGTGGACGGCAACAGGCTCACACGAGGGCCGGCACTGAGTTCGTCCTCAGCGAGGGCAGCGTCAGAAGAGACCGCCGCCATCGTGGCAGTTGTGCCCGCCACCTGCAGGTCGGTAATTGGCTTTACGACACATCGACCGTTGAGTCATGCAGCGCCGCCAATCGCTCACGCCAATTGGTCGCGGGCGAAGATTAGCGACAGGTGAGACTCGAACCCACAACCTTTCGATCGTGAGACGAGCAACTTGCCCCCATACTACTCGTCCCCGCCGCCACCTGCACAGCTAGCAGTCGCCGAGAAGTCGGTGCGGAGGAGAGTCGGTGCGGAGGAGAGTCGGCGGAGTGCCGCTAGGTCAGTGACCAGCATGCAGGGCACGCCCCGGGCGGCAGTCAGCTGGCGGCCGTCGGACGTATCCGGTCGGCTCCTCGCAACAGGGCCGTCGGTGGTCTCGGCGGCCCGTCGCCGCCGACTGCTGTGCCACACCCGACCAGCCGCAGGCGCGCCCGGCGGGTCAGACTCGGCCGGCGTCGGTCCGCCACGTGCCGGTCCGACCGCGCCAGGCCTCTCGTCGGACAATCAAAACATGTTGTGTTGCGCGTTAACTGCCGGTCGTGTCGCCGCCGGTGGGCGTTGCGGCCGCGTTGCGAGGCGGCGCGGTCGACCTCCGACCAGGCCTGACAAATAGGCTGCTCTTGAATTGTTGTCGTCCGGGGCAGTGTTCTCTCTGAAAAATTGTCATCTGCCTGTTCTTGCTGGATGATCAAATAGTAATATGCTTGTGAATTACTACAATTACTGCCCGCTGACTACACGCCCGAAACTCATTGGAGAGTGGAAAGGAAATTTGTCACGTGAGAAATAGAAAGAAAACTATCCTCTCTGAAATGGATGTCTCAGAGATTCTCCTCTCGACATCCAGATCCCAGTGCATCAATTCAAACATGTCCCCGACGGCCGACGGCTGGTGTTGCGCCACCTGCGGCCTGTGCCAGCGGCGCCGACCGGCACAGTTCAGCCGCCACCTGCGGCCTGTGCCAGCGGCACCGACCGGCACAGTTCAGCCGCCACCTGCGGCCTGTGCCAGCGGCGCCGACCGGCACAGTTCAGCCGCCACCTGCGGCCTGTGCCAGCGGCGCCGACCGGCACAGTTCAGCCGCCACCTGCGGCCTGGCCAGCGGGGCCGACCGGCACAGTTCAGCCGCCACCTGCGGCCTGTGCCAGCGGCGCCGACCGGCACAGTTCAGCCGCCACCTGCGGCCTGTGCCAGCGGCACCGACCGGCACAGTTCAGCCGCCACCGGCTGGTTGTGTCGGAGGGTAATGTTTCGACCAGACGAGGTCACGCCGCTCAGAAGATGCCGCCGCCGGCAGGTCCGGTTGGCGATACGAACCGAGGCAGGAGGAGAGGGGATGGGGACTGTTTACATCGAAACCGTCACACTCGATCACGCTCGTCACCATCGATTGCTGCCCGGTGCGACTGCTGCCGCTGCGACGTCACAACACGCACGCCGAGTGTGACGAGCGTCGAGCGTCGGGCGTCGGGCGTCGGGCGTCGGGCGTCGGCCGGCGAAACGGTGGTGCAAGTCCGAGAACACGCCGCGCAAAGTATGGTATGTACGTGCCGACACGTTGGGATGACTGGGTCGGTGCGACTGAGCGTCCGCCCTGAGTTGTGGACCTTCCACCGGTCGTTCCAACCGGCGGTGAGGAGCCGCAGAGCGCAAACCGTCCCGTGGCCAAATACCGACAGGCTTCTGCGTCGGGCGTCCGGTCCCAACTACTCGACTCAGCACCACTGCTTCCCGTCGCCGGGGGCCCCTCGCACGGCTGTCGCCAACTCATTAGACGCCCAGCTGTGACCATTGCCCACCACCGCCCGCGGACGCCGCCGGCGCCGTGTGGCGCAGCCGCAGCGGCCGGGTAGCGGCGCTGCGGCCGCGGCGCCCGCAGCGCCGCCGGCGGTGGAGCGCCCCGGGCGCCAGTACGGCAGCAGCCGCCTGGTGTCCGCCGGCCGGGCGGCCCACGCACACGCTGGACTTTCACCGCACCTGCGACCTTGACCGCGCCGGGTCGACGTCGGGCCACGCTCCCAGGCTGCACCACCGGAAGCACGCGACTATGACTTGCTGGTCGCACGTCGAGTGGGGTGTTTGACCAGTGTGTGGGTACAGACGCGGAGCCGGACGCTCAGCTCAGGCGCCGCCGAGTGCGCCAGGGCTGGCCGCGACGCGCCACCTCGCTCGTCCGATACGATCCGGCCGTCCGCCGGTGGAATATGATTCGTGGATCTGGCCCGCACCGGAGGCCTCATTCCACACTGGCATGCAGCAGTCAGGCCACGCAACTGCTTCGCAGCTGCAGCTCCCGTGCGGGCTTCTCCAGTCGCGGCACTGTTCCCCCCCCCCCCCCCAGCTGCAGCTCCCGTGCGGGTTCCTCCAGCGGCGGTCCAGCTGCGGATTTGTCCACCCTCCAGCTGTGATGTTCTTCACACCCCACTCCCCAGCCCACGCAACCCACTCACCAACCTCGGGTCGCCACTAAACGATCCTTTTTTAACCCCGCAGTTAAGAAACCATGTTGTTCTTATTCGGCCTACCATGGTGTTTTCATTCAGCCTAGCTTGGCTTACAGCCTCCACCTGCAGACTTGGCCCATACTCGGCTCCCGTATTCCAACCGCGGACTCTCCCATCTCCACCTCCCAGCGCCCAACGGTGTTCAGCTTCCAGCTGGTCATCCGTATCGCCGCCTGGGATTGGCGGAGCGCAACGTGGGCGGTGGGCTCCATTCACTAGCCAGCGGCGGCGCGGCGGCGACGCCAATCCCGTCAGTGCCGTGAAGTGGCTCTTGTGGTCACACATTGCGTGGCAGACGCGCACTTAAGTCCTGCGCGGGCATCCGTGTGTCGGTGCACGGTACGGCCCGAGCCGCCCATTGGCCGCCAAACCCAGCCGTCAGGCATGCCATAAGCCGCTCGGCGGCCCAGGAATGGTCCTCGGTGACAGCCTATGGCGTGGGCTGCGCTGGCCAGCTGAGCATATACAATAAGCTGCCAGTTATGCAGCCGGGCTTGGCTACCGGTCTGAACCGATGGCGGACACGTGCGGCGGGTGAACGTCGGACGAGCGCCGGGAGCCGACGCGTCGAATGTGCGGTGGCAGGCGCACTGGCGAGCGGCCGCCAGCGCCTGCCCACGCACGGCGAGAACGGCACGGTCGCCGGCCGGCCCAGCGACCGGCAGCTCGTGCAGCGGCTCGGCCGGAGCGTGGCCGTCACACCGCCGACCGGACCCCGCCGGCGGCCAGCACACCTGGCGCCGCTCGCCGTCGCCGCCGCCGGCTGCGACCACTTCCCGACGAGTTACGGTCGCCATAGGTCGAGCGGGGGTGGTGGAGGGGTGGTGGAGGGGTGGTGTAGGGGTGGTGTAGGGGTGGTGTAGGGGTGGTGGAGGGTTGGAGGGTTGGTGGAGGGACGGTGGAGGGGGTGGTGGAGGGGCGGCGTGACGAACGGCCGCCGCTCCGCCGCGTCGGGGACGCCGCACTCACACGGCCCGCGCACCGACGTCGGCGCCGCCAGGTAGCCGACACACACAGACCGCCCCGTGCGGTATACCTATGGTACTGTTCGAGCACGAACGAAAGCTGCTGGAGCCCTACCAACAGACGCCCGAGCAGTAACGATCTCGACGACTAGCTCGAAGATCAAGTCATAACGACCAATAGCTGTGACACCATCAAATTAGCAGAGCTCACTAGCATCTACTTAGAGCAGGAAAGAGGCCCTGGAAACTTCCCAGTTGATCCAAATCGGGTGTACTATTCAGACAGCACGGAGCTGCTCGCGCACTATCAACCGGTCGCAAAACGACACCGCGGTCGGTTTACCCAATGACCGTGACGATCCAGCTAGGGACCGGTGCTGATCTGCCCAATGACCGTGACGATCCAGCTAGGGACCGGTGCTGATCTGCCCAATGACCGTGACGATCCAGCTAGGGACCGGTGCTGATCTGCCCAATGACCGTGACGATCCAGCTAGGGACCGGTGCCGATCTGCCCAATGACCGTGACGATCCAGCTAGGGACCGGCACCGATCTGCCCAATGACCGTGACGATCCAGCTAGGGACCGGCGCCGATCTGCCCGATGATCGTGACGACCGGGCCATGGAGCGGCGTCGATCGTCGCAGTGCTGACGCGGGACCAGGGAGCAGAAGCCTTGACCACCGACTGGCCACGACCCACGTGCCGTCCTTTAAGTTAACGGCTCCGTACGCGCGCCAATGACCCACTGACCCCCGGCACGGACACGTCCTTCGAACTGACGGCGCGCGCCTCCCATTACCACCAATCACATATCCCGGCGAGTGGTGATTGCCGAGCGGGTTAGCCCAGCCGACTTAAACGACGACTGCACAGCCGCCGGTACCAGGAGGCAACGCTGTGGTAGCGCGCAACGATGCCCGCGGCGAAACGCTACCTCTGCATCGCGTGACGTCACGGCAACAGGGCGTGACGTGAGGTGGTCGGACAGCGGCCCGAGCCGGGCACGAGCCGCGGAGTCCGTGAACGCGGCGCACTGGTCACGCCGCACCAAACTGCCGACAGGGCACGCAACACAACAGGCACCGCCGTGACGTAATACAACAGACACCGCCGTGACGTAACACAGCAGACACCGCCGTGACGTCATACAGCAGATACCGCCGTGACGTAACACAGCAGACACCGCCGTGACGTAACACAACAGACACCGCCGTGACGTAACACAGCAGACACCGCCGTGACGTAACACAACAGACACAGTGATAAATTATTCATGAAATATGGTGGAATGTACCACTTTCTGAACACTCAATCAACATCCTTCTCCAAGAAGTATCGGCATCCTCTCTTTGATGAATGCTGGTGGATATTTTTGCAGTATTATTTATAAATAACATGTGTATGCTGCAGAGAATGATAACCGAATTTACAATTAAGCATCATTCTCCCTAGACACCGCCGTGACGTAACACAATAGACACCGCCGTGACGTAACACAGCAGGTACACTGTCGCCGTGACGTAACACAGCAGACACCGCCGTGACGTAACACAACAGACACCGCCGTGACGTAAAGATGCTAACACAGCAGACACCGCCGTGACGTCGCCGTGACGTAACAGACACCGCCGTGACGTCGCCGTGACGTAACACAACAGACACCGCCGTGACGTAACACAGCAGACACCGCCGTGACGTAACACAGCAGACACCGCCGTGACGTAACACAGCAGACACCGCCGTGACGTCGCCGTGACGTAACACAGCAGACACCGCCGTGACGTAACACAACAGACTCTGCCGTGACGTAACACAGCAGACACCGCCGTGACGTCGCCGTGACGTAACACAACAGACACCGCCGTGACGTAACACAACAGACACCGCCGTGACGTAACACAGCAGACACCGCCGTGACGTAACACAACAGACACCGCCGTGACGTAACACAACAGACACCGCCGTGACGTAACACAGCAGACACCGCCGTGACGTAACACAGCAGACACCGCCGTGACGTAACACAAGCAGACACCGCTGCCGTAACGCAACAGACACCGCCGTGACGTAACACAGCAGACACCGCCGTGACGTAACACAGCAGACGCCGCCGTGACGTAACACAGCAGACACCGCCGTGACGTAACACAGCAGACACCGCCGTGACGTAACACAGCAGACACCGCCGTGACGTAACACAACAGACACCGCCGTGACGTAACACAACAGACACCGCCGTGACGTAACACAGCAGACACCGCCGTGACGTAACACAGCAGACGCTGCCGTGACGTCACACAGCAGAGCACCGCCGTGACGTAACACAGCAAACACCGCCGTGACGTTGCCGTGACGTAACACAACAGACACCGACGTGACGTAACACAACAGACACCACCGTGACGTCATACAGCAGATACCGCCGTGACGTAACACAGTAGACACCGCCGTGACGTAACACGACGGACACCGTCGTGACGTAACACGACAGACACCGCCGTGACGTAACACAACAGACACCGCCGTGACGTAACACAGCAGACACCGCCGTGACGTAACACGACAGACACCGCCGTGACGTAACACAGCAGACACCGCCGTGACGTAACACAGCAGACGCCGCCGTGACGTAACACAGCAGACACCGCCGTGACGTAACACAGCAGACACCGCCGCTAAGTCAGCACGTAACTAGCTACACCGGCCGTCACGACACACCAGCGTCCGGAGCGGTGCGGCTGAACAGTGAGCGGCAGCGGCAATTCGGCCGGCAGGAGCGGGGCACGGCCGCCGGGTCGATGCCAGCCACCACGGCGCGCTCCGCAGTGCGGCGGCTTGGCAGTCGGCGCCGCAGCCGGCACGGCGGCCCGTCGCGGCAGCCCCGAGACGGAGACGGATCAGGGAGACCAGCGGAGCCCAGCACGGCACCACCGCCCGGTGGTCCGCCACTCGTAAATGGCCACGGCAGTTAAGTCCTCCAGACGACAGCGGAACTGGTGACGGCAGCCCAGTCCTACAGCCGGTGGAACTGGTGACGGCAGCCCAGTCCTACAGCCGGTGGAACTGGCGACGGCAGCCCAGTCCTACAGCCGGTGGAACTGGTGACGGCAGCCCAGTCCTACAGCCGGTGGAACTGGTGACGGCAGCCCAGTCCTACAGCCGGTGGAACTGGTGACGGCAGCCCAGTCCTACAGCCAGTGGAACTGGTGACGGCAGCCCAGTCCTATAGACTACAGAGGAACTGGCGACGGCAGCCCAGTCATACAGCCGGTGGAACTGGTGACGGCAGCCCAGTCCTACAGCCGGTGGACGGGTGACGGCAGCCCGGTGTGGACGGGCCGCCGCCGTGGGGGTCGGTATAGCCGGTGGCGGGGCGCGCGTGACTGCCGCCGTGCTCCGGCCGCCTACGGCGCCTCGTCGTGCCGTGGACGGTGACGCGCGTCTCGCCGTGGAACTGTGACGGCCCCCCGCCGGTGCGGTGCGGCCGGTGGAACTGGTGACGGCAGCCCAGTCCTACAGCCGGTGGAACTGGTGACGGCAGCCCAGTCCTACAGCCGGTGGAACGGGTGACGGCAGCCCAGTCCTACAGCCGGTGGAACTGGTGACGGCAGCCCAGTCCTACAGCCGGTGGAACGGGTGACGGCAGCCCAGTCCTACAGCCAGTGGAACTGGTGACGGCAGCCCAGTCCTACAGCCGGTGAACGGGTGACGGTAGCCCAGTCCTACAGCCAGTGGAACTGGTGACGGCAGCCCAGTCCTACAGGACTGGCGACGCCAGCCGGGACGCGCCGTGACTGGTCGCCACAGCCGGTGAACGGGTGACGGTAGCCCAGTCCTACGCCAGTGGAACTGGTGACGGCAGCCAGTCCTACAGCCGGTTGACGGGTGCGGTGCTCAGCCGTGGAACGGGTGACGGCAGCCCAGTCCTACAGCCGGTGGAACGGGTGATGGCAGCCCAGTCCTACAGCCGGTGGAACTGGCGACGGCAGCCCAGTCCTCAGCCGGTGGGACGGGTGACGGCAGCCCAGTCCTACAGCCGGTGGAACGGGTGACGGCAGCCCAGTCCTACAGCCGGTGGGACGGGTGACGGCAGCCCAGTCCTACAGCCGGTGGAACGGGTGACGGCAGCCCAGTCCTACAGCCGGTGGAACTGGCGACGGCAGCCCAGTCCTACAGCCGGTGGGACGGGTGACGGCAGCCCAGTCCTACAGCCGGTGGAACGGGTGACGGCAGCCCAGTCCTACAGCCGGTGGAACTGGCGATGGCAGCCCAGTCTTACAGCCGGTGGAACGGGTGACGGCAGCCCGTCTACAGCCGGTGGAACTGGCGATGGCGCCCGTCCCGCCGTGGAACGGTGGCGCCCAGTCCTACACAGTGTAACTTGTGACGATAGCCCAGTCCTACAGCCGGTGGAACGGGTGACGGCAGCCCAGTCCTACAGCCGGTGGAACTGGTGACGGCAGCCCAGTCCTACAGCCGGTGGAACGGGTGACGGTAGCCCAGTCCTACAGCCGGTGGAACTGGTGACGGCAGCCCAGTCCTACAGCCGGTGGAACTGGTGACGGTAGCCCAGTCCTACAGCCAGTGGAACTGGTGACGGCAGCCCAGTCCTATAGACTACAGAGGAACGGGTGACGGTAGCCCAGTCCTATAGACTACAGAGGAACGGGTGACGGCAGCCCAGTCCTACAGACAGTGGAACGGGTGACGGTAGCCCAGTCCTATAGACTACAGAGGAACGGGTGATGGCAGCCCAGTCCTATAGACAGCGGAACGGGTGACGGCAGCCCAGTCCTATAAACTACAGAGGAACGGGTGACGGCAGCCCAGTCCTATAGACTACAGGGGGAACGGGTGACGGCAGCCCAGTCCTATAGCGGTGGCGGGTGCGGCAGCCCGTCCGCCGTGGCTGGCGTGGCGCGTCTAGGGGCGGTGTTGCCTACAGCGTGGAACGGGTGGCGGCAGCCCAGTCCTACAGCCTGGAACTGGTGACGACAGCCCAGTCCTACAGCCGGTGGAACGGGTGACGGCAGCCCAGTCCTACAGCCGGTGGAACGGATGACGGTAGTCTAGTCCTACAGCCAGTGGAACGGGTGACGGTAGCCCAGTCCTACAGACACAGTGGAACTGGTGACGGCAGCCCAGTCCTACAGACAGTGGAACGGGTGACGGTAGCCCAGTCCTATAGACTACAGAGGAACGGGTGATGGCAACCCAGTCCTATAGACTACAGAGGAACGGGTGATGGTAGCCCAGTCCTATAGACTACAGAGGAACGGGTGATGGTAGCCCAGTCCTATAGACTACAGAGGAACGGGTGACGGTAGCCCAGTCCTACAGACAGTGGAACTGGTGACGGCAGCCCAGTCCTATAAACTACAGAGGAACGGGTGATGGTAGCCCAGTCCTATAGACTACAGTGGAACGGGTGATGGTAGCCCAGTCCTATAGACTACAGAGGAACGGGTGATGGCAGCCCAGTCCTATAGACTACAGAGGAACGGGTGATGGCAGCCCAGTCCTATAGACTACAGAGGAGCGGGTGATGGCAGCCCGGTCCTATAGACTACAGAGGAACGGGTGATGGCAGCCCGGTCCTATAGATAGCGGAACTGGTGACGACAGCCCAGTCCTATAAACTACAGAGGAACGGGTGATGGCAGCCCAGTCCTATAGACAGCGGAACGGGTGATGGCAGCCCAGTCCTATAGACTACAGAGGAGCGGGTGATGGCAGCCCAGTCCTATAGACTACAGAGGAACGGGTGATGGCAGCCCAGTCATATAGACAGCGGAACGGGTGATGGGAGCCCAGTCCTATAGACTACAGAGGAACGGGTGATGGCAGCCAAATCCCACAGATGACACCGGAACGGGTGACGACAGCCCAGTCCAGCAGACGACAGTGGGTGAAGGTAGCCTAGTCCTGCAGACGACAGTGGGTGAAGGCAGCCCAGTCCTGCAGACATCAGCGGAACTGATCACGGCCCCGATACACCGCCAAGGCAGCGGCGTGTCCATCTGTTGGGCCATCTGAGTGCGGGCGGGGGCCCGACGGCCGGCGCTGGGCCGGCCTTCGGTGGACAGGGTCGGCGGCTGGTGGACTGGACGGTCCGGTCCCGTCCCGGGCGTCACTCGGCACGCCACCAACACCGCACACCGGGGGCCAGGCACGCCCCGGGGACTCCGCTAGCATCCCGCCGCCATAGCGCACGGCGTACCCGGGATGCCACGTCATAACCGGGATACCACATAGTAACCGGGATGCCACGGCATAACCTGGATGTCACGTAGTAACCGGGATGCCACGTCATAACCGGGATGCCACGTAATAACCGGGATACCACATAGTAACCGGGATGCCACGGCATAACCGGGATGTCACGTAGTAACCAGGATGCCACGTCATAACCGGGATGCCATGTAGTAACCGGGATGTCACGTTGTAACTTGGATGCCACGTAATAACCGGGATGTCACGGCATGACCGGGATATCACGTAGTAACCAGGATACCGCGTCGTAACCTGGATGCCACGTAATAACCGGGATACCACATCGTAGCCGAGATGCCACGTCGTAACCGGTATACCACGTCGTAGCCGGGATGCCACGTCGTAACCCGAATGACATGTCGTAGCCGGGATGCCACGTCGTAGCCGGAGTGCCACAACGGTGGGACGTTCTCGGAACAGGCGGAGCCCCGGGCCGTTGACCCACACTGCAGGCCTTGTCCGGGTGTTCCAGAGCGGGTTCAGTTCCTTAAATCGCACGCACGGCTAGCTCGGAAACATCCGAAGGATGGTGTGAGCCAAGGCCACCCGCAATCCCGCTGCGCGCCGTTCTCGAGACGCTTGGGTCTGTTGTTAGCTCTCTAAACCCATTGCACACCGCGCGCGTCTCAAGTTTTACGGTCGTCTGATATCCATCCAAAACGGGATTGAAAAAGTTGAGAATTGCCACACTCTGTCCGGCCGCGTTCTCGACGGAATCATGAGGTGCGATTGTGTCGCAGCTGGCTGCGACCGTATCATTCTGCGCCGGAGAAACTTGACTGGAAGTCGAAACAAATCTCAGCATTGAATGGACGTCAGCTGGGCGTCAGACAGACGTAAACGATCCGAAGTCGCCGTTGCACATCGCGCCCGTCCAAAACGGATATCAGCACGATGTTTTACTGACGTCTGTCGGACATCCGACGCCCGTAAAACCCAACACTAGCGCACTGGGCAGCTCGCGCTTTACAGTGGATGCCCGTCGGTTATTTGCGCTCCAAGGCGGGTCGGCCGAACCTGGCCATTCGGCGACACTGCAGGCCATTCTGCGCCGACCGAGGGGAAACCCAAGCTCGGGCCCGCCGACCGTACAACGACCGCCAAGGGGATGACCAGGCCCGGCCCGCCCAACATACAACGCCGGCAGAGGAAAGGTCCAGGCCCGGGCCCGCCTACCGTACAACGACCGCCGAGGGGAGGACCAGGCCCGGGCCCGCCTACCGTACAACGACCGCCGAGGGGAGGACCAGGCCGTGACCCGCCCACTCGTGCAGCAGGTTGGTACTGGCGCCGACAATCGCTTCAGCCCAAGGCAGTTCACTCGGTGCCCGGCACGCCCGACGAGCGTCGTTAGCACCTCATGTACTCGCAATTCATGCACGGCACACCCAGAGAAGGATGGCTACCGAGCAGCCGTCTCGAGGCACCGTGGCGGAACACCTCTGACGATAGAGGGGAACCGGCAGTCGCAGCCTCGATCAGGCCGTGGCAGTACTGGTCCAGCACCTCATAACCACACCCAAACCCTACATAGCGGGCCTGCCCGCCAGGCCGTGGCAGTACTGTTCTAGCACCTGATTACCATACCCAAACCCTGCATAGGGCGTCTGCGCGTTAGGCAATGACAGTACTGGTCAGCACCTGATTACCACACCCAGACCCTGCAGAGGGGCCTGCCCGTCAGGCCGTGGCAGTACTGTTCTAGCACCTGATTACCATACCCAAACCATGCATAGGGGGCCAGCCCGTTAGGCCATGACAGCACTGGTCAGCACCTGATTACCACACCCAGACCCTGCAGAGGGGCCTGCCCGCCTGCTACCGCACCCGGTCACTGCAGATTCCACACCCAGACCCTGTAGAGGGGCCTGCCCGCCTGCTATCGCACCCGGTCACTGCAGATCCCACGCCCAGACCCTGCAGAGGGGCCTGCCCGCCTGCAACCGCACCCGGTCACTGCAGATCCCACGCCCAGACAGCAACCGCCCTACCGTCGGCCAAGAAAGCGTTTGAAGGGGACATTGTCTAAGGTAGTTTTCGTCCTTCTTCAAGGGTCAGATTGCCCCCACCCCCGTGGAGGAATGCCATACCCTCCCACATGCACAAGTCATTGTTTCATATGCTACTATACCGCAAACTATTCGAGCTGCCAGAAGTTACTTTTACTTACTTCTTAGTCAACTCCCAGTCTGCGCCATATACAAAGTAGGAAGTTCAAAATGACGACACAGAATTGGTTCGCCGTAAAGTTTGGTGGCAAACGGCAAAGTACCAGCTGCTTTCGAAATTCACGGATGTCGTTGAACTTCTCACCCGAAACGCACCAATCAGCATACGCCCAGGTCGTCCGTGCACACCGTTCAGAAGAAACCTCGCCGTAGCATTCACCGCAACCACTTTCACTTGTCCGTCACATGAGTGTCACATGTGTGCCACCCATGTGCTGCTGTCACCTACCCCGTCCCCCGTCGGCGACGGCAGACCACCCTCGTCGCGTCGGCGGCGGCGCCTGCACGCCACCCACGGCCCGTCGGCCGCGTGACACATGTATCGGACACGTGCAGACGGTAGCCACGCCGGCCACCGCCTGATTTACGAGGCGATCGAACCTGACGGCCGGCTGCATCAGCCGACGTGGCGGCCGGCCTCTTCGCCCGTCTGGTGGGCCGGGTGGCTGATCTGAACGGTGCGCGGACTGGTGGGATGAGTTACTGATCTGAACGGCGCACGGACTGGTGGGCCGGGTGGCTGATCTGAACGGTGCGCGGACTGGTGGGATGAGCTACTGATCCGAACGGCGCACGGACTGGTGGGCCGGGTGGCTGATCTGAACGGTGCGCGGACTGGTGGGATGAGCTACTGATCTGAACGGCGCACGGACTGGTGGGCCGGGTGGCTGATCTGAACGGTGCGCGGACTGGTGGGATGAGTCTGATCCGAACGGGCACGGACTGGTGGGCCGGGGGTGATCTGAACGGTGCGCGGACTGGTGGGATGAGTTACTGATCTGAACGGCGCACGGACTGGTGGGCCGGGTGGCTGATCTGAACGGTGCGCGGACTGGTGGGGGAACGGCGCACGGACTGGTGGGCCGGGTGGCTGATCTGAACGGTGCGCGGCGGGGGGAGGGGAAATCTGACGGCGCGCGGACTGGTGGGCCGGGTGGCTGATCTGAACGGTGCGCGGACTGGTGGGATGAGTTACTGATCTGAACGGCGCACGGACTGGTGGGCCGGGTGGCTGATCTGAACGGTGCGCGGACTGGTGGGTGGTACTGAGCTGAACGGACTGATTCTGAACGGTGCGCGGACTGGTGGGCCGGGTGGCTGATCTGAACGGTGCGCGGACTGGTGGGATGAGTTACTGATCTGAACGGCGCGCGGACTGGTGGGCCGGGTGGCTGATCTGAACGGTGCGCGGACTGGTGGGATGAGTTACTGATCTGAACGGCGCACGGACTGGTGGGCCGGGTGGCTGATCTGAACGGTGCGCGGACTGGTGGGATGAGTAATTAATCTAAAGGGGGCAGGACTTGGGGGGGTGGCTGATCTGAACGGTGCGCGGACTGGTGGGATGAGTTACTGATCTGAACGGCGCACGGACTGGTGGGCCGGGTGGCTGATCTGAACGGTGCGCGGACTGGTGGGATGAGTTACTGATCTGAACGGCGCACGGACTGGTGGGCCGGGTGGCTGATCTGAACGGTGCGCGGACTGGTGGGATGAGTTACTGATCTGAACGGCGCACGGACTGGTGGGCCGGGTGGCTGATCTGAACGGCGCGCGGACTGGTGGGATGAGTTACTGATCTGAACGGCGCACGGACTGGTGGGATGAGTTACTGATCTGAACGGCGCACGGACTGGTGGGATGAGTTACTGATCTGAACGGCGCACGGACTGGTGGGCCGAGTGGCTGATCTGAACGGTGCGCGGACTGGTGGGATGAGTTACTGATCTGAACGGCGCACGGACTGAGGGCCGGCCTCCTCGCCCGTCTGGTGGGCCGAGTGGCTGATCTGAACGGTGCGCGGACTGGTGGGATGAGTTACTGATCTGAACGGCGCACGGACTGGTGGCGCTTTGCCCGTCTGGTGGGCCGACTGGTGGGTGCTGATCTGAACGGTGCGCGGACTGGTGGGCCGGGTGTACTGATCTGAACGGCGCACCGACTGAGGGCCGGCCGCTTCGCCCGTCTGGTGGGCCGGGTGGCTGATCTGAACGGCGTACGTACTGAACAGACGATGGACAGGCTGATACCTAAGGGGAGAGAGTGGAATAACACTATTGTTTGACGAACAAACTGACAAACCAGGGAGCGGACAGAATGACATGCCGGATGACACACGGGCTGACACCATGGGTGTTGATTCCTGAAAATTATTGAGCAGGGGCATAATGCATGAACGCAATGTGCGGGCCCGAATGGATCAGGGGGCACACTCCATTGGGTGCCATGTTAAAAGTTGAAACTACTGAGAGAGGGCAAAAGCTAACATCGAGTGGCATTCGCCACCTCAAACTCATATAAAGCGACATCCCCGGCCGACACAGCACACGACGGAGGGCAAAACGGATGGCAGTCGGTCGGATCTACTAGGGGAAGGACGAACCGACTGAAGGCCGGCCGAATCGACAGGGCAGGGCCGTCGGACGAACCGAGATCTCGCAGAACGGGGCCGACTGCCAAAACAGCGAATCAACTGGAAGGGTGGAGTGACCGGCATCGCACAGCTGCCACGACCACCCACCAGTTGGCGCACGCTGGCGGGCTGGGCTGGTCGGCCGGCGGCGGGCGGCCCTTGCGGCGCAGAGACGGTACCATTTTTGAGGCTTGACGACGCACATTTGATTGTGGGCCGATTACATTATGTCCGTTGTCGCGATAATCCAGGGCAGATGCGGGACAACGCAACGGTAATGTTAGTGCATGGTTTGGCTGTGTGTATGTGTGTGGGGGGGGGAATTTGGCGACCAGCCATCGATTGGTTTGGTCGACAAGGTTGATTGGTTTCATTGATTAGATTATTGAAATGTACAGGCACATAAGACTGCCAGTGGCCACAGGGGCACTTGTGGGAACTACGAGGAATAAGTAGATATCCGAACAGACCAAGCCAACAGGTCGGACAACCAGTCAGAATAATCGAAAGGGTGCATACTTAACGACGGATTTCAAACTGACGGCACGTCTGTCATAACCATGAGAGCCGCATTGTACATCTATACGCAAAGAACGGCACGATCTTTACGTACCTTGTATAATAAAAAAGCATGTGTAGCTCGCAACCTGAAATATAGCCATGATAGTCATCATCTTCATCTGCCAGTTGGGTAAAGCATTCAATTTAACGGGGCCTTGAAAGCCGACTATCGGCAGACATCGAAATAAATCTGATTGCCATGACACTAAGCTGGCCGCTTCATTGAAGCTTATCTGCGGCAATAAATAAAATGTGTGTTCGATGTGAGCCTGCGCCGAAACCAGAAACACTGCATCGGCAGCTACGAAGCACTGGGCCTGCATTTCGACAAGGTCACGTGTCAAAGCGGCGCATTAGACCGGCGTTGTAAAAGCATCGCGAACCAACGGCATGGAGGCGTGGCGTGCACGACCTGTCAGGACGTCTCACTGAACTGCCGGTCGGTCGTGTGCGACACGTGCGCCACACAACTGCTGCGGGCAGTGTGTGCCCGTCCGGCGGCTGTGCCTGACGGACGCGACAGCCCCACCGTCATCGCCCCAGCATGTCGCGGCCCAAAACTGGGCCATGTCCACCTCGGATCCGAGAGAAGTCCGGTCCGGGCGGGCCCGGCTACCGCTGGTCGGAGTCGTGGCGTGCAACACTGTACAACACTGATGCTGAATGCCCGCCGCCGAAGGGTGCCACTCGTTCGCGTCAGGTCTTCAGCAGAGCACCTGATCTAAGCAGAGCACGTGGGAGTCTCAACGTGCGAGGGCGCCGCCGTGCGGAACGGCACGAGCTCAGCCGACGAGCGATTCTCGCGCGACAGGACACACACCGACTCGGCCGGGCACGCGTGGCGTCGGAGGCGGGCTCGCTCGCGTGGGAGGCCCCGGGAGCTCGCCGGTCCGCTGGTGGGAGGACTCCCGGCCGGAGGTCAGCACGCGGAAGGAAGCCGCGGCGCCGGCGAGGCTGCCGCGGCGATGCCGCCGCCACCCGACACGCCGGCAGACCCCGGAAGGTGCCGGTCCAGCCCGTTAACCCCCCGACACGGCCGCCATATGCGATCGGCGACGGGTCTTCTCCGCCGCAGAGGAGCCATAACACATGCGTTGGCGCCCATTCACGCGACCAGCGCCGGCCGCGGGGATAACGAGCCGCCTGCCGTCGGACCTTGACACACATGAGCGCCGCTCCACCGCTGGCAGACGAACGCCGGCCAGGTGAGGCACCGCACCACGGCGTGAGGCGTGTGGCACCGGGCGATCGTGTCACACGAGAGCCATCGATCCACGTCACGGCGCCACCATCTCTCTCCGTACAGGAGTTTGACACTCTCGACACACCAGTCGCCACCGCCTGAACGCGCGCGGCGCGCGGTGCACTGAACCGCCTGAACCGTCTGAACGGCGCGCGGTGCATCACGACACATTCACACCCACACCCATGCCTACGAACGCGCACATACACCCACACCCACACCTGCACCCACACGCGCGCACACAGACAACACATTCCGAGCTTCGTACTAATACCACCGTCTGCAGACTGGGTGCGTGGCACACCACCACCACCACCGCACACACAGACACAGGCCGAGCTTCGTACTACGACCACCGTCTGCAGACTGGGTGCGTGGCACACCACCACCACCACCGCGCACACAGACACAGGCCGAGCTTCGTACTACGACCACCGTCTGCAGACTGGGTGCGTGGCACACCACCACCACCACCGCACACACAGACACAGGCCGAGCTTCGTACTACGACCACCGTCTACAGGCTGGGTGCATTGCACACCACCACCACCGCACACACAGACACAGGCCGAACTTCGTACTACGACCACACAGAGCGTGAACACATGGTGGTGAATGAACGACTCGCGATATATGGCGCCTGGGCGCGGGCACTGCGCGTCGGCTTCCGACCGCCGCCACGTCAGTGTGACTTGAGCCGCCGTCGGCCGGAGCGGGGTGTCCCCAGCACTTGTCGACAGTTGGCGCGCACACGCACTGTCACGCCTGTCGCGCCCACCTGCCGTCCGTGCCCGCCGGCGGCAGTGGCCAGACGAGGGCCGGCCCGGGCCCATGCTCCGCCGCGCGAGCGCGCCGCGCTGCGGTGCGCGCTCGACGACTGCCAGCGTCGCGGCGCGCCGCCGAGGCAGTCGTCGGCAGCACGGTGCGCCGCTGCGCCTGAGGGTCGAGTGCGCTGTGGTGCCATCGGTCGCGACCTGACGTCCCACAGCCAGTGACGTGTCGCAGTAGCGTCGGCTGGGACCTGACGTTCCACAGCCAGTGACGTGTCGCAGTAGCGTATGCTGGGACCTGACTGGTAGCGTATGCTGGGACGTGTCGCAGTAGCGTCGGCTGGGACCTGACGTTCCACAGCCAGTGACGTGTCGCAGTAGCGTCGGCTGGGACCTGACGTTCCACAGCCAGTGACGTGTCGCAGTAGCGTCGGCTGGGACCTGACGTTCCACAGCCAGTGACGTGTCGCAGTAGCGTCGGCTGGGACCTGACGTTCCACAGCCAGTGACGTGTCGCAGTAGCGTCGGCTGGGACCTGACGTTCCACAGCCAGTGACGTGTCGCAGTAGCGTCGGCTGGGACCTGACGTTCCACAGCCAGTGACGTGTCGCAGTAGCGTCGGCTGGGACCTGACGTTCCACAGCCAGTGACGTGTCGCAGTAGCGTCGGCTGGGACCTGACGTTCCACAGCCAGTGACGTGTCGCAGTAGCGTCGGCTGGGACCTGACGTTCCACAGCCAGTGACGTGTCGCAGTAGCGTCGGCTGGGACCTGACGTCCCACAGCCAGTGACGTGTCGCAGTAGCGTCGGCTGGGACCTGACGTCCCACAGCCAGTGACGTGTCGCAGTAGCGTCGGCTGGGACCTGACGTCCCACAGCCAGTGACGTGTCGCAGTAGCGTCGGCTGGGACCTGACGTCCCACAGCCAGTGACGTGTCGCAGTAGCGTCGGCTGGGACCTGACGTTCCACAGCCAGTGACGTGTCGCAGTAGCGTCGGCTGGGACCTGACGTTCCACAGCCAGTGACGTGTCGCAGTAGCATCGGCTGCAGGGCTAAACTATTGGTTTTTCATTAGGTGTGAGATGTCGAAACGGGCACCGAAGGATGCAGAAATTTGCCATGGAATTAGTGTCAATTAAAGTGCTTTTGATGTTTTTCCGACTCAAGTTTGAGCCAATGGTGTACGTACTTATTGTAGTAAACTCGGCGGCGGTCCGGTACCAACTGATTTATTGAGCTCTCTGGTCACGGGACAACGGTCAGCATGCCCCGCGGCGGCGAACCGCGCGCAGAGGCGGCTCCAGGTACCGGATGGTGTCACATCATCACACTTCTGACTGTACATTTTTCATTTGCTTTGAGATTCATAATTTAGGAAGGGTTGTATTCAGGACAGGGAGAAAATTACCTATGCTATAATTTGATACAGTACGCCATATCACATAGTTAATCCCCTTACCCAAAATTACGTTGCGATATTTCCGTGTGTCACTATTCCTTATTAGGAGCATTGACATGATACGTATAAGCGAGATACTGCTAGAAAGGAGACACGAGGACTTCCTAAGCACGCATCATGGAGCAAGATGTAGATACTTCTTGAAGAAGGATGTCGATTGGATGTCCAGAAAGTTGTATTTTCCACCCTATTTGACGAAAAATTTATCACTGATCGGCTGCGACGTCCCACCCCAGTGACGTATCGCAGCAGCGTCAGCTGTGACCTGATGTTCCCTTCAACCGACAGGGCGACGTATCACGAGACCCCAAAGCCCCAGTGTGCGACCTGTCATTCTTGACGGCGCGGACATTATCACACGGCCGCGCCGACCCTGCGGCCGACCCTGCGGCCGAAGGTCAGCCGGTGACCGGAAGGTCGTTGCCTTCTCACGCTCCCGACGCACCCCGTCACGGCTAGAACACGAGCTTAGTCGAGGCCGCGTCCAGCACTGCGTCAGCTCCCAGTGCCCGTCGGATCAACAGCTGACGTGATCGATGCCTGCACGCGTTCCGCTCCCATCAGCCAATCCCGCCACGCGCCCTGCAGCCAGTAACCAATCCCCGCACACGTTCGACCGCCAGCGGCAAATCTCTGCACACGTTCTACCGCCGGTAATGAACTACGCACGCCTCGTGTGACCAGTCGCCGAGCCTAGCACAACGACCACACAGAGCGTGAAGACACACACGGTGGTGTGGGCCTAACCAGACCACACCAGACCAGACCAGACCGTCTGTCAGGCGCAGCTTTATCTCAGAGTCACTCTCGTGCTGTGCGCTGTGGCTAACTCGTGCAGCGTGTGGCCCACCGTGCTTCGCGCGATTTGCATTTTGTAGACACACAGCAGCACATTAATGGATCACAAGCGGCGATCTGAAGAGGGCGGGACTGTCACCGAGCGGAGCGTGTTTGCCTGATGTCTTTATAAGTACGCAAATGTTGCACGGAGGATGAAAAACAAGCTAGGAGCATATGAAGCGAGTCAATGAATGCACCTGCAAAACACTTTATTGGTTCATTATCTGGGCCTAAGGGCGCGCCAACTACGAGGTCATTTAGCGCCCATAACAAAACACTTGAAATTGCACATCTGTATTATCAAGTAATTCAAATGTGCAAATACATTGGATACACTTACGGCTATCGTCAGATCGGTGCTCACTTGCATGGCGAACAATAAGACACCTTCGAGGAAGATTATCCGCTAAAAGGCTTGCCGACGACAGCCCCAGTAAATACAAACCACTCCTCGATCCCGGCGATGTGGCAACAACGGCAGCAGCAGCAGCAGCAGCAACTGCAGCGGCGCGGGTGGTCCGACACAGAACGGCTCTTATCGGTGCACGACGGCGTCCAGCTGTTTACGAAACACTCGGCATTCAACAATGGGACGGGCTGGAGAGGCCACAGTCGCGGCTGGCTCGGCTCCGCCGGCACCAAGCGGCGCGGAAACGGCACCGTGTCTGACATCGTTGATCTCGCCATTGTACCCTGTCAATTCTGCCAGCGGACAGTCAGTGTAATGCTGTGCATGAGGCGCTGCTGCTGCTGCTGTTGTTGTCTGAGTTCGGCCGGCCTGCTGCCAGGCTGGCGATATCGGCTGTCGGCCGTTCAACGCACACAGCACGGCGGACACCGGACACGCTGTAAACTGCCGCGCTGGACCGGCGTGAAACGGCCAATCGCTCAGCTGATCCGTCAGAGCGCACACCTGGCAGCCGGGTGTACTGCTGAGGCGTGCGTGATATCCGCCCATCGGCATAGTTCATGGCACGCGACAGGACACTTTGCGCACTGATAGAGACAGCGAATGGTCAATTCGTATCGCATTACTGTTAGTGGCTTAGCGCGTCAGCTATACTGAGCATGCTGGGTAAAATAAAATGAAGGGGAGAGATAACCACATGCGATAATGCAATTCAACATAGTGAAAGAAAATCCATGACTCGAACTGTGTTTAACGTAATTACCACGAGCATAACGTTGTATCTTCTATTCACTCTATATTTACATCACTGTGTTAGCACCAAGAGACAACAAATCGGCTGATAGTTCTCCAACGGCGGACATTTCCGCAGCTGACTGCCGGGGGAGAGGAGGGGGCAGAGCCAGCTCGTCGAGACTGCCACCAGCAGACTGCATCTGGCCACCGCCAGCGGGGTGGTTGGGCTGTGGCACGAGCCATCACGTCACGACTGCGCACTGCGCGGGCGGTCCAGCGGCAGCCGGCGTCTGGTTATGACACACGCTTCTGCATCGGCCCTGCAGGGGCGGTGTCTGTTCGAGCTCGGAGTCGTCCGCCCACCTGACCACCGCCTCCACATCAGCCACGGCTCGCCACCAGACACACGTGGAGACACGCGGTACCGGCAGACACCTGCCGTGTAAGACACGCTGTACCGGCAGACACCTGCCGTGTCAGACAGCAGGTGAAGACACGCTGTACCGGAGACACGCGGTACCGGCAGACACCTGCCGTGTAAGACACGCTGTACCGGCAGACACCTGCCGTGTGAGACACGCAGACCGCCGCGAGACACACGCGAAGACACGCTGTACCGGCAGACACCTGCCGTGTCAGACACACGCGAAGACACGCTGTACCGGCAGACACCTGCCGTGTCAGACACACGTGAAGACACGCTGTACCGGCAGACACCTGCCGTGTCAGACACACGCGAAGACACGCTGTACCAGCAGACACCTGCCGTGTCAGACACACGCGAAGACACGCTGTACCGGCAGACACCTGCCGTGTCAGACACACGCGAAGACACGCTGTACCGGCAGACACCTGCCGTGTGAGCCACACGCGAAGACACGCTGTACCGGCAGACACCTGCCGTGTCAGACAGCACGTCTCCTGTCGAAACCCAGGACCATGGCGCGCAAACGTCGCCTATCACCCGCCAACAGCCCGGTTCGATTCTCTCCAGACACTTTTTTTTCGGTGGTCAAGCTTCCGCTGGAGTAAGAGGTGACACGGCTAAGAGTTCCCAAACAGGTTATGCAAAAAGCGGCCACGTGACAGCAGCGTTAGCGTGGCTGGCCGGAGTCAAGCGGCCAGACCGTGTCAATTCTCAGCCGGCCATGTAACGACGGCCGACAAGCCAACACCAACACACACAGCGGTGCCAGCTCGGCGGAACACGAACAGCAGCGTCGTGCCCGGTCTGGTGCGACACACGGGTCAGGTGGCACGTGGCCGAGTCCGCGCCAGGGCACTTGACAGGACACGAGCACAACTGGAAACGTGACGCACGTTCTCTCGGTCACGTCGCGCAACAACATCGACATGTGCAGTAAAAATGCCGGGACACGCCATGTGGAAAGGACGCCCATCGGACTTCAAATGTTGTTACAATAAATATTGCATCCGTCAACGGACATGATGAGCTGATGAGCCTAGGTCATTGGCGTCATCTGAAGCTGTTCTTTGCACGCAATTCTCGGATCCAACGTCTGTGTGCTTTACAGCTAGTCTGTATTCCATATGACCGGAACAACCATGTTGTTTGATCAACACCTGGTATAGTTCGAGCAGGCGATTCTTCAATCCTCAAACACACAGATCCTATTAAATATGTGCGGCAGGATCTATAGATTCACCCTTTCGCCCATACCGTTTCCAAACTTGAAACAACTGGCTACGCTTCAGACACCTGCGGTGCGCCCCCTGCCCGTCCCCCTTCCTCGTCCAGCACCGCGCCGTGTACGGACGGTCGTAGCCGGCTGCAGGTCGCGACCCAGACGTGCCTCGTGCCACACGACGCCGCCTGTCCCGCCGACCCGTCAAGGCCGCCAGACGGGCACACGGGTGGCGCGCATCCTTGCAGCCAAGGCCCTGTCCACACCGCGAGCGCAGATCCGACGCTGATGTATGCCGACGCGCCCGACGGCCGCGCAGAGGCGGGTCAGACGAACGCGACGCGGCACACGCGACGCACGGCGGCCGGCTGGCACGGCTTCGACCCGAGCACACCGCGCGGCCGGCGACACCGCCCAAGCCGCACACGTCCTCAACTGTCACAGTGTGCGCAGACACTGGACAACTGCGCCAGCGAGCAGCCGAGCTGTCGGCGCCCGGCGTTGACACAGCCGCCTTTTTGTCCGGCCGCCGGCGTTCAGGAACCGCAGGGGGTCACTGAGTACTACGGCCGTTTTTGTTCACACATCCGCACGCCGGGTGAGTGGACATGGCTGCCTACGCAGCCGCCAGCGCCGTGGGCTTCCGAGCCAAATGCGCCGTTTTGAAATCACGAACTGTTGGTAGGGGCGGACTTCTACGAAACTTATTGGGAGAGCCCAGCAATGTCATGATAAACCAAGTCAAAACATAATTAATTGTACTGGTTAAAGCGTCCCATCTTAAAATATCCGTGGAGCTCAACTGAACAATTTGAAGGCCATCAGTTTTTTTTTCGAGAGATACGATGTTCCACCGTTAACTGCTTGGTGCCAGAGCCCACCTGCCATCACAGGGTTAAAATAACGGTTTTTCGTTAGGTGTTAGATGTCGAAACGAGTGCAGTAGGATGCCGAAATTTGCCATGTAATTAGTATCATTTAGCATCCTTTTAATGTCTTTCAGACTCAAGTTTGAGGGATTGTTGTATGTAATGTACTTACGACTGTATCTTCATGATTTGTTTCGAGATACATAATTTAGGAAGACCTATATTCGGGATAGGCAGAATAATACCTATGTTGTAAACTAGCATTGTATGCCATGTCACATTTTAGGTAATACCTTTACCTGAAATTGCGTTGCGAAATGTTCGTATATCACCATTCCTATCGAGAGCATGGACATGATACTTAGAAACGAGATTATGTTGGAAAGGTGACATAAAGATTTCATAAGCACGCGTCAAGGAGCAGGATGTCGTTACCTCTCGGAGAAGGATGTCGATTGAGTGTTCAGAAAGTGGTATATTCCACCCAATTTCACGAATATTTTATAACTGTGCCATCATCGTTGACATTTCGGCGGGCCGAAAATATTTTCTGCTTTACTTGCCAGCCTTAATTTGTGTAAACCGGAATATCGTACAAAACATACAAAAAGCTAAATTTTGATAACATGGTCCAAAATAGGTAACGATTTTCATAAACTCGCTTCTGCAATGAAACAAATCTGGTGAGAATCTGGAAAATAACGGTTCGTGAAAACGAGCCAAGTTAAACTACTATCCGGACAACGCAGAACGTCAGAGAAGCTGTATACGCTTGCCGTGACAGAACACGCAGCGTAACTGTACAGCCTCGGCGGATGAGACCGCCGTGAAGAGTGATCGCGGGTCATTTTGGCTCTCAGTGTTGCGCGTGGCTCGTCGAATAAGGCCCGCATCTTACGCCGGTCGCATCTCCGATAGCTCCCGCGATGTCTGAAGAGCGTCAGCCGGCGGTATTACGTGAATCCCCAGCCGTCAGCCGGCGGTGTTACGTTACTCCCCAGCCGTCAGCCGGCGGTGTTACGTTACTCCCCAGCCGTCAGCCGGCGGTGTTACGTTACTCCCCAGCCGTCAGCCGGCGGTGTGACGTTACTCCCCAGCCGTCAGCCGGCGGTGTTACGTTACTCCCCAGCCGTCAGCCGGCGGTGTGTACGCTACTCCCCAGCCGTCAGCCGGCGGTGTGACGTTACTCCCCAGCCGTCAGCCGGCGGTGTGACGCTACTCCCCAGCCGTCAGCCGGCGGTGTTACGCTACTCCCCAGCCGTCAGCCGGCGGTGTGACGCTACTCCCCAGCCGTCAGCCGGCGGTGTGACGCTACTCCCCAGCCGTCACGGTTCGAAGGCAGCCAGACCTTGCTCACCATCGCTGTAGCCGGTGGTGCGCGCCGCAGTGGGCTGGCGCCGGCCGGTGGTGCGGCGACCGGATCAGTCGGCGTGACGTCACTACTGCCTGCTTCATCGCCGGCCGGCCGACGAGGTCTCACGCCAGCCGACGCACCACTTTCCCACCGCCGACACGTCGTCTATCTCGCGCCCCGGCGATCCGGTCGGGCCGCCGCCGGCCGCGCGGCAATTTGCACCGCTGCCGGCGTTTGATGGCCGTTACTCACGTCGACAAGCCGCTGCCGGGAAATGGCCACCGCGTGCGCAGCACGCTTTCACGTCCACGCTCAGCCGGGCGCGGAGGACGCGCCGGTGCTGCACAGCAAGGCGGTCGGCAGAGTCGTGTGTGTGTGGGGGGAGGGGGGGTCACAGGCTGCTCGCCGACTGCCGACGTTAACCCAGAGACCGGGCGCAGGCCCGGCCGCCGGCGCCGACATCGTCGCGGCGGAGTTGCGCCGCGCGGCCGGCGGGTGTCGGTCTCGGCGTGGTCCGAGCGGGGCGACACGTCCCGGCGCCGACGGCTCCATACACGGCCGGCGGGTGTCGGTCTCGGCGTGGTCCGAGCGGGGCGACACGTCCCGGCGCCGACGGCTCCATACACGGCCGGCGGGTGTCGGTCTCGGCGTGGTCCGAGCGGGGCGACACGTCCCGGCGCCGACGGCTCCATACACGGCCGGCGGGTGTCGGTCTCGGCGTGGTCCGAGCGGGGCGACACGTCCGGCGCCGACGGCTCCATACACGGCCGGCGGGTGTCGGTCTCGGCGTGGTCCGAGCGGGGCGACACGTCCCGGCGCCGACGGCTCCATACACGGCCGGCGGGTGTCGGTCTCGGCGTGGTCCGAGCGGGGCGACACGTCCCGGCGCCGACGGCTCCATACACGGCTGCGGGTGTCGGTCTCGGCGTGGTCCGAGCGGGGCGACACGTCCCGGCGCCGACGGCTCCATACACGGCCGGCGGGTGTCGGTCTCGGCGTGGTCCGAGCGGGGCGACACGTCCCGGCGCCGACGGCTCCATACACGGCCGGCGGGTGTCGGTCTCGGCGTGGTCCGAGCGGGGCGACACGTCCCGGCGCCGACGGCTCCATACACGGCCGGCGGCGGCCGCGGCCCGACCCGACACGCGACCGCCGGCCGGCCCGACAGACGCCGGGTCACGTTACACGTGAACGGAGCAGGCGATTCGTCACCGTGACGACGCCGCCGCCGCCGCCGCCGCCGCCGCCGCCGCCGCCGCCGACGGACGGTCGGTCTACCGTTGGGCGAGGTCACCGTCGGCCCTGTCTCCGCCGGCGTCTCGTGGTCTGCTTCACGCGTCGGGGCAAGACCGCGCCGACACGCTCGCGACAACGCGATCGCGCGGCGCGCGCTGCCGAACGCGAACCGAGTCGTGGACCAAACGCCAGGTCGGCCGTGGGCAACCGAATGGGCATCATCTGGCTGACGTTCGTGATCCGTTTGCTCGGCCGCAGTGGTCGTTGCGCTGCAGTTCGCAGTCGATGTGTCCCAAGGTCCCGCCAGTCAGGTAGTAAATCCAGTCGTGTGGCACCCTTCGGGGCTTCCCTCGCATTGTGGTGGCTAAATGAGACAATTTCTGGTGAATGGGCCCGCAGCCTAATCAGATGCGAAGGTGCCCCGATGCGAATTGTTCGCCCCGGTAGATCGATTGGTTGGAGCGTTGGCCTGCATTGGTCTCCCCTGTCCTGGCAGGGTGCGAGCACACGCTCGCACTTAGCACTGGGCGGGGAGGCTCAGTTGGCAACTGGTCTGATTAGACCGGGGACGAGCTCCCGGGGCGGCCGTGTCGGTGCCTTAACGGCACGTTAAACTCTCGGTCGAAGTTCTGCCACTGAACCGGGATTCACGGATCGGATGGTAGGGCCAGGGCTCACGCAACAAGCTGTGCTTAGCAACAGAACTCTATTGGAACTCTATGAATAGAAGCTCTACTTAAAATAGGCCATAAAGCCGCTCCAGCAAGGCTTCCGGCTAAATTTCTTCCTTTTTAAAGCTTGGATAAGAGGAGTACCGGAACCAATAAACAAGCGGACCCCGCTGCCAGAAACAAGCACAGGTACGGCCGGCAGGACAGACACGTCGCGTTTTGTACGCCGGAGTGCCGGCGGGACAGACACGTCGTGTTTCGTGCGCCGGGCTACCGGCGGGACGGACACGTCGCGTTTTGTACGCCGGAGTGCCGGCGTCCAGGCAGACGTGATCGGCCGCGCGGAACGCCGCATCCGCCGCGCGGGCGCCGGCTTCGCCTGGCCACCGCGACTGGTGGACCGCGCTAACAAAGGCCACACAGACGCGGCCGCGGCGCGTCCCGCTCCGTCGCGTCCACGTCCCACAACACCGCGCGGCAAAACATGCCACTACACACTACACAGCACACATCGCAATGCTCCATACACACGTGCGTACCGTAACGCAACGTGTCACGCAACGCGGCACGGACATTGCCGTCATAAAACGGCTAAAGTATATCCACACAAAGACCAACACCAGCGTGACCGACCATGAAGACCACCGGGGCTGCATGCGCCGACAGAGGCCACGCCAGCTACCTCGGGTCGGGAGCAGTGACCGCAGCACGTCGACGGCAAGCTGCTCAAACTGCCGACATCGCCGGTATCGCGGTCGAATTCGGAGCGCGGCCAGTCGTAAACGCGCTAAGTGAAATACTGGGCGGTGGCAGGTGGGGCGCGGTGCGGCAATTGTGCCGGCGTCGGCCGGTCCCGGCCGTGGCGGACGGCGCGGCGTCACGAATGTGACCGGCCGGCGCGGCCCGGCACGGCCAGCGTCAGCTCAGTCGGCGGCACCAGCTCGGCTCGCCAACAACGCCGCCGACTGCATGGTGGGCACACGACGCCGCGGCTCCAGCACTCGCCTCAATTGGTGCACCGAAAGTACGCCGGCTCCCCTATTGAGAGTGCAGCCATTCGTATCGGGCCGGCCATTTTTCCCGGTCTGCCCGGCGATAAGAGCAAGGCCTGAATTCCTGACAAAGACTCGCATTACTTGGTGGCGATTGAATCAATGAGCCGCGCCCTGACTTGCATGCGCTTCGCACCGCCCGCCGACTCCGTCACGTCACACCTGCCAGCAGCTCCACAAACGCCCACCCGGAAACAGCCGACATCACCACGCGGTGGCAGGCCGGTCAAACACAAACGCACGCACACACGGCCCGTTTCAAAGTCGACGGTCGCCACCCGATTCCATCCGCCCCTCCCCGGGCAGGGCGAGCGTGTGCAGACTCGGTCCCCCAGGGTTCCGCGAGGGTCGCCCAGGGGCGACAGACGGGGAGCAGGGGAGACGAACACCGCCACGTGGCACGGCACGCCAGTCTCGATCGATACGGCCCCAAGCGAGCGGCGGCACCGGCAGGCACCGGCGGGATGCAATGCACGCAGGAGTGCGTGGAATGCGCCCAACCAACGGCAGTTCGGCCGCGAAGGCGCTTGGCTGGCGCTCGTTGTTTAGATCGGAGTATTTCTCTCCTGCTCCAGCGATGTCGATACCATAGGATTAACGAGATGGACAAAATGGTGTGACGAGAACGACAACTAGGATATGAATGGGGGGACAGCAGTGCCTCGTCTGATATCATTTCACCGGGGAGGGGGTGGGCGCTACAATTAACTTCATTTGGCCAAAATACAGGCCTTTCGAGCTCCCACTCTCCACCTCCAGTAATGCCTGAGCAATTGAATATGTAAGACTGCCCATATTGCCACTGAACGTGGAGAACATGTATCGTGAAATAAACAAATAAATAATTGAATATGCGACTTGACTGGAGGTGGTCATGTGTCGTGAAGGAGGGGAACGGCTCTCACAGTCAACAAGTCAGAGGAGGCCCGACGAACAGAATGAGTGGATGTGGCTAGCGCTTGGATTCCGGAACTCGATGGATATCCCTGCAATTCGTCTCGACTCGCTCCCGGTTGATCACCGATCAGTCAGTGGCTGGCTCGTCTGCGTGCCACACACACGTAGCACATTACCCAGCGGGCTTGAAGGCCACTCGAGACGTGCTGACCGTGACCGCCCAGAAGCCGTCCGAATCGAGTAGGGCATATTTCACAATATGACGCACAATTGCTCCACGGAAACAAGTTCTGTGGCCGTCTGCGTGCGCACTCAGCGAATCTGGTCTCTGGAAATATGCTACGCCCCCTCCCCACCCAACAATTGGTGTCAAATATATTTCGAACTGCGTGACTGACAGTCTCAGTAATCGCAGACAGGTCCCTAAAAGCAATGCAACAACGATGGCGGCCAGCGGGATGTGTGTCAACATCGGGGTGTAGCAGTTTCTGGAAGCCTAATCTCATGAAGCCACCGTTACGAGCACTCCAAAGCGCGAACCAACCATCTTGCTCCGGTAAATGCTCCGGGAGTGCACGAATCGCTACGACTGGCCCCAGCGCCGAAACGGGCAAATTGAATAGCCTGACACGCATACGTCGTCGTCTGTACGAGTGCACAAGGTGTCTAACGCACCTTGTGCACTCGGTCCACGGGCGGCGGCTGGGACAGACGTCTGGGCTAATCAAGACTACCGGGGCCGCTGGCTGGCCGCCAGACAGCAGGCTGCCCTGGCGACGGAACGCCAGCTGATCGGACTCGTCAGGATCAACTGAGCCCGCCTGAAGCCCGGCTTGAGGCCTGGGCTCAAGCCAGGGCCTGGGCCCAACGCGAGTGTATGTGGCTGCGGCCGAGTCTGTAGCCGGACAGCAGCGAGCTGGGCACCAGTGAGACGTACCTGACGGCGACGCGCACGCTGGACTCGCTGCAGTGGGCCATCTTGGCGGCGGGCGGACAACCCTGGAAGCAGGTCAGCAGCGTCAGCATGAAACGCACCGGTCGCTTTCTTTCTCAGACACGCTATTTTCGCGTGCTTCGGGACAAAAGTACCTCGGTCATTTCCGAAGTCGACAGAACTGAACAAAATTTGAGGTTCCCTTGAAAACTAAACACATTTAATGATGCATTCGCATCAGTGCGCTAGGTCTTAAGTACGTTAACTTCTTTCTCTTTTTCATCTGAGAGTTATTCCATTTCAGGAGCATTCCGTGTACATCTACCATATTTATAGTCGTCCCATCAGTGACACTACGGACACAACAGCGTGCGGCGAGTGAGGCAGGGGCGGAGCAGGACTGAAATTCCGGCGGGATTTGGGGGTCCTGAACTCCTGCCCTAAGCAAAATTAACATTAGGATGTAGTGAACATACACAAGATATTCTGGACCAAGAATGTCTCGTGGACACCCACACCAATTCTCACTCAGAAGCGGAAGCCTGGCAGCATATCTGATGGAGCTGAGCACCATATTTCATCTAGTG
The DNA here is from genome assembly GCA_034440575.1 of Imbricaverruca yamaguchii. Lineage (NCBI taxonomy): Eukaryota > Metazoa > Arthropoda > Thecostraca > Neoverrucidae > Imbricaverruca > Imbricaverruca yamaguchii. The sequence goes on from JAOTOL010001539.1 coordinate 252,821, forward strand.
TACTCCACAGGCTTAATGATTAAGCTATGGTAATCGAAGCGAGTTTGAACCCCCCCCTCCAATACCTGTGCAGTTACATCCCTGGCCACTGATGACGCATGCTCCAGCGGGGCAAGGTGATTGAAAGCCGAATTGTAGATGCCACTGGGCGTCGCCCCACACATTTTCGAAAGGGAGAAGAGAGGGGCTTTAGGTCGATTTTTGTCCATGCAACGATTTTTCCATGCAACGTCATAGATGAACGTTAAATTACATGACGTTTGTGAGGGGATGCGTACCCTGTTCACTACCGCTGAGAAGAGTTCACCTCAGCTATATTATTACGTTCTTTCGTGACATTATTCACCACCCATAAAGGGCCCTTCGACTTCAGGTTGGCAAAGTGGACCTCCATGGCTGCCAAATGGCCGACGGATGCGTTGACTTAAAGCGTGAGCTCTGCCACCACTGGAAAACGTCCTCAACATTCTTAGATGCAACATTACGCCTATGGGAATCGCATCCCAAAAAAAGGATACAAGTCCTAGTATTTCCCAGAAGACTACGAACGATCTCATGGTTGGAGGCATGGCCATTTAATGTGCGCCTCTACAAGTAATGCCGAAGAGTATTATGAATCACCAACAGCTGAGTAGGTTGCTCTATTTGTCTCGTACTCAAATTCGAGTGGTCTCTGTGATTTCTTGAGGGGCCGTTGCTCGGATATACGGGCTGAATTCATCTTCATAGAACGGCTTGAACTCCCCCACCTCAATGTGCCGTCCAGCCTTCTCAATAGCTACATATGCTATGTGTGTTTCAGTGATATTGGCCGATATCTATAAACACTGGAATTAGGCGCAGTGAGCCGGCTTCCAGCCAGTCCTTCTAATACATTTTGAGTATATCACCTCTAGGATTGCGAGAGGTTCTTAATAGCATCGCTAAATCATCGCCTCTGGTCTAAAGCTCACCACGAGAAGGTCGCTTGGCCCCATAAATAATCCAACGCCCGTAGAGCAGCTTGAGCAAAGCGAACGCGAGAACACCGCAAGTGTTCATATACTGCTTACAGCAGGATTAAATTTCTCGAAATACGAAGGTCATTTTTACCTCGCATATTACTTGAATTTGGCACCTCACTTCAACGAACAAGCCTCTGACAGCCGTTTTAGATGCACACATGGGCCTATCTGCAAAACAAGGGGTTCGGCTCGTGAAAGCCAACGGGTCTTTAGAACAAAGACCCTTGGGGCTAAGAGGCCCCATGAACTTATTTGTCTCCTTTCCCCCCCCCCCCCCCCCCAACACGATCCAAACTATCTTCTGCCGCCACTGTTCACATCTCGCCCACCTGCCGTTGTCGCCCTACAACAATGGCATAGGTGGCAGGGAAAGAATGACCTAAAGTGTGTAATATATCCAACGATCATGCCGTGACGGACTCCATATTCCGTAGGAGATAGATGGGCAGATGTTGAATTCAATACCATGCATATGGACGGTGCATGCTGCATAAAGTATTCGACGCAAAAATTCAGTACCCTATACCCGCAACATGTAGTGTCTGGATCTGCTGGATCTTTTCAGAACGCAACATCAAACTTCATCAATATTACGTTTATCAATCGTTGCTTCGAAAGAATGGACCTAAAACGGTTAGTTTCTCCCTCCGCCCAACCAACCCTCTTCTCACACGGCGGAAGTTGTGGGCACAATGCGGGATTCCAGATGGAAGCGTAATAACGGTTAAAAATATAGTGTTTGGGGAAGCTCAAACTGAGAGGAAAAATATATATGTCTGACGTGCACTGTCTTCTGGGAACAGGTAGGGTGTGACTGCATGCGCTAAGGGAGGAAAATGCACCACCAATCATTTATTTGGCCCCCAACCAGATCAAAGTTAAAATTAATTGAGCGCCCTTACAGAACGCTCGAGCTACCTCCCCTGATCAACGATTTTTTCCAACCCGATGACGCCCCACGCCTCTCCCTTCTGAGAAAGAATCCCATCGAAAACATCAACATCCACATCAATTTCACAGTGACACCCATGGGAACAGGTGTGACAATTGAGGGGAGTCCAAGAACGGGGGCGTCCTTGCCTTCGGCTTCCAAATGGGGTCCAACCCCAGAGGCACAGGAGCAGTTGTGTGAGAGGGGAGGTAAGGCTGTGCCGTCTCCTATACCAGGCAGAGGCCGAGTCAGGCATTCTCATGGGAAATGGAAATGGAAATTGGAAAATGTGACTTCTGCCTTCGGGGGAATAAGAAGTTTTTCAGCATGGGGGACTCGAGTATACTGGATGTCTTCGTTTTCTTATACTGAGTCTATTCATCTCAAAGGAGCGACTTCGTACTACAAATCCGTGGAGTGGGGGTAGGGGTGCACTAGAAGGTTCCCAAAGGAGCATTCTTAGTTGGAGAGGCTCCACCTTTCCGAGGGGAGAGGGGAGAGGCGACATGCCTCCAGTACCCCCCCCCCCCGTCCGTGTAGTTAGCATAACAGCCAATACCGACAGCTTCAGCAGACAGCTCTAGCAGCAGGCAACTTGAGCTATGCCGACTAAATTAATGTTATGAGGAAAATTTATGAAACTATACATAACGTGTGTAGCGGCTATTTAACGGCTACGTAAACGTACTCCATGACGTGAATTTTGTTGCAATTTGTTTTTTTTGTGCTGGATAAGCACGGTTCCAGCAACAAGCATCGGTTCTAACTAAATGCATGTCATGGAATACATTTATATAGTCATGCAACATGGTTAAGATAATTGTTTTTCGTTGGTTGTGAGATATCGAAACGAGCACACGATGATGTCGAAATGTGCCATGGAATTAGTGTCATTTAAAATGATTTTGATGTCTTTTAGACTAAAATTTGAGCCAATGGTGTAGGTACTTATGACTGTATCTTCACCATTTATTTTGAAATTCATAATTTAGGAAGAACTAATTCCGGACAGGGAGAATACTATCTATGCTATAAACTGGCATGATATGCCATATCACAGTTTCGATAATCCCTTTACCGAAAATTGTGTTGCGAAATGTTTTTGTATTACCATTCATTATCGAGAGCATGAACATGACACATATAAATTAGATGCTGTTAGAAAGTAGATATGAATACTTCATAAGCACGCGTCAGGGAGCATGATGTCGATACTTATTGGAAAAGTGTGTCGATTGAGCGTTCAGAAAGTGGTAAAATCCACCCCATTTCACGAATAATCTATCACTGTCACGTATTCACCTGTGGCTTGTTTTTCAATGCCTTAAATATATATCTTTATAAACCTTCCACATAGCATTATTTTAGTCGGCATAGTTGCTTGTTGCTGGATCTGCTGAAGCCGTCTGTTGCGGCTGTTGCTAACTTCACGGACACGCCTACCTGACCCCAGGTGAGTCCGGACCCATGGAGTGGCGACGCCCTTGTCTAGGGTGCCCGAAATCCGAAGCCCCGCAAAAGTGCATTTTTTTCTATTTTCGTACTGAAAATCAACAATAAGACGAGGCGTGCAACTAGCAAAAATGTTTACAGCCATCCTCCCGAAGACTGGTCTTCAATAAGGTGGTGGAGCAGGGGATGGGACACCAGGGCACGGTGTTTCTCCCCCGAAGTCCCGAAATGTTGCATTCACCTTTTGGCGTTGACTGGAAAGCATGGACCTGGTGCATAGTCCCCATCCATTCAGACGTTCCGCCGCCTAGGCGTTTTACTCTTTATAAAAGGCTCGGTAGGTACCTAGGTACCTACCTACCTACTTGGGGGTCGTACATCAATCACAATCAGCTCAAATATGACTGCGCTGCTGTAATGAGATCGGAACGAAAATAGAGAAAATACCGAAATACAGAACAACATATTAGCCGCACCTATTTTGATTTCACAATATCTGCCATTAAAATGCAAGCTTTAGAACGTTGGACAGAAAGTAAATATTAGAAGTTATTTCTGAAATGCGTAAATACCTTTCACAGGAGATGTCGTTAAAATGCTGCCTTGTAGATGTGGCGCAAACACTGAATAGAACAAATCATATAAAGCGAAGCAAGGAACCTCCACGAATCAGGAGCCGCACACCCAACCCCACGGCGCCGTAACACCAACTGACATTTGGCAGCATTCAATAACAGCGGTGCAAACATGTTACCAAATTTAGTCTAAAGACTGATGCGAAGGAATATCTTGAATCAGGTGAAGTTTACCCTCTACAAAGGCTATAGCTCTGTTCAGAGAGTCATGTGTTGCACACGCTTTACCTACTTATTCAGTCTGCATTACGACCAAGGCCGCCTGACTGACTTACTCTCAGTTACATTATGAACGGGAGCCACCGCTCTCTGTTATTCACTCGTGGGTTGCGACAATGGCTGGTGCGTTAGGTAGTGAGGAGAGTGGTGACAAAATTGCTGCTATTTACGAATCCATGGAATATGGACCTGCTCCTGAGTCAGACAAAACTGCCAAGGTATGACAGGATACTTTCGTCCCTCCTTGACATGCGGGTGGTGCCTGTGTGCGATATGCTTTTTCCGGGTCCTGCGCTGGTTTTGCCTCTACTTTTGTTTATAATTATTCAAATGTATGATTTCTCATTTTAAAGTCATGAGGTCACGAAGTGTGTACATGCTTAATGTCACCCACAGGGGGCGTTTGGGTTAAGCCTAGCAAAGGAAGGCGCTATAAGGTGATGAAAGATACTATGGTGTTCTTGTCAATCAGGTAGATTTGGAGACCTGGGTAAAATTCAGTCCTCCATAATTTTTCGGATGCATTTTTTATATGGTTGATAATGCAACCATTCATTTTCTCAGAAACTCAGTACTTTGAAGTCAACAGTAGTTGATACAATTGATATCATTGTTTCATTGAGTTACAGCAGCAAATATGTACATATCTTAATGGGATCATCCAGGCTGTGGCTCATCCATTTGTACTTTGATAGTGTCAGATTGACTGGCACAGCATTCAGACTGGGGCTTATAAAGCCTCAATGGATAAAGAAGGTTTCATGAATGTTGTGGCCAAGGAATTCCTTAAAAAAACATACTGCCAGACGTTGGAACAATTTGAGCAAATAAACTTGCTATGAATGACACTGTTGGCAGGAAATTATAAACTTGCATGCTTGTCCTCAAAAGAAGCTGAATAAGTATGTGAGACACTGGAATGCAACCAATTCACAGCAAAGCTAAACTTTGGCTGATGCATGGCATATCTTGCAAGCATCTCTGTCTGGTTTGCCTACTGATATTTGTTGAGTGTTCTACTTATAATCAAAAGTTTGAAAATTACACATGAATAGGTAAATCATAGGCAAATCATAAAGTAGCCAACCTAACCTAGACTAAGGTAACAGCATAATATATAACATGTTGCATAGAATACTGTAATCTAACCTAATCTAACCAGGAAACCAGGATTGTTCCAACCAAACTTCTATCGCATCATGAAATCTCAGCGACATTGTCAACAATGTCATTAATGTTAACAGCATTTCAAGGAACTTCTGGCCTTCATCTAAAGTTATGGATGTGTCTGACTGCAAATATTCCTTGTCAGGAATAAATATTGAATTAATCCAGAAACATAAGGTTTCAATATCAAATAATATTAAATCAGGTGCATCCAGTGTTGAATTTCTTCCTTATCGCATCTGTGGCACAACAGGTGCTAATAGTTATATGTGATAGACTATGTTTGTGGATTGAAGATTATGATCATGTATTCCTTTGCCAAATGAAAAGTAATCATTTGCAGAGAAAATGAGGGGTCACATCATCTTTTTCACTTTAAAATATATTGTATGGACCAAAAAAAATATGGAGAATAAAGATTTACCTTCATATCCAATGATGCTGTAAATGCTTTATATGTTAATTTAGGCACCTATATCTGACCTCTCAAGGACTAGCTATTTACCCAGATTGCAAAGTATGGCAAAAGTACTGATGAGGCATACCAGCTGCATACAAATATACAATGAAGTGCACCAGGTAGGACACATGCATGAGGGGTATGTTTTGTTGTCAGGTTCAGTTAATGAAAAGCTTCAAAATATACAATGTATTTTGCAAAATTTTATCTCATTTTCCATCATTTCAAGAAGTGGGTATGTTCACTTCATCATTTCATAACCACTTCTCAGTTCTTCAAACTAATGCTGAATGAGTGCACATAATATTCCCTCAGTTGTGGACAAACAGCGTATCTTTGGTTAACAATTGCAGTTTCGTTTTACATATGGGTGCCACAAATATAACCCAGGAAATATTTTTCCATGATGAGTAATTTATATGGATAGTTTTTTAGTTGTGTTCCAAGTCACAGAGCTCCCATGTCCAATGCAACTAATTGAGCACCATCAGTCATTTTCATGTGACAATGATAGTGTCTATGCACATAAACATGCATGCAAGCACATCAACTCAATTGGGCTGCAACACCTAGAGTGTAGGGTAGTGATTTGACAAGGATAAATTTGAAGCAGGTGTCATCCCGCAAAAGGGCAGGAACATGCCAGAGCTAGAGAATGGTGAAGCTGGTTGCTCTTATTCACTCGCAGTTCCCCATTCCCAGAAGTGAATCGGGGAATTCAAAGCTGTTCCACTGTCACGACACTGATGTGTGGTTCGCAGGCGTGGCTGGAGGACCATGGCCGCAGTCTGGGCCACTTCATCGACAACAAATGGGTGCTGCCCGAGCGGCGCGACAAGTACTTCACGCACAACCCATGCACGGGCGAGGTGCTGGCTGCCACCGTGCAGGGCACCGAGGAGGACGTCGACCTGGCCGTGGCCGCCGCACGAAGTGCCTTCAACTCCTGGAGCCGGCTGAGCGGGCACGCGCGCGCACGCCACCTGTACAGGTGAGGGGCGACATCGTCTGCATGGCTGCTGCCTGTGTCACAGTGTTAAATTATTAGCAAAATAGGGTGGAATTTACCACTTTCTGAACACTCAGTCGACATCCTGCTCCAAGAAGTATAGACATCCTGCTTATCGATGCGTGCTTGTGAAGTGTCTCCTTTCTAACATTACATCGTTTGTTGAGTAGCATTATCATGCTCTTGATAAGGGGTGGTGGTACACGAATATTCCGCAATGCAATTTCAGGTAAATGGATTATTCATAATGCATACATCACCAGGGTATATATGATTTTTTTATCTCGCTATTCAAAATATAGTTATTCCTAACAGTTGAATATCAAAACAAATGATGAAGGTACAAATATTGGCTCAAATTTAAGTCTGAAAAACATCAAAGGCACTTGGAACAGTACTACTTTCATGACAAATTTCGACATCCTACTGTGCTCGTTTCGACAGCTCACACCTAACGAAAAAACAATATTTTAACACTGCTGTGTCGTGGCCGTCTGGCGAGGCTGTCGGTCTTGGGTGTATCTACGTGGATGCTGTTCGCACACTGTCCTGTCACTTGTCTGTTTGTGTGCTGTTGATGGTAGCATCATGAATTGAATGTTTTTGAGCTCATGCAAATCATTTTGTGTCTCAGGATTGTGGGGAGAGTAGGCATGCTGCTCTTGGATAAGGCTTTGAACAGTTGGTAAAAGAGTGGTGAAGTTGTAAGTAATTGAGATCTGTGAGATGTGATTGTGCACTGTTTGTGCATACAGTTGGCACCTGGGAAATGTGGCACTTTTCCTCCTGATTTGTCCTTGGCATTGTGACTTGATATCTTACCATTTTCATCTGTATGGCTATATCTTGCAGCATCTGTGTGTTACATTGTAATTTAATTTGTCTAGCCTCTACCATGCATTACCCAATTGGTGTTGCTATCACACTCTGTATCTCAAAGAGTGTGTGTTGATCACATCCTATGTCCCAGACTGCATTGCTTATCACCCCATGCTCTCTGAACTGTAGAGTCATCATGTCATGTATCCCAAACTGCATAGCTTTATTACACCATAACCAGACTGCATCTAATTCCAGGTATCATAATTTCATCATACCAGGTACTCCAAACTGTATAGTTGTATCACATGTACAAAAACTGTATAGCCTCATCACCGCCCGTACCCGGAACTGTATAGCTTCAGGACTCACTATGCCCCAAGCAGCATGGCTTCATCATATCCTGTACCCCACACTGTGGTTTCATGGCTACCTGTACCACATAGCTTCATCATATCCTGCATCCAGGTAGTATATCTTCATCACATCCTCTACCGCAGTGTTACCCAATCAGAAATGTACCCAACACAGTAGTACATCTTCATCACGCTCCGCACTCGTACCCGGATAATGAGGCCTTATCACACGCTGCGCCGGGTGGCACGACACCCAGCGCTGCTTCACACCCGGCGCCCGTACGCCGACAGTGTGGCGCGGCACCTGCAGAAGCACGCGCGTCTGATGGCCGTGCTGGCCTCGATGGACAACGGCAAGACGATCCGCGAGACGCGCGACTGCGACGTGCCGGCCGTGATCCGCCACCTGTACCACCACGCCGGCTGGGCGCAGCTGGCCAAAACGCAGATGGCCGGCTGGAAGCCACTGGGTAGGCGCGCGCCGCCGTCGCTTGGCCTGCGGAGTCGCGGCTGGCGGCTGGCTCTGTGGTGGGCCGTGCGCGACTGGGCTGTTTGTGGCGGGCCACTGGACGCGTGTGACTTGCTGGGCTGTTTGTGGCGGGCCAGTGGACGCGTGTGACTGTGCTGGGCTGTTTGTGGCGGGCCAGTGGACGTGTGTGACTTGCTGGGCTGTTTGTGGCGGGCCGGCGGACCGTGTGTGGCTGGGCTATACCGGGGTTGTGGGCCGTGTGTGAGTGAGCTGTTTGTAGTGGGCTGGTGGGCTGTGTGGCTGGACTGGGCTGTGTGTACTGGGCCAGTGGATGTGTGGTATGTCCCAAACTGGTAAGTTGATTCTCGTCGGGGTCTTTGGGCCTGGCATGTGACGCTATAGGTGCGCAGTATTAGTACATCAAGACATACCCACCTCTCGCACGTGAAAGCACATGTATGTTGCGTGCCTGTTCAGCAATGATACATCAAATGTATTTTGAGTGCTAAGGGTAGCCACACTAGATTCTAAAGAGTGTATTTGATGTTGCATGTCACGGGTGCGCGAGCGTTGTCTGTCAACTCTGTGCCAGGGAGCTTTTTTATGTGGTGTAAGGGCGCTTTGCAGAGCAAAATTTGATCGATAAGGCCCGCCACCTACCAAGCGATCGCTCGACCAAAGACGCCCATCACTTAGTTTAGTGACTTCCGGCGATGCATTATCACAGTTTGTTTGTTTGTTTGTTAGTTGGGTGGTTCTCGACGCACTTTATGCACGATCACGGCTAATGGCGCCGCCCACACTGTTTGGCCGATGCAGTGGTTAGTTAGCTAGTTATTTGGGCTTTCTGGCGCTTCGACTGCTCTGATCGTACTGCGCCCATAACTCAGTTTCGACGGGGGGCCGCGGGATTGGGAAATGTCCCGAGTGCTGGGAGTGTCGAACCCGTGATCTTCGGTACTCAGAGCTCAATATCTTAACCACTCGACCATTCCCACCCCTTGATTATCACAGAATTGATACATATAATAATGCATTTGTGTTGAGATGTCAACACACTCCAATGTTGCACAGTGACCTGCCGACCGTCATGTGAACTTTATTTGTTTGTTTCTTTTATTATTGGGTGGTTCACGACGCAATTTATGCACAATCACGTCTAATGGCGCCGCCCACACTGTTACGCTGGTGGGCTGCGGGGTTAGGAAATGTCCGGGCGGTGCGAGTTTTGAACCCGTGACCTTGGTATCCGAGGTTTGACGCTGCATCCACCCGGGCATGCCTGCCCCGTGTAGACTTTAGCTGTCGGATGTCGCGCGCTGTCGTGATCGGGTACCTCCTGCGGACGTCCGGCTGATGCTGGCCGCGCCGCTGCGCCAGGTGTGGTGGGCGCCATCGTGCCCGTGGAACTTCCCGCTGATGCTGCTCGCCTGGAAGGTGTGTCCGGCGCTGGCCATGGGCAACACGGTGGTGCTGAAGCCGGCCACCTACACGCGGCTGTCGGCGCTGCTGTTCGCCGAGATCTGCGCCGAGGCCGGGTGCGTGCGGCGGCGGCGGCGGCGGCCGCGGCCGCGGCCGGCTGCGTGCAGGGCCCTGGGTGGCACTCAGCCAGAGCTGGCGGCGGCCAGTCGAAACTGGCATCTGCCTGACTGGTGGGAACCGGCTAAAACCGAATGGTGATCAGTGGAATGGCCAAAATGTTAGAACTGGGCAAAAGAAACCAAGGGCTAGCGATCACGGCTCCTAGCTTCTTGCGTATATCAATCACACATCCATTCCTACTCATTATTAAAATATTGAAAGTTGGTCCATGCGTTGCGGTGTTTTATGCCGATTTAGGCTAGCTTAAATCGGTTAAATCCTGAAAGTTGCAGCAAATAATTTAATCTTGCTGAAATGCCAACCTTGAATTATTAATTGGGGAAATTATCCCCGCAGTTGTGTAGTTTGCTCACTCCCGCAGTCAAGCACTGGTTCCCGCCTGTAGCATTACTGCGGGGCAGATCACCGCTGCTATACCACGACTGGTGTCCCAACTGCAGGAACAACGTGTTGCTTGTCAGGCACCATTGTGCAAGGAATCTGACGTTCGGCAATAGTGTCATGAGCTATGACACTATAACTTGAACTAAAACACACACACACACACTGCATTCCCGGCTGCCAATTTGTCATTGCCCAGGCTGTGCCTGGGTGTCGATACTCGCCTGCTGGCTGGCACGATCTGGCCACTTGGCACTCTGTAACTACTGGGTGGCACTCTGTAACTACTTAGTCACACTCGGTAACTACTGGGTGGCATTCCGTATCCACTGAGTGGCATTGATCATCATCCTGCTTCCACTTCCCACCAACGACTGTGTACACTCGGCTCACGACTGGCGCTATTTATACATCTGACTGACACCGCCCATGTGTCGTTTTTCGCCTACTTGCAGATATGGTTCGAGTAATGGCTGTTTATGAGATTGGCGTGTCATGGCTCAGGCAGTCGGAGACCTTTAATTAAGCCACCCACCACCGTCGCCACCACTGTTGATACCAAGCTCATTCTTGTCATTATTCATGTATTCAGAGTTTTCCCCCGATATTAGCAACTTCGTGTTTCACATTCGGCGGGTTGGTGGACCCAATGACGGCTGGTGGAGTCAGCACACAAAGTTCGGTTTGGAGGCGTTCTAATCGCCGAAGCATTCGTAAGTTTTGACAGCCCAGGTCTGGGCCGTCACTAAATTTCCTGCATCTTAGCCGCTTCTGTCCAACGTCAGCAATTTCTACCTCTCGAACGCTGTGTGGGCCCCGGCTGCATTCCGAGCATTAGATGTACTCGGCGGTTAGGCTCTTATGCTCGTCTTGTGATGGTCCTCGATGCCGGCTGGTGCTAGTGGGAAGGAAAAAAACGATGGATACTGTGCCATATCCATGTGTGTTTGTATTCCGTCCTTGTCTAGGGGAGTGCTAACTAGCTCTCCTTTCATACAACACAAGCTTCGGCCCTATGCGTGATACATATAACCCAGTTGTTTTTGATTTGCCCGATCGTGCAGTTTTTATCAGCATTTTCTGTCTCGTTACAAATAATGTAGTCTCTCACTTTCATCTGTGATGTTTTCTACTACATAATCTTTCGGCACCTCATTGACACCCATCCAGCGGAGTTACAAGTAGTATCGTGCACTACATACGAGTATTTTCGACTAGGATGCGTGGCGTTTTCTTTTGGTCATCTAGCGGTGAGTTATGAAACTACGGTTGGCGATCTGATGTATAGATGTCGCTGCACTATGTTTGAACTGTTCAGCCAAGTGGCCTTTCCGACGTGCTCCCTCGTCTGGCCAGGCTGCCGCCGGGCGTGTTTAATGTGGTGACAGGCCCCGGTTCGATGGGAGAGAAGCTGGCAACGCACCCGGACGTCGACAAGGTGGGCTTCACTGGCTCAACCGAGGTCGGCCAGCGTCTGCGCCGCGCCACCGCCGGCATGGGCAAGAAGCTGTCGCTCGGTGAGTGTGAACCGGACTTGTGCTCGACTCATATTTTTTTAGTCGACTCACATGTGACTCGTATGTCTTGAGATCTGATTCGACTCGCGACTCAAACAGACTGACAGACATTTGAATCGATTCAGATCCTACTCAGTGGTATCAGACTCATGAGCCATATGATTCAGTGTGCACTGCCCACACATTTCAATGATTGACTCGTGATTCGACTCAGTTGTTAGAAAGATGCGATTCAACGACTCAAAATATATTTTGGGGAAAAGAATCGATTCAACTCGCGGCTCATGCCAAAACGGTTGATTCATGAGTCGATTCGCGATTCAACTCAAGTCGAGCACAAGTCTGGCGCCAACACGATATCCCACCCAGAGTCTGTTGTGATGAGACTCGACTTATGCCAGTTGTAAGCCCAGCCAATGATATCAGGACAACTATCAATAGTGACGTTTGTGAACGTTAAGTGGCTGAGTACCCTGTGGTTTGGTGTGTCGTGCGTGAGGTGAGCGATGGACCACTATATATCGGGGGTGTCAGGTCATGTAGGAACATTGGCATGGAGTGGACCGGTGGACTCAGATGCAGGTTTGTAGCTCGTCTGTCGTGACACGTACCAGCCAAAGGTTAATGCCGGTGGGGCTGGGGATGATGGGTTGCCAGCCATGCACTGACAGAGCCTCGTGCCTCGTGAGGCCGTGCGATTGTGAGTGGGCTCTTGACGCTACACCGCCCTGTTTCAGAGCTGGGTGGTAAGAGTCCGGTGGTGGTGTATGACTCAGCGGACCTGGATTCGGCCGTGGAGGGTGTGGTGGACGCCATCTGGTTCAACCAGGGCCAGGTACGTGACAGGTCACCACTGAGCTGTCCAGGTCACCATTGACTATTGAGTGAAGGTCGTCTGGCTGACAGGTCATCACCAAGCCAGGCTGTCATAGAGTGATTGGCTAGACGATGCTGGGTCCGCCCGAGTGGTGTATCAAAATTCTTGGAGTTTTGTGGAAACTATGCATAATGGGAAACTATGTCAGGAGTAATATAGTCTGCTTCTATAGGCAGCTTATGCGAGGCTGTGTAAATTGCATGTGATATGTCCATAGTTTGTAGCTTTCAGTTCATTGTCGTTCTCTTTTTCAAGTTTAGTATTTAATTCAGAATGGAGATGGTTATGATGGCTGGGTTTAGTAGAAATCAGGTGGGTGGGGTGGGATTAATGTATGTGAGACACGTATTTGATCCACGCATGTTGCGCGAGATGGAGGGAATGGGGAAAATATGTTGATGCAGATTGCTTCTTTATAGCTTAGGATGTAATATTGATTAGTGTGTTCAGTTACTTTTTCTAGGTCTGATGTGTTAGGTATAGCAAATATATGCTAAACCCTCCCCTTTATATATTCTTGCCGCTCCTGTAGCTCAGTTGGTTAGAGCGCTGGCCTGCACTGGTCTCCCCTGTACTGGCAACACAGGGTTCGAGTCGCTTCGCGCGCTCGCATTTAGCCCCCGGCCGGGAGTGTCAGTTGGCAGCTGGCCCGATAGGGCCGGGGACGAGCTACCGGGCGGCCGTGTCGGTGCATTGGCGGCACGTTAAACTTTCGGTCTAAATTCTGCCGTTGAACTGGAGTTCATGGATCGGGTGGTGGGGTCAGGGTTCACGCAACAAGCTCTGCTTAGCAATGGAACCCTGGTTCCTAAAGCCACCCCAACAACAACTCGGATTAAATTTTTTTTATTTTTTTTTTTAATGTAGGGCCCCTGTGGCTTTTATTGAGCCTGATCACTTTAGGACAATTTATTCGGCACTAGACACAATGAAGGTTGGGTCAATGAATCCTACACCAGTTGTATATGTACATTTTGCATTTATCTGCATCTTTAACCCGCGCCGTCTCTCCGGTCAGATCCTCGCTCCCCGTCTCGGGGGAGGGGGCGGATAGTAACGCCCTCTCTAAACTCCAAACTAAGCGTCCCACGAAGACGAAAGAGGTGTCATCGGAAAGCGCTCGATGAGTAGGGTCCGGATCCACCCATTAAAAAAAATCCCCAAAGGTGACGTCACTAGGGGACTAGATTTTCACGACATACTCGACTGTTTTTGGCTCTAGGGAGTTCATTTTGGGGAATATTTGGACACATAACATTTTTTGTTTTGTTTTTATTTCAAACTTGAGTTTTCAAGTTTTTCTTTAATTGTAATTTTCTAAGGGGTAGAGCAGACCGAGAAGCGTTGTTGGAAGCCAACTTGCCGTAATATAATTGCTTACTTTAACCAGAATCTTATTTGAGCTACAATAGGCAAATATGCAACATTTATATGCGGTCAAAAATGGAGAGAAAAATTCCTCTCGTACCTTTTGTTGCATCCCTAAAGGTAAGCAAGCGCTGAAACTTTCATTAAAATATTTGTATCCATTAAAGTGTGACGACTGGTTGAACGTTTCTGGAGGTGACCTCACTTGGCCTTCACTAGCTCGTTGACCCATGATGACCTGACTTCAAAATTTTGAAACAGCATACCAAATTGGTGTGGGAAAGGGTATGCCAAATTTTGGCGTGCTGCCACGCGCCGTACCAGCCACACAGTATGGCCCCGACCCTGGTCATGTGTTACGATCGGATCTTGTGCTGGCCATATCTGTGAGAGCGAGCGACACCCGATGCCGCTGTCTTCAGGTGTGCTCCGCTGGCTCCAAGCTGCTGGTGCAGGAGTCCGTTTATGAGACGATGCTGGCCAAGCTGCGGGCACGCATGGAGAAGCTGCGACTGGGAGACTCCCTCGACAAGTCGGTGGACATGGGAGCCATCGTGGACGAGAGCCAGCGACGCAGCGTGGCCGAGTATGTGGAGAGCGCGCGCAAGGAGGGAGCCGAGGTGAGCAGACGGGTGGAATGAGCGAAACCCAGCTGTGACCGTCATATTGTGACCTTTGTATGCTATCCATGTAGGTGTGACCCCTGCCCTTTTATCGCCTATTTCGGATTTCCTCGGTGTCTGCCCCTGACACTTGGTCCCCCTCATCCACTTATTCCAGATGTGTTCCCATAGCGTTCCGTTGCACCTCATGTGACCCCTGGCGTCCCGTCGCACGCACGCCAGTTGTTCCAGACGTCTTCCCATAACGTTCTGTTGCACCTCATGTGACCCCTGGCGTCCCGTCGCACGCACGCCAGTTGTTCCAGACGTCTTCCCATAACGTCCGTTGCCCTATGTGATGGGTCCGTGCACGTACCATTGTTCAGATGTCTCCCATAACGTTCCGTTGACCTCATGTGACCCCTGGCGTCCCGTGCACGTACGCCAGTTGTTCAGATGTTTCATAACGTTCTGTTGCACCTGTGTGACCCCTGGCGTCCGTCGCACGCACCAGTTGTTCAGACGTCTTCCCATAACGTTCTGTTGTGACGAGCAGTGTAGTTGTCTCTATAAGTTTTGGATGACCTCGCTGACAATGGCGGCAGTTCGCTCCTAACGTTCTGTTGCACCTCATGTGACCCCTGGCGTCCCGTCGCACGCACGCCAGTTGTTCCAGACGTCTTCCCATAACGTTCTGTTGCACCTCATGTGACCCCTGGCGTCCCGTCGCACGCACGCCAGTTGTTCCAGACGTCTTCCCATAACGTTCTGTTGCACCTCATGTGACCCCTGGCGTCCCGTCGCACGTACACCAGTTGTTCCAGATGTCTTCCCATAACGTTCCGTTGCACCTCATGTGACCCCTGGCGTCCCGTCGCACGCACGCCAGGTGTTCCAGGTGTCGGCGCCGGACGGCTGCTTCTACCCGCCGACGCTGATCAGTGGCGTGCAGACCAGCTCGCGGGTGGTGGTTGAGGAGATCTTCGGCCCGGTGCTGGTGGCGCTGCCGTTCCGCACCGCCAAGGAGGCGCTCGCGCTGGCCAACAACACCATCTACGGGCTGGGCGCCAGCGTGTGGACCGAGTGCCTGCCGCTGGCACTCGAGACGGCCAAGCACATCCAGGTGGGCCGCAGAAATATGCCGTTGGGATCGCAGATGGGCTGACTTCTGTGGCAGCTGGTTGTGGTTATGTGAAAGACTGAGTGCGCCGCTGTCGTGCGAAGATAAAGCCCTTCACGTCCGACTTCTTTTGATCCTCCAAATTTTATATCGAGCCGAGCTTCTTCAGAAACTGATTGGTTCGGAGCTACTGCTATTGGAAAAGCACTTCCTTGATAATTTCAATGCGAAATCGGTCTTCGCTACTTCCATCTACATTGATGAATTTTAATGAAAATAATCCTTTTCCTTCTCTCCAGCCACATGTTGGTTATGTGCGTAATACAGCCAAGGCAACTGACGTCCTCAAAAATGAGAACTACACGAAGTTCAATACGTCCATATTTGTTACTGTAATAATTCAACGACATAACCTATATGTCATTATCAATGGACAAAGTCTTTTATACCGTCACTAGTCCTAATACTTTACCTTGCCAAATCCATGACATTCAAATGTTAAATACGTGATTTACGAAGTCATTCTTTTTTTCGTAGTGTTTGATGGTCAAAGCCACGTTTAGATGCAATGGACTTTGACGAGCGCAACCAAGTTGATCTTTTCGCAATATAAGGTATTTTTCCATTTAACTAAGTCATCTACAACGTGGAAGCACTGTGGAAAACATTTAATGTCCGTGATTTGTGGCGTGAAATCAGGTTGCTGCTTTGCAAAACTGGCCAGTATTTGAACGTTCTAATGCCACGGGTAAGGGGGGGGGGGCCGAGGGGTTAGGGTGGGCCGGATTTGGGTTTTGTCAAACTACCTTTCCCCCAGGATATTGAACATACTAGATTCTACTGGAGCTTGAGCATGGGGTTACTTGTGCATTTTGATGTGCGATTTGCTTGTGAACCAAAAGAAATACCCTGTTTTGAAGTAAGCCGAAATTTTCAAATAAGAACGACTCAGGAATGCTGACACAGACCCCACATATTGTGTATATCGGAATGGTAAGAACGGCCAAGATGAGAAGTAAGTTGGGTGGTGTGAGGATGAAGGGACACGAGTGGAGACCGATCGGGAGGTCAATGGTTATGCAATCGAGCGTGTGCTGCTTTTGTAGGATAATGTTGTTATGGATAATAAATATGTGAAATGGCGTACTGACATCCGGTATGATTTACCAACAGCCTAATAGAACACTTGAACCAGCTGCCAGAAACCATTGTCAGTAGCAGCACGTTGAATGTCTTTAAAATAGCATAGGCAATCTTTATAAGAATGGAGGGCTTGCTTTTCAGTATTCCAGGGAGGGCTGATCGACGGATTTGGTGGGCTGGTTGAGTGTCCAGAGTGCAACCAAGAATAAGCTTGTGGCTTATAGTTGCACTGATGTTTTATGTCTTTATGTCTTTATGATGGTATGCCTAATGCATTCAGCCATCTGTTTGCATGACCTGTCACGCGGCATGACCTGCTCCCCTGATTTGGCTGTGTCGTCAGGCCGGCTCGGTGTGGATCAACTCGCACAACCTGTTCGACGCGGCCACCGGCTTCGGCGGCTACAAGCAGTCGGGATTCGGCCGCGACGGTGGCAAGGAGGGCCTGTTCGAGTACGTGAAGCCGGGCTGGATGGGCAACACGAAGTGCTCGCCACCCGAGATGGACCTGGAGTCGTTTGGCGCCCTCGACGAGCCGTCCAGGCCCAGCGTGCGCGCTGGGGAGGTGAGCTGGGGCGAGTATTACCACCGGGTTAGTTGGTTATTGGTTTCACGACACAGCGACCTTTAAGTCATGTAGCGTTGCCAGTCTCTCACGCCGATTGGTCGCGGGTGAAGAGTAGCGACAGGTGAGGCTCGAACCCACAACATTTCGATTGTGAGACGAGCAACTTTTCCACCGGGTAAGGGGCGAGGATGGCCGAGTGGTTAGGCTGTTGAGCTCTGGGTACCAATTGTTCCGGGTTCAGCACTCGCACCAGTCGGGACATTTCCAAAACTCGCGCAAATATATACAAACAAGCAAATCACCTGGCAAGTGAGCTGGGACGGATGTCCTTGCCGAACAAGCGAGCTGGTACGGACCTGGCCGCCGGACAGGTGAACTGGTACGGATGTCTTCGGCCAAATAGGTTGGCTGGGGCGGACATCGGTGCCAGGCAGAAAGCTAGGAAATTGTATTAATGTGATCACTGCAGTTTAAGCACCCAAATCTCGAATCACTTTAATTATCTTCAAGTTGGAAGGAAAGGATGATGATCTGTTGATGACTGGATGCATCGAAATAAATGGCCATTATTTAAGCGGAACAGAGGGATTTCCAAACAGCATGCTGTGCTTAATATTCGAGCGTGCGTGACTTGGGTTGCCTTGCGTCACAGTGCGTGAAGGAGGCATCGTCCGGGGTGCCAAGAGTTGACCGCACCTACAAGCTGTTCTACGGCGGCGCGCAGAAGAGGCCGGACGGAAACTACAGTCGGTTGGTGACGTCATGTCATGGCACACCTCTGGCGCAGGTGATAGCATGCAATCGGTGTGATGGCACACCACTGACGCAGGTGGTACCATGCATTTGGTGCGATACAACACCCCTGACTCAAATGGTGACACACCTTTGGTGCAGGTGATGATGTACCCCTGACACAGACGGTCATTGTCAAACAGTTTCAGTGAATTTTCCAGCATGTAAAGGGAAAGGATGATTTTCCGGGAGGACAGTGTTCAGGATGACTGGAATCTAGGATCAGCCGATTTTTCCAACCTGTCCCCTGACACAAGATGGGGCACGTTGGGTACAGGTGTTGGGACAATCCAGACATATATTAGTTCGCACGTTTGGTAGGGATGATGGGGCACCTTTAGCACATGTTACGATGCATGCTGCTGTGTGGTCGTGCATATTGGCTCATCGAGCGATGCGGGGAAAGATCCACCATGTGTTTTCGCAATGCCGAGGCAAGTTTTGATGTTTGTGAATTTACAGGCTGCGCACTTTGCAATTTATTTAAAACTTGATTTCAGGTCAGGTCTTGACTACCGTATAGCTGTGTGACTCGTTATCAATATCGTGTCATATTTGTATCTCACTTGGCCGAAGTTTACTGCGCATGTCCTTTCGTGAATATCGATATTCGCCTGCTTACTTCGAATGAAATTACCCCGCTGTGCTTTTCAGTTAACTTGACCATCTGGAACTGGACCGTGCACTGTGCCCCCGCCTGGCGTCCCGACACCCAGCCCGGGCCCTCCGCCTGCAGGTGGCCGAGTCCAACCGCAAGGACGTGCGCAACGCCGTGGAGGCGGCACACAAGGGCCAGCCCGGCTGGGCAAAGCGGTCCGGTCACCAGCGCGCTCAGGTCCTCTACTACCTGGCCGAGAACCTGGAGCTGAGGCGGGCCGAGTTCGCCGCCCAGCTATCGGCCAGTGTCGGGAGCAGAGCCGATAATGCCCAGCGCGAGGTTGGTGGTGGCTGTGGGTGAGAGCGTCGGCTCTCGGTCCAACTCCCATGTTGTGTTGAAGTGGCAGTTCAGTGGCGCTGCGAGTTTGGCGAGAAGTTAGTTTTCGTGAGCCGCATAGCGATAGTAACGCTGTAGTGTATTTATTATACACACACACACACACACACACACACACACACACACACACACACACACACACACACACACACACACACACACACACACACACACACACACACACACACACACACACACACACACACACACACACACACACACACATATATATATATGTATGCATAGATATATATATATATATATATATATATATGTATGTATGTATGTATGTATACATGTATGTATGTATGTATGTATGTATGTATCAGCATTGTGTTCGTGCTCCAAGGCACTTCGATAACATTTGCAAATTGTAACAGAGGTTGAAAGGTACTCAAGTGCTCGTCAACTGGTATGGCGCGAGTTGGGTATCTCGTGATGATGGACAAATGGTCCATCATCCACGAAAGAACTTTGGATGGTTCGTCGGACTCCAGTCGCGCACCGCCTACTGCTTCCCTCGCACATCAGAGGCGCGTTCGTGCCGCCTCGGACTACCCCGCCCCAACATCGCCCGCTCGTCCACCAGGTGGACGCGTCCGTGTCGCGGCTGTTCCACTGGGCGGCGCTGGCGGACAAACACGGCGGCGCCGTGCAGGAGACCCAGCTGTACGGCACCGTCATCCGGCTGCACGAGCCGGTGGGCGTGGTGGCGGCCGTGGCGCCCGACGAAAGGCCGCTGCTCTCCGCCGTCTCGCTGCTGGCGCCGCTGATCGCCCGCGGCAACGCCGTGCTGCTGGTGCCCAGCGAGAGGTACCCGCTGCCGGCGCTGGATCTCTACCAGGTCTGTGCAGAGCGGGCGCACTTTTAGGCGTTGGGACGGCTACCGCGGTGCGTTTACTCAGTTGCTGTCTCCAATTTATTTTCCTTACATTTAATCTTCGCGGTTGGGCATGGTTCCAGAGAATGCAGATGGTGGCACATCTCTGAAGGGTAATGCTCTACCATTGGTCAGTGGTGGGGTCGTGGGGTGGAATCGAACGGATGAATCCACTAGCTCCTACATCTGTCAGGAAATTTAAGTTCGGGCCGTCAAATGGAGCTTCGCCAGGTTATTGTCTGACTCCCTATGTGGCCCTTCACCCTGCCCCATTCCGAGCATCATGGATGCTGCTTCCGAGCCTGACAGAAGTCGCATCCTGTGGGCCTGTAGTCCGCGGTATCTAAGTGCGTGTCTGCTACGTCCTTGAGATGTCGGATACGCTTGCCGACCCAGTTTGTGGCCTAGTGCACGATGCCTGGGCGCGTGTCGCGCAGATCCCGGGGACGTCGGATGTACTGCCGACCTGTACACTGATGTCGGTGTTGTCTCTTAGATTCTAGAAGCGTGGGTGTGCTGCCGACCCGTACACTGATGTCGGTGTTGTCGGGCAGGTCCTGGAGATGTCGGATGCGCTGCTGTGCTGTTGGATGTACGCCGACGCCTGTGTTTCTGTGTCGAACAGATCCTGGAGACGTCTGACGTGCCGGCCGGCGTGGTCTCCCTGCTGACGGGCAGCGCCGACCACGTGACCCGCCACCTGGCGCTCCACCAGGACGTGCAGGCGGTCTGGTACCTGCGCGAATCGGCCGAGGGCAGCCGATTCGTCGAGCACGCGTCGGCTGTGAACCTGAAGCGCACCTGGGTCAGCTGGGGCCACGAGCGGGACTGGGTCCTCAACGAGCAGGGCCAGGGCGAGGAGTTCCTCTACCACGCCACTCAGTGCAAGAGCGTCTGGCTCAGTATGGGCGATATATTCGCCAACTGAGCGACCGGTACACGGCGGCGAGTTTGTGCCCGTGCTTGCGTCAGCAGGCGGGGGACGACCGGGAACCGGGCGGAACCGCATGCGCCGGTGGGAGTGGCGGAGCACGCCGCAGCTTTGACGTAGAGTTGCACAGCTGGCGGAAGGTGCGAGATCGGGGTAGCTGTCTAGTCGCGTTACGCAGCCGGTTGCCATATGTATTCCACGGGCAGATCGCTCGTAGTCCGCGTCGCTGCTGGGGCTGGCGCTGCCAGGACAGCATTCCAAATCCTGGCAGTTGGCAGTTCGGCACGGTCAATTGCATCTGTGCGCGAGCCAGCTGCCGTGAGCCGTGTCCAGCGGGCCGCTGGCCTGCAGATGCTGTTGAGTTGGTACGCAACTATCAAAGCTGCCGCTGTGGTCACATTCCCAGCCAGCGCCACCTTCGAAAGACGTTCGTGGGACGTGCGGGCGGTTTATTTGAAAAGTTTTCATATCAGATTACAGTATTTGTTGCCAAACGTGGCACGATGTATGATTGCAAGCCATGACTGTGTCGGATGCGGAAGCTGTGGGTCTCTGTTAAGTATCAGGTGATCTGCATGACCGACGCAGTCGATGCGCCCTTAATATCAACTCAAATGAGTATCCGTTTCAAGATTCCAGCGATTGCAGTTTGTCGTGTGCCCTTCAAGTCGTAGAAGGGAGGAGCGTCGCGACGAAGGACCGTTCTGCCGCCTGCTCATGGTGTGTGATATGCGTCAGTCGTTAAGCTACGTCAGCGCTGTATTGATTCTGCTAATTATTGATCAGCATTTTCTAGCACAGTTTGGGCGCTACATGACCAATGTAGTCGATGCGCCCTAAAGCCCTAATAACTAACTATTCTAGCACAGTTTCATAGCGACGCTTTGATAGCGATGCTAATTGGGGTTTGTAATTGGCATGTACACGTATGGTGCGGGGGATGCAGACTACGGGATAAACGCACCGACTCTGGGACCGACTACAGGACCAGCTACGGAAAAACGCACAGACTACAAGACTAGCACGCCGACTAGAGGACCGACTACAGGGCAAACGCACTGATTGCGGGAAAACCGCACTGACCACGGGAGAAACGCACCTACTAACGCACATGTATGTACGGTATCGAAAGGTCATTCGTATACCAAGTGTAATATCTGTGAAAACGCATACACAAATAGCCGCTTGTTCTGCGATTTGTTTGTGGTTTAAAGGCGCGATGGAAATTCGTGCAAATATCAGCTGCTCGTGGAGGCGGGACTTGGCGTCAAATGAGCGTCATAGGTAACGGGGAGGGAGGGGTGTTTTTTTGGCGGGGCGGCGGACCCAGAATTTGTTTTGGGTCGCCTTCGGCTGAAAATGTGATGGTGGGTAAGGAATTCACTTGAGCATGTTGAACGGGCCCGTTTTCCTCTTCTAGGTTAGAACAGCGCCGCTTCCCCATGTGGGAACGGCGAGCACATGCCTCGGTGGCCTCTCCGTATCCGTCGATGTTCGTTGGCAGTCCGAACTGAAGGAGTTTGATGGTTGCTCGGCCCTGACCACATTGCAGATCGGGTGGCGTCGCAGGAGAAATTACCACACACCTTACGTCACGTGCTTCAGAAAACTGCGTATGGGTGTTGTTTGCGTGGCTGTCCACCGTTCTCAAGGCTGCGCTGTCGCGGGTGATCAGCCATGTCGTTATCTGTGCAATGCTGGCGTAGGGCAGGCAGCACGCAGTTGTGCATTATAGGTTGTGTCGAAACGCACATTTTCTTTTGTTTTGCCTATGGTTAGCAAAATTATAGTGCCCATGGGTCTGTGAACCCCGAATATGCGTGAAATTTCTAGAAAAAAATTACACACAAAGTGTGCTCAGACCCTTGAAAGGTTTGGCCGTGTGCCCACAAGAGCCACCTTGCGGGGATAATATCGGCTCAGAAACTAAAGCCGACAGGTAGTCATAGTCATATTTTTGGAATCAGCGTATAAAATGAGGCCTAATGATGACTATTGCTACTCGATTTAGTCATTATTTATGGTCCTGCAGCGGTATTCGCGTACCGTGTCCGGGCTGCTGTCACGAAATTCCGCCAGCCCGCAGGTCTGGCTAGACCGTGTGGGCCCGTCCCCGAGACCGGGAGAGGTGGGGGGGGCGAGAGGACACTCGCGACATGACCTGATACACCGAGCAGGGTCGGATCCAGGAATTTTCCAAAGGGGGGGGGGCGAGCCCCGATGTTGGGGGCGGCACGCCCGAGGGTGCAGCCAAATATAGGCATGCCAGGGGTGGCACTATAATCACCCTCAAAATGCACTGTAACTAATGTGTCTATTTGTTCGTTGGCATGCAGGGTTTCATTGGATTCTAAATTAGTATTTCTTACGGTACCATTGCTAAATTAATATACACTTAT
This sequence comes from Imbricaverruca yamaguchii, assembly GCA_034440575.1. Classification (NCBI taxonomy): domain Eukaryota; kingdom Metazoa; phylum Arthropoda; class Thecostraca; family Neoverrucidae; genus Imbricaverruca; species Imbricaverruca yamaguchii. Next base: position 276,516 of record JAOTOL010001539.1, read on the forward strand.
ATTATACGCTGTTATTTAGCTCATTGGTATATTATACACTCCTAACTCTAAGACAGAAAAGAAGCAATGCCATGCGCCCTAATTCCTCTCCATACGGCTCCATCATGGCATTATTATTGAGAGTGTGAATGAACGATTAGTTGTGCAATGTGACAGTAGATGGACATATATGTAATAGGTATGAGTGGCCTGGTGTTGTTTCGCCTGTCTGTCGATGAATTATAATTTTTGAACAATTTCTTTCTAAGATACACTTTCAATTCCGAACTCATGAATTAATCGGTGTTTATGTGTCGATGACCCCCTTGTCTGCCCCCCCTTGTATCCGACCCTGACAGCGAGCACTTCACTGCATTGATATTCTGGTGTCGTTATCGCCGCTCGTGTCCAGCTGTAACTGTCCCCCTCCCCTCCCCTCCGCCGGCAGATCTGAATGGCCCGTTGTTCGTGTTCAGACATGCCCTGTCGCCCGGGTATCTGGATTAATTACAGAGCGTCGGTTTCCGACCGGCGTCCCGACCGACGCTAGTCAGCGGCCACTCAGATCAGTATCGACGGATCAGTGATCATTATCGTGTCGAGAGATGCTGGTGCGTTTGGCTATGGAGCGGAAATTTGCGAGTCACCAGTCCACCCCACGGTAAGCGAAGGGGTTGGGATGCCCAGATGAACTCTAAAAAAACATGTTTTCGACGCGCAAAGACGTATTAGGGTATGTCGAAAAGTACATAGTAAAGTACAGTTTGGTTAGAAAGTGAGGACCGCCGATAAGCTGCCCGCAATGAACAAGGTCCCGAATGCTGTGCGGAATTTGTGGACCCGAGATGGGATCCCGGTGTTGGGTCTCCAGCGCATCCATGCCATGGTAACAGAGTGCCGGGACAAGTTTATGTCGTACAAGAAAGCGATCTAAAAATGATCAAGGAAAGGGACTCCCAAGAACGACGCCAAGATAGCATCTCTGGAAGATAAGGCCAGATGGTTTGAAGGTTTATTTGATATCGCCTAATGCAAGTGCGCTGATATGCTGAACTGCGCGTGCCCCAGAAACTACAAGGTGCCGCCTATGGAGATTGGGTTTTTGAGCGACCAACGTGGACCACGGAAGATGTACTTGGGCACAGTCGACGTTCAGGAGATGAAACGAAGACGACACTGAGAACGTGCACGAACTCAGAGAAGGGCCCAAACCGGGGACAACAGCGACCAGAGCCAGCCGCCGCAGAAATCAACCACTACTCGGTCAACGGCCGGCGGTCCTGTCGGAGGAGACGGTGCTGCCCGTCTGGAGTCGCTGGAGCCGACAACTCATGGAGTCCTGGAGTCGTCCTCAGATTCCGAGGATTCTTCCCCGAAGCCTGGCTGCTCATGAGCGCCGGACTCCGTTTCCATGGCATCAGCCAGTTCTTCCGAGTTCGAGAGCGAGGTCGCTCTGCCGTCATCGCAAAACATAGACGAATTGACCAACACAGCGTTGGCGGCAGACAGATATGGCATATCCAACTGGGCCTGCGCAGCGCTTATTAACGCATTCCAGGTCGATATTGGTCGTGTCGACAAGAACAATGTGGCAACAGTGGTGGATAGCAGTGTGGATAACAGTGTGGAGAGAACATAACCGTGTTCGGAGTGAGACAGCTGTGGACTGTAAGGATGACCTGATAATCAGTGACGTCACGGGGCTATATTTTGACGGAAGAAAGTATCACACGTACGTTAGTTCGCTGTCGAAGGAGCGTGAGGAACATGTGGTAGTTGTGTCTGAGCCGAACAGTAAGTACGTGGCTCATTTTACGCCAGTGTCGGGAAAGTCAGAGAATTTGTGCTTGGAGCTGAGTGCAGTGGCGTGTGAGATCGATGCGGATGTGTGCGTGTTAGGATATGATGGAACTAGCGCCAACACTGGCCGAAAAGGCAGTGTTTGCCGCCTATTTGAACTCAGTCGGAAATGGCCAGTGAATTGGTTTGTGTGCCAATTGCGCGCAAACGAATTATACTTCAGAAAGGTGTTCTCAAAATTAGCTGGCGCGACCACTGGACCCAGGTAATTTACTGGTCCCATTGGCGAGGCGGCAGGCGGGTCTGTAGAACTGCTTCTAGTTGTACAATTTCAGACGATTCAGGGTAATGTTCCAAAAATTCCGTCACATGTCCAAAAAGACCTCAGCTCAGACCAAAAACACTTGTATGACCTCGCCTTTGGGGTGCAGACTGGCTCCATCTCCGCACGGATCGCCTCTGGAAAAATCGGAACTTTGAATCACTCTAGGTGGCTCACCTTAGCAATGAGGGTCTTACGGTTGTATGTATCAACCGTAGATCCAACATATCACCTAAACAGTTGGTTGAGTTTCTGATGCTTCATTACGCCTCCATGTGGTTCTGTATCAAACAAAACTGGCACTGCAAAAATGGTCCATCGAATCTAGTCGAAAGTGTAAACTGCTCCAGGCTTTACGACCAGAATTGGCCGAGTTGGTGAAGCCTGTGATACAGCGCAATGGGTACTGGTCCCACCCAGAGGCGATCCTTGTGGCGATGCTGGCCGACGAGGACTACGACAAACGCCAGCTAGCTGTGGACTGCATTCAGGAGTGTCGCAATGTGCGGAACAGCTCCTCAGAAACTGGGAAGGCGACAGTCCACGCCTTTCGTATTCCCACGATCAACATGGAGGCGCATGTTATACGGATTTGATTGATTGTGCCTCCGTGGTGCAAACTGAGCCGCCGATGACCGTGCATCTGTCGGACCATGATATCGGCCTCATCGCTGGTAATCCTCTGGAAGTACCGCAGTACCCAGTCCACACACAATCGGTCGAAAGAATGGTACAATTAGTGAGAGAGGCCTCGACAATGGTAGTCGGCGCGGAGGCTCGCCATGGCTACGTTATGAATACCCTGAAGCACCGCGAAGCCCTGCCACTGTGGCGCAGTAAGGATTTTAAATGCAAGTAGGTAGCACACCGTCCAGTGGGAAGTAGATGCAAGTGAGTATGCACATTGCTGGCGTGACCAAATGTGTGCATTCGTTGCGTTGGTGGGCATTTGTCAGCAGGTAATTCAACGCTCGAATTATACAATTTTCGATATTTTTGTAGATGACCGTACATGTTCCCTTTAGAGAATACATATTTAAAGAACATACGAATATAAATGCGGTGAACTGTTCGTTTACCAGGTCATGTCGCGGGTGTCCTCCCCTCTCGAGGGTGAGTCCACGGTCCCACCGGACCGTGCGGGCCAGTGGAGACTCGCGACGGCAGTGCTGACACGCCACGCGAAGTCGGCTGCACTATCATAAATAAAGACAATATTGAGCAGCAGTGATTACCATTAGTCGTAATTTTTTTACGCCGATTCTCAAAATATGGCTATGTAACTCTATATTGGCCTTAGTTTCAAAGTTGACATTTTACCCGCTAGGTGGCACAGGTGAGCATGCTGTCAACTCTTATGACGCCTGGGACACACTTCGTTTATTATTTTTCCTCGAAATTTCAAGCATATTTGGGGTTTTTAGACATATGGGCACCACAATTTTGCTAACTGCAAGTAATTGTTATTGCACGACACACCATATTGTGCATGCTAGCTCGCGTTTTGCATGCTCTACGACCGGTATGGGCACGTATCCTATGTGTCAATTTTCATGGACATGGGTTCTTGCACTCAGATGTTTCCAATGAGACCCTGTATCATTCCGGTCAGATCTCCACACTCCGTATCAAGGTTTGTTTGTTTTTGTTAGGACCCCACCAATCTGCAAGCTAAGTGAAGATGGCGCTTGCACCTATGCCAGAGTACGTCAGTATTAATCGGTAGCCGTGTATCGATGAATTGCCAACATCAGTCACCAAACTAAGATATGTGACAAATACGAGCTGCTTCATGGACTTGCTAGGCCTTAGACTCACGAGGTTACATCTGAGGGCTAGGTGTCGTGGTTGGTGATTCACGTTAAACTAAAATATACGAACCGACATGAGTAATTGCGCATAGTCCTGTAAGCCTTAGTCTCAAGGTTATAATTGGGAGCTAGGTGTCGTGGATGGTGATCAATGTTGGGCGATGTGATGAATTCGTACGACGTCTTCTCAAACAAGCGCCGTCGTCCTGGAGCCGACCGCATCCACCAGTGGACACAGCAGTAGTCCTGGGGCCGACCGCATCCACCAGTGGACAAGCTGCATGACCACTGCAGTCGATGCGCCCCTAAGCCCCCCACCAGTGGACACAGCAGTAGTCCTGGAGCCGACCGCATCCACCAGTGGACACAGCAGTAGTCCTGGAGACGACCGCATCCACCAGTGGACACAGTAGTAGTCCTGGAGCCGACCGCATCCACCAGTGGACACAGCAGTAGTCCTGGAGACGACCGCATCCACCAGTGGACACAGTAGTAGTCCCTGGAGACGACCGCATCCACCAGTGGACACAGTAGTAGTCCTGGAGACGACCGCATCCACCAGTGGACACAGTAGTAGTCCTGGAGCCGACCGCATCCGCCAGTGGACACAGTAGTAGTCCTGGAGCCGACCGCATCCACCAGTGGACACAGCAGTAGTCCTGGAGCCGACCGCATCCGCCAGTGGACACAGTAGTAGTCCTGGAGCCGACCGCATCCACCAGTGGACACAGTAGTAGTCGGGACCATCCACCAGTGGACACAGTAGTAGTCCTGGAGCCGACCGCATCCACCAGTGGACACAGTAGTAGTCCTGGAGACGACCGCATCCACCAGTGGACACAGCAGTAGTCCTGGAGCCGACCGCATCCACCAGTGGACACAGTAGTAGTCCTGGAGACGACCGCATCCACCAGTGGACACAGCAGTAGTCCTGGAGCCGACCGCATCCACCAGTGGACACAGTAGTAGTCCTGGAGCCGACCGCATCCACCAGTGGACACAGTAGTAGTCCTGGAGACGACCGCATCCACCAGTGGACACAGCAGTAGTCCTGGAGCCGACCGCATCCGCCAGTGGACACAGTAGTAGTCCTGGGGCCGACCGCATCCACCAGTGGACACAGTAGTAGTCCTGGAGACGACCGCATCCACCAGTGGACACAGTAGTAGTCCTGGAGCCGACCGCATCCACCAGTGGACACAGTAGTAGTCCTGGAGACGACCGCATCCACCAGTGGACACAGCAGTAGTCCTGGAGCCGACCGCATCCGCCAGTGGACACAGCAGTAGTCCTGGGGCCGACCGCATCCACCAGTGGACACAGCAGTAGTTCTGGAGACGACCGCATCCACCAGTGGACACAGTAGTAGTCCTGGAGCCGACCACATCCACCAGTGGACACAGCAGTAGTCCTGGGGCCGACCGCATCCGCCAGTGGACACAGCAGTAGTCCTGGGGCCGACCGCATCCACCAGTGGACACAGCAGTAGTCCTGGAGACGACCGCATCCAGCAGTGGACACAGTAGTAGTCCTGGAGACGACCGCATCCGCCAGTGGACACAGTAGTAGTCCTGGAGACGACCGCATCCACCAGTGGACACAGCAGTAGTCCTGGGGCCGACCGCATCCGCCAGTGGACACAGCAGTAGTCCTGGAGCCGACCGCATCCACCAGTGGACACAGTAGTAGTCCTGGAGACGACCGCATCCACCAGTGGACACAGTAGTAGTCCTGGAGCCGACCGCATCCACCAGTGGACACAGTAGTAGTCCTGGGGCCGACCGCATCCACCAGTGGACACAGTAGTAGTCCTGGAGACGACCGCATCCGCCAGTGGACACAGTAGTAGTCCTGGGGCCGACCGCATCCACCAGTGGACACAGTGATAGTCCTGGAGCCGACCGCATCCACCAGTGGACACAGCAGTAGTCCTGGGGCCGACCGCATCCGCCAGTGGACACAGCAGTAGTCCTGGAGACGACCGCATCCACCAGTGGACACAGCAGTAGTCCTGGAGACGACCGCATCCAGCAGTGGACACAGTAGTAGTCCTGGAGACGACCGCATCCGCCAGTGGACACAGTAGTAGTCCTGGAGACGACCGCATCCACCAGTGGACACAGCAGTAGTCCTGGGGCCGACCGCATCCGCCAGTGGACACAGCAGTAGTCCTGGAGCCGACCGCATCCACCAGTGGACACAGTAGTAGTCCTGGAGACGACCGCATCCACCAGTGGACACAGTAGTAGTCCTGGAGCCGACCGCATCCACCAGTGGACACATGCGCATCCACCAGTGGACACAGTAGTAGTCCTGGAGCCGACCGCATCCGCCAGTGGACACAGTAGTAGTCCTGGGGCCGACCGCATCCACCAGTGGACACAGTGATAGTCCTGGAGCCGACCGCAGTCCACCAGTGGACACAGCAGTAGTCCTGGGGCCGACCCATCCGCCAGGGGAAAAAACAAGAGTCCGGAGAGCCGCATCCACCAGTGGACACAGTAGTAGTCCTGGGGACGACCGCATCCACCAGTGGACACAGCAGTACTGGGTCCTGGGGGACCCATCCGTCCACCAGTGGACACAGTAGTAGTCCTGGAGCCGACCGCATCCACCAGTGGACACAGCAGTAGTCCTGGAGCCGACCGCATCCACCAGTGGACACAGTAGTAGTCCTGGGGCCGACCGCATCCGCCAGTGGACACAGCAGTAGTCCTGGGGCCGACCGCATCCACCAGTGGACACAGCAGTAGTCCTGGAGCCGACCGCATCCACCAGTGGACACAGCAGTAGTCCTGGAGCCGACCGCATCCGCCAGTGGACACAGCAGTAGTCCTGGAGCCGACCGCATCCGCCAGTGGACACAGTAGTAGTCCTGGAGCCGACCGCATCCGCCAGTGGACACAGCAGTAGTCCTGGAGCCGACCGCATCCACCAGTGGACACAGCAGTAGTCCTGGAGCCGACCGCATCCGCCAGTGGACACAGCAGTAGTCCTGGAGCCGACCGCATCCACCAGTGGACACAGCAGTAGTCCTGGAGCCGACCGCATCCGCCAGTGGACACAGTAGTAGTCCTGGAGCCGACCGCATCCACCAGTGGACACAGTAGTAGTCCTGGAGCCGACCGCATCCACCAGTGGACACAGCAGTAGTCCTGGGGCCGACCCCATCCACCAGGGGGCAAAAAAAAAATTCTCGACGGCCCCCCCCCCCACCCAAAGAAACAAAGTAGTACTCCCGCCCCCAACCACCCCCCAAAAAAAAAAAAAAAAAATTCGGCGCCCCCACAACAGTGGACACAGCAGTAGTCCTGGAGCCGACCGCATCCGCCAGTGGACACAGCAGTAGTCCTGGAGCCGACCGCATCCACCAGTGGACACAGTAGTAGTCCTGGAGCCGACCGCATCCACCAGTGGACACAGTAGTAGTCCTGGAGCCGACCGCATCCACCAGTGGACACAGTAGTAGTCCTGGGGCCGACCGCATCCACCAGTGGACATATCTGGCCCAGTGGACAGTAGTCCTGGGGCCGACCGCATCCACCAGTGGACACAGTAGTAGTCCTGGGGCCGACCGCATCCGCCAGTGGACACAGTAGTAGTCCTGGAGCCGACCGCATCCACCAGTGGACACAGTAGTAGTCCTGGGGCCGACCACATCCACCAGTGGACACAGCAGTAGTCCTGGGGCCGACCGCATCCGCCAGTGGACACAGTAGTAGTCCTGGAGACGACCGCATCCGCCAGTGGACACAGTAGTAGTCCTGGAGACGACCGCATCCACCAGTGGACACAGCAGTAGTCCTGGGGCCGACCGCATCCGCCAGTGGACACAGCAGTAGTCCTGGAGCCGACCGCATCCGCCAGTGGACACAGTAGTAGTCCTGGAGACGACCGCATCCACCAGTGGACACAGCAGTAGTCCTGGAGCCGACCGCATCCGCCAGTGGACACAGCAGTAGTCCTGGAGACGACCGCATCCACCAGTGGACACAGCAGTAGTCCTGGAGCCGACCGCATCCACCAGTGGACACAGTAGTAGTCCTGGAGCCGACCGCATCCACCAGTGAACACAACAGTACAAAATGTCTGCACCGGTAGAGTGCGTACGACTGACACTCGCCCAGCTACCGCCTATTCTGCGTGTGACTGACACTCTCCCGGCTACCGCCTATTCTGCGTGTGACTGACACTCTCCCGGCTACCGCCTATTCTGCGTGTGACTGACACTCTCCCGGCTACCGCCTATTGTGCGTGTGACTGACACTCTCCCGGCTACCGCCTATTGTGCGTGTGACTGACACTCGCCCAGCTACCGCCTATTGTGCGTGTGACTGACACTCTCCCGGCTACCGCCTATTCTGCGTGTGACTGACACTCTCCCGGCTACCGCCTATTGTGCGTGTGACTGACACTCGCCCGGCTACTGCCTATAGTGACCGGCAGACATGTTCTTCGGATAATCGCGAACATGTCAAGAAATTGACGAATCGGAAAGCGAGGCGATATTCGCTTTTCAGTGCAAAATAGTAAGAGCATGCATGCACTTGCCCATTGTTCTCTCCCACCCGGTTGCACGACACCGCAGCGTGGGTTCCTCGTGACAAATTTGGTCGCCTAGGGTGGCAAGACTCTGAGGCTGGACCTCGCGCTGGTGGCGCGCTCCAGGTCGTTCCGTCTGAGCGATCTCTCGACGCCGACGCCGGCCTCGTCCTGGCCGTCGGCCGCCACCTCCATGCGAGCGGCCATCATGCGCACCAGGTGGAGCACCGAGTCGATGGCGTCCGAGTTTGCCTTGAGGCGACGCTTCAGCTTCTCCATCTCCTGGCGTTGCCGGTTCTGCTCCGCGGCCGCCTCGTGTTCCAGGTGGTCTGGGGAGGGACGGGAAGGGTCGTCACACGTCACTGACCCCAGTGCAGCTCCAGGTGGTCTGGGGAGGGACGGGAAGGGTCGTCACACGTCACTGACCCCAGTGCAGCTCCAGGTGGTCTGGGGAGGGACGGGAAGGGTCGTCACACGTCACTGACCCCAGTGCAGCTCCAGGTGGTCTGGGGAGGGACGGGAAGGGTCGTCACACGTCACTGACCCCAGTGCAGCTCCAGGTGGTCTGGGGAGGGACGGGAAGGGTCGTCACACGTCACTGACCCCAGTGCAGCTCCAGGTGGTCTGGGGAGGGACGGGAAGGGTCGTCACACGTCACTGACCCCAGTGCAGCTCCAGGTGGTCTGGGGAGGGACGGGAAGGGTCGTCACACGTCACTGACCCCAGTGCAGCTCCAGGTGGTCTGGGGAGGGACGGGAAGGGTCGTCACACGTCACTGACCCCAGTGCAGCTCCAGGTGGTCTGGGGAGGGACGGGAAGGGTCGTCACACGTCACTGACCCCAGTGCAGCTCCAGGTGGTCTGGGGAGGGACGGGAAGGGTCGTCACACGTCACTGACCCCAGTGCAGCTCCAGGTGGTCTGGGGAGGGACGGGAAGGGTCGTCACACGTCACTGACCCCAGTGCAGCTCCAGGTGGTCTGGGGAGGGACGGGAAGGGTCGTCACACGTCACTGACCCCAGTGCGGCTCCAGGTGGTCTGGGGAGGGAGGGAGGGGTTCCATTGCTGTCCCTAGATGCACCTGGGAGGGCAGAGACGTCACTCTCGAACTTGCTGCGGATAGTTTAGTGGAATGGTGCCGACAAGAAATGCATCACTCTGCTGAGTATGCATGCAGGTTTTTTTCGTCCATCTTCATGACTTCGTACTGAAAGGTATGGCTTGTTGTCAAGGTAGGCAACATGCAGCTAATAAAAACCTAGTAGCTCATAAAAACCTAGTAGCGCATAAAAACCTAGTAGCTCATAAAAAGCTAGCAGCTCATAAAAAGCTACTAGCGAGGGCGAAACCGTAGCCAGACTACTCCCGTATGCATAAAAGATGCATGCATACTAGCCTTAATATAGTCGCCCGCTCCCTACCGACAGCGGTATACTAACGCCCTCTCCCTACCGACAGCGGTATACTGACGCTCGCTCCCTATCCACAGCGGTATACTGACGCCCGCTCCCTATGGACAGCGGTTTACTGACGCCCGATCCCTATTGACAGCGGGATACTGACGCCCTCTCCCTGTCGACAGCGGTATACTGACGCCCGCTCCCTATAGACAGCGGTATACTGACGCCCGCTCCCTATCCACAGCGGTATACTGACGCCCGCCCCATGCTGCATCACGGGAGCCTTTCAACCCACCTCTTGCCCCCGCTCGACCAGCGCTCCCAGCCCTGTACTGGCAATATCTCATTCGGATCACTAGAGATATTGCAAAGACTTCCGCCTATTCGATGTGTATGTTGTTTATTGCCTTTTTTCTTACTATGTTGTTTTTTGCCTTTTTTTACTATGTTGTTTATTACATTATGTAGCTTGACTTTAGCAGATTTGTACTGAACAGCACTAAGTATTCATCGAGCAATACTTTGCATTTGTGTATATCCGTCTGGTAGATACGCGAGAGTATCAGTCCGCAGGCAAGTGGCATATCAGTATGCTGTTCAAGGTTGGATGCAACGCATGTTCTGAGTCCAAACCCATCATCCCTTGCCAGCGTCCAAACCCATCATGTGTTCTCTACAACCCACCTGGGCGCTACATGACCAATGTAGTCGATGCGCCCTAAAGCCCTAATAACTTACTTACTCTACAACCCACCGCAAGGTTTCTGAACCGGTGTTTGTCCTCTGCGCCTAGACCCGTGACATGTGTTCTGCGCTCAGACCCGTCACACGTGTTCTGCGCTCAGACCCGTCACACGTGTTCTGCGCCCAGACCCGTCACATGTGTTCTGCGTACAGACCTGTCACACGTGTTCTGCGCTCAGACCCGTCACACGTGTTCTGCGCTCAGACCCGTCACACGTGTTCTGCGCTCAGACGCATCACATGTGTTCCGCGTCCAGACCCGTCACACGTGTTCTGCGCTCAGACCCGTCACACGTGTTCTGCGCTCAGACCCGTCACACGTGTTCTGCGCCCAGACCCGTCACACGTGTTCTGCGCCCAGACCCGTCACACGTGTTCTGCGCTCAGACGCATCACATGTGTTCCGCGTCCAGACCCGTCACACGTGTTCTGCGCTCAGACCCGTCACACGTGTTCTGCGCTCAGACCCGTCACACGTGTTCTGCGCTCAGACGCATCACATGTGTTCCGCGTCCAGACCCGTCACATGTGTTCTGCGCTCAGACCCGTCACACGTGTTCTGCGCCCAGACCCGTCACATGTGTTCCGCGTCCAGACCCGTCACACGTGTTCTGCGCTCAGACCCGTCACACGTGTTCTGCGCTCAGACCCGTCACACGTGTTCTGCGCTCAGACCCGTCACACGTGTTCTGCGCTCAGACGCATCACATGTGTTCCGCGTCCAGACCCGTGACACGTGTTCTTGCGCCCAGACGCATCACATGTGTTCTGCGCTCAGACCCGTCACATGTGTTCTGCGCCCAGACCTGTCATAAGACACCTGTGCTCAGACGCGTCGTGTGTCCCCTGCACTCGAACCCACCGAATCTTCGCTGCGCTCCTCCGTGGCTGGGCGTGAAGAGGTGCATCACGAAGCGGATCACACCTCGGTAGGCGTGCAGGGACGGCGAGGCGGCCGCGCCCGACGCCACCTCGTGCGGATGCTCCACCACCTCCGAGCGGCGCACCTTCTCCAGAAACGCCCGAGGCAGCTTGCCTTCCAGCGAGGTGTGTAAATCCACCTGCGGCGTGAGCGGTAGCGCTGGGCAGTGATGGTGCAGTCTGAGACGAGGATGGAAGCGAACGCCGCGAACTATTTAGTGCAATTTCGTTATGCGTACGCAGTCCGGTGCACTTGTACGGCGTACGGGCACGGGCCGGTACATGGAAGGACCGACAAACCGTCTCTGACTTACACAGCTGACATCAACGACTTACACAGTTCACGTCACTGACGGACAAAGCTGTCTTCCATGACTGACACAGCTGACCCCACTGACTTGCGCAGATTGACAGACTGACAGACTGACTTGTACAGACTGCACATATTGTTACTGACTGACAAAGTTTATTTCAATAACTGACACAGCTGACGTCACTGACCGACAAAGCTGATTTCACTGACCTGTGACGTCTGATATAGCTGAACCATATACCTGACATCACTGACCTGCACACAGTACACGCCCAGTCTGTAATCTCACACCACTGACCTGCATACCTGACACCACTGACCTGCACACAGTACACCCCTAGTCTGCAATTTCACACCACCGACCTGCAGACCTGACACCACTGACCTGCACACAGTACATCCCTAGTCTGCAATTTGACACCACCGGCCTGCAGACCTGACACCACTGACCTGCAGACCTAACACCACCGACCTGCATGGCGAGCCGCTTCAGCGCAGCGTTCTTCCTGACGGTCTCGATGTCGCCGACGGCCAGGCCGACCAGCAGGTTCATCAGCAGGATGGGTATCATCACCATGAAGACGATCACCAGAAGGAACGACGAGGTGGCAAACGGCAGGAACCGCGGACCCAGCGCACTGTCGCCGACCGCAGCCATCAGCACTCGGTGTCGATACGTGGAGGGTCGAATTCATGACTCAAGAACAACTCGGCATGCGATGCAATGTGCCCAAGAACTTACGTGATACTGACTCATCGATTGGAATTTCAAATATGATTGGCAAATTATCCGGAAATATGCATGGAAATATTTATATAATAACCAAACAGTATGGTGGGACAGTTCCATTGATATTCGCTACGAGAATGCTCGTCAAATAGTTTGATTCAAGGTAAGCTATGTATGTATTAATAGGACGCAGCAAATGTGAACAAACGTAACAGCAGCAACGACAGCATGGGCAAGGACAGTATACGCATGGATTCAGAGGCTGGCTGGCCGGACTAGTTCTTTTTGTGACAATGATATCAGTAATCTGTTGATATAATTAACAGAACGTAGACAATGCAAACACGTAACAACAGCAGCAACGGCAGCATGGACAGGGACAGCAAGCATGGATTGAGAGGCCAGCTGGCCAGACTAGCGCTTTTTGAGACAATGATAACAATAATCTACCTAAACATGAACAGCTCTCAACAAGCAACTCCTTGACAATAGATTCGTGCGGTCGTTCAGACACATTGCAATTCCGTCTCCTCCCCGCGTCCTCCCGGCGCGTCACCGATCCGCCCGACCCGACCCGACCCCGCTGGCGCAGCCGTGCCCAGCAGCGCTGCCCACCTGTTGCCAGCGGAGGCGATCCTCCTGCCGCCGCCGGCGCGGTCGGCGCTGCCGGTGCCGTTGGTGGTGGCCGCCATGCCCGGGTACACGTACACAGTCAGGAAGTCGATCTCGCCCAGCATCATGTTGAAGGTGCGCGACAGCGCCACCTGCACGCTGTTGAACTCGGGATGGTTCCCCTGGCGGCGAGACGCGAGGCTGTGTGCTGAAGAGCCATCCAAGCTGAAGCGCTGAAGGGGCCGTCCAGTGGGGGCACTGCATAGAACTTAGCATCCATCGCAGCTTTGGATGACACCCCCCCCTCATGCAAGGGTGCGTGTCCTAACCTCCTGCAAGCGAGACATACAAATCACCGTGGCACCCTCGAACAGCAAATGGCCCCTCTGACGGCTTGATTTGAACCTAATTTGTAAAGGTTCGAACGTTCCCTATGTCCTGCATGTTGACCGACGCGGAGAGATGCTTGCAGTTCAACGTGGTCCAGTGGCACCCAAGCACTACGCAAGCTTTCCTGAGCACCACGTGGAGCTGGATTTAAGTTTACTTACCGAGGTGCATCAGTGCAATTACGGACTTCCAGTGTGCCGTCTGGAACCTTCGACGAGGAAAACCGGTAACATCGCGCTGGGCTTCCCCTCCCCACGTTGCGTGTGGCATCATTCCAATGACGGCAGATGGGTCAGGCAATAGAGAGGCTCACAATGTCTCCAGACCGCTGACTCAAGTCACACTTTTTCACGTCTGTGATGTCATGCACCAGGTTCCAAAAATGAACATGAACCTATCGGCAGCAGAAACACAACTCGGAATTGTGTGCGCATGTGTGTGTACGTGTGTGTGTGTGTGTGTGTGTGTGTGTGTGTGTGTGTGTGTGTGTGTGTGTGTGTGTGTGTGTGTGTGTGTGTGTGTGTGTGTGTGTGTGTGTGTGTGTGTGTGTGTGTGTGTATGTGTGTGTGTGTGTGTGTGTGTGTGTGTGTGTGTGTGTGTGTGTGTGTGTGTGTGTGTGTGTGTGTGTGTGTGTGTGTGTGTGTGTGTGTGTGTGTGTGTGTGTGTGTGTGTGTGTGTGTGTGTGTGTGTGTGTGTGTGTGTGTGTGTGTGTGTGTGTGTGTGTGTGTGTGTGTGTGTGTGTGTGTGTGTGTGTGTGTGTGTGTGTGTGTGTGTGTGTGTGTGTGTGTGTGTGTGTGTGTGTGTGTGTGTGTGTGTGTGTGTGTGTGTGTGTGTGGTGTGTGTGTGTGTGTGTGTGTGTGTGTGTGTGTGTGTGTGTGTGTGTGTGTGTGTGTGTGTGTGTGTGTGTGTGTGTGTGTGGTGGGGGGTGTTTTTTGTTTTTGTGTGTGTGTGACGCACAGAGGTTAATCACGTCGGGCTTCAGAACAAAACAATATATGTCATCTCCTGAATGTGGTAGAAGTTGTTGTCCCAGTGGTTGAAGGTTGGAGATATACTGCAGGCAGAAACAAAAGCAAATTGTGGACAAAATGCACGACCGAGGAAGCTCCTCCCTGCACAGACGACTCGGCAACTCACGGGGGACATGAGAATGAAGAAGGCCAGGCCGAAGGCGATGATGAGCAAGGAGAAGATGACAAGTACTCGCAGCAATGTCTTCTGAATTTCCACGAACATCACCACGTAGATCCCCACAGATTCGAAACTGAAAATTGCGAGAAGGAACATCAATTGACCAAAATGTGCACACGACTCTGTGAGCGTTGCCACAATCGGTCCCCATGTTATGCAACTGAGCAACGGGGCAACGTCGCGTAATTAGACGCCAAATAACTATGAACAACACACAGTACTGCAAAGGAAATCCCCGGCGCTCGCAGAGACATGTAGGTAACTGCCGCAACCTTCACCCGTGTAAACGTGACCATATATTACAGTCCAAATATTGTTTTGTTACTTAAATCTGGGTGGCAAACAGTGCACAGCATAATACGAGTATGTTAAGTGTGCATTCATAATTATCAAGCTGAACCATTGCATACGCACATGTAATGTGGAGAGACAACTTTCCTGGGACCAGCCATTCTGATTAGCATCTACCGCCAAAAGCAACACCTCGCCAATGGCGACACCTGGCGGCAGCACAGGCAGTAAATATGATGGCATGATACTGCCGTGGACGCCGAACGACTGGCCTCTGGGGGGGGGGGGCGCTTCTCCAGACATCACACGAATTAAGAATGTTTGCAAATTGAGCAATGTTTCGCAAATCGGTCCCGTGTCCGGCTTCCTCCTTTTCGCAGTAAATAATACGGATCAGGTTTCGGAACGTGCCACTTGCATTCCTTCTTACGCACATTTCAAGGCGTGCATCACGCCCCATGACGGACCCGCCCGAAGTACTTCAGCATATTCTGCCGCACATGTCTCCACTTCCAGGTAGGGCACGACGAGCCGGGGCCTACCTCCTGAGGTAGAGCAGCATCTTGAACCAGGCGAGGAAGATGGCCATGGCGGTGCTGATGATGTGCACGTGGTGTATGGTCGGGTGCAGCACGGGCGTGACGCTGAACACGGCCGACAGGTACAGACACAACTCCAGGTAGTTCTCAAAATCTGACGGAGTGTCAGCTGGTCTGAGGAGCGTGCACATTGGTCGAGAGTTGCATTCACTTCCGGGGTGATTTTCCATTGAGTACAAGGGCTGACAACATTTAGGGATACTCTCCCATGAGGTTCTATGTTAAGCTTTAGGCATGTTCAGCAGATTTCAAGGGTGCACAGGCATCCATAAAATGCAATTATCCATCCATGAGCGGACTGCCCGCTTATATCTGATGGTACATGCCAATACGCATGAAGCATAAAAAGTACCCCACCAAAGCATGACTTCACTATGGGGGTTTGTGGGATCACGACTCACATCATGTTTGTGGCTCTGGAGAGTTGATTTTGGGATATTAAAGAAAAACATATTCGGTATCAGAAAAGAAAGCCGAAATCGACCATTGCTTAAAAAAATGCTTGCTCTCCCAGAGGACATTTTCTTATTTTGAGATTTTCCACATGTTTAGCTTCAATTTTAATTATTTCATATTTTATCATGGGTAGAGCGGACCGCGAAGTGTTGCTTTAAGTAAATTTTCCCTAAAAAAGTGGTTACTTTAAGTAGAATCTTCGGTTTTTGCTGTAATTGGAAATAGGTATGCAAAACATTAAAACCGAAAAAAAGTGGACAAATAACTGGACTGTTCTGGTACAACCCTAAAGATGAGCAAACATTGAATTTCATTCAAATATCCTTATTTGTTAAAGCCTAGTGACTCGTTGAACATATTTTTTAAATAGTCTCACTAGGCCTGGACTGACACGTTGACCGTAGATGACATGCCATTAAAATTGTCGCACAATATGCCAACTTGATGCGGGAAAAGTATGGCAATTTTCGACGTGCGGAAGCGCGCCGTTTTCACTATCCGCGGAAAGCCTTAGGGGGGAGGGGGTAATGACCCACGAAGGTGCTAAACAATAGTTTCCCCGAAAGCATAATTGCCATACATCAAAATTTTACAATATAATCTCGGAATGCGCGTGATATTAGAAATGAACATGGAGAGCAAAGCTAGACTTATTTAGCAAATCTTACCTAGCAATAATAAGCATTTTAGCCTCTAGAACACCTGACATGCATGCGCTTTCCGGGCATTTAACCCGCGCCATCTTTTCGGTCAGATCCTCACACCCCGTCTCGGGGGGCGAATAGTAGCCTCACCCTCTAAAATCCAAACTAAGAATCGCACGAAAACGAAATAGGTATCACCGGAAAGCGCTGGACGAGTAGGATCCGCATCCACCCCCGAAACAATTTCCCCCAAAAGTGACGTCACTAGGAGGGGGCTAGATTTTGCGACTTTTCACCTTATTTTTTGGCTCTGGGAAGTTCATTTTGGGGATATTTGAAAGGAAAAAATATTTTGAATCAGAAAAGAACAGCGAAATCCACCAGGGCCATAACATGTTTGCCCCCCCCACAAAAGAAAAAGTGTTAAGTTTTTGAAATTTAAAAAATTTTGTGTTTTCAAATTTTCTTTAATTTTCCTTTTCCAATGGGTGGAGCAGACCGAGAAACGGTGTTGGAATTCAACTTTCCTGATAATAGTGCCTACTTTAGCCGAATCTTCTATTTGAACTGCAAATCGAACTGCAAATTAGGCAAATATGCAAAATCTATACGTAGTCAAAAACGAAAAGAATGAAAAATTCCTCTTACACGTTTTGTTGCATCCCCAAAGATAAGCAAGCGCTGAAAGTTTCATTGAAATATCTGTATCTGTTAAAGCGTGACGAATGGTTGAATATTTTTGGAGGTGACCTCACTTGACCTTGACTAACTCGACCCTAGATGATCTGACTTCAAAATTTTGACACAACATGCCAAATTGATGTGGGAAAGGTATGCCAAATTTTGGCGCGCTGCCACGCGCCGTTCGTTCACTATCCGCGAAAAACCTGAGGGGGGACGGTTGAAGACCCACAAGACGGGGGTTAAGGTGATATGTCCGTGTCCTAACCAGATGATTACTTGAAACATGGCACGCTTTAAGAGGACATAACTAGCCGCGATAGTACGTCGAGTTCTCAAAAACAGTGATGTGTATCAACGATATGTGCAAGAATACACGTTTCCAGTTTGACCTCTCATTTGGGATCAGGACATGATTTGAGGTCACATTTAGCATATTAACATTTATACCACTGACCTATATCTATACACCCATACTCCAATTGACTCTATTTTGATGTCTTAGTTCCGAACAAATATTTGAATATAAATACATAATTGCATTGAAGCGAGGCTGTGGAAATCCTGACCCGTGCGAACTCCGTAAGAGCCTAAAATGCATATTTTTGGCACAATGTGCGCGAGTAACGGACCGGGAGACGCGTCAAATTTCAAAGCGAAAGCGTGGGCAGTTCAGAAAATACACCCGAGAACCATCAGGGTGCCAAATTCCTCCCTGCCCTTTTCCCGTGCCCGTGCGCATAACCGTGTCTTACCGACAATAAATCGCCATCCTTGGGTCCATAGCTGCACGGCTTTCTTGAACACGTTCAACGCTCCAAACACGATCACGGCAAGCATTGTCGCGTGTTCCACCGGAGAGGTTCTCGACGAAAAGAAGACCTGAAAAGTACCAGTTCAGTGCATGCATGGTCTTCATGCATCAATTTTGCTGTCCGTATCAGGCTTAAGTTTCAACCACTCTCTCACTCTCGTTTTCTTTTTCTCCCTTTCTTCCTCCCGGCTGCATGACCTCTGCAGTCGATGTATCCCAAAATCCCAATAAATAACGAACGAACCCTCTTCCTCTCACTCTCGCTCTCGCTCTCGCTCTCGCTCTCGCTCTCGCTCTCTAGCTCTAGCTCTCTAGCTCTAGCTCTAGCTCTCTAGCTCTAGCTCTAGCCCTAGCCATAGCCATAGCCATAGCCATAGCCATAGCCATAGCCATAGCCATAGATTCTAGCTTTTTCTCTCTCTCTCTCTCTCTCTCTCTCTCTCCCTCTCCCTCCTCTCCCTCTCCCTCTCCCTCTCCCTCTCCATCTCCATCTCCATCTCCCTCTCCCTCCCTCCCTCTCCCTCCTCCCTCTCCCTCTCTCCCTCTCCCTCTCCCTCTCCCTCCTCTCCCTCTCCCTCTCACCTCACTCTCCCTCCTCTCACTCTCACTCTCACTCTCACTCTCACTCTCACTCTCTCTCCTCCCTCACCTCCCTCTCCCTCTCCCTCTCCTCCCTCCCTCTCCTCTCCCTCTCCCTCTCCCTCTCCCTCTCCCTCTCCCTCTCCTCTCCCTCTCCCTCTCCCTCTCCCTCTCCCTCTCCCTCTCCCTCTCCCTCTCCCTCTCCCTCTCCCTCTCCCTCTCCCTCTCCCTCTCCCTCTCCCTCTCCCTCTCCCTCTCCCTCTCCCCTCTCCCTCTCCCTCTCCCTCTCCCTCTCTCTCTCTCTCTCTCTCTCTCCTCTCTCTCTCTCTCTCTCTCTCTCTCTCTCTCTCTCTCTCTCTCTCTCTCTCTCTCTCTCTCTCTCTCTCCTCTCTCTTTCCCTATGCGCTGTGGAATGCGACAGAAATGAAGAACAATAAAACAATGAATAAAATCAAGCATGGCACGGATTGAGCTAATAAGTATGCGAATACTTTTTCACGAGGCACTTCTGCATCGCTTCAAAAGCTGGGGGCGAACACATACAACATCGCGGTAGTGGGCCTCTGGCGATTACAGATGCGAGGTGGGTACCTAGGCGTGGCATAGGATTGCTGAAGTGACAAGCTCAGACACAGATATCTCCACTATTTTTTGTACACTTACGATTGCTTCACTTAAGATTCCGTTCAGCATTCTTATCTGTTGCATTTTTGTCATCATTTATCATTACACACTCTCAATGTTTCACTTTGTCCAGAGCAAATCCATGTCCATGTTTCTAAGCAAACACATTCGTATCGGGCCGGCCATTTTTCCCGGTCTGCCCGGCGATAAGAGCAAGGCCTGAATTCCTGACAAAGACTCGCATTACTTGGTGGCGATTGAATCAATGTGCCGCGCCCTGACTTGCATGCGCTTCGCACCGCGCGCCGACTCCGTCACGTCACACCTGCCAGCAGCTCCACAAACGCCCACCCGGAAACAGCCGACATCACCACGCGGTGGCAGGCTGGTCAAACACACACACACGGGGCGGGGATGGCCGAGTGGTTAAGGTGTCGGGCTATGGGTACCAAAGGTCCCGGGTTCGACTCTAGCGCCACTCAGGACATTTCCCAATCCCGCGGCCCACCGGCGAAACAGTGTGGGCGGCGCCATTAGCCGTGAATGTGCATAGTGTGTCGTGAACCAACCAATAAACAAACAAACAAACAAGCACACACGCACACACGGCCCGGCCCGTTTCAAAGTCGACGGTCGCCACCCGATTCCATCCGCCCCTCCCCGGGCAGGGCGAGCGTGTGCAGACTCGGTCCCCCAGGGTTCCGCGAGGGTCGCCCAGGGGCGACAGACGAAGGGAGGGGAGACGAACACCGCCACATGGCACGGCACGCCAGTCTCGATCGATACGGCCCCAAGCGAGCGGCGGCACCGGCGGGCACCGGCGGGATGCAATGCACGCAGGAGTGCGTGGAATGCGCCCAACCAACGGCAGTTCGGCCGCGAAGGCGCTTGGCTGGCGCTCGTTGTTTAGATCGGAGTATTTCTCTCCTGCTCCAGCAATGTCGATACCATAGGATTAACGAGATGGACAAAATGGTGTGACGAGAACGACAACTAGGATATGAATGGGGGGACAGCAGTGCCTCGTCTGATATCATTTCACCGGGGAGGGGGTGGGCGCTACAATTAACTTCATTTGGCCAAAATACAGGCCTTTCGAGCTCCCACTGTCCACCTCCAGTAATGCCTGAGCAATTGAATATGTAAGACTGCCCATAATAGCCACTGGACGTGGAGAACACGTATCGTGAAATAAATAAATAAATAATTGAATATGCGACTTGACAGGATGCGGTCATGTGTCGCGAAGGAGGGGAACGGCTCTCACAGTCAACAAGTCAGAGGAGGCCCGACGAACAGAATGAGTGGATGTGGCTAGCGCTTGGATTCCGGAACTTGATGGATATCCCTGCAATTCGTCTCGACTCACTCCCAGTTGATCACCGATCAGTCCGTGGCTGGCTCGTCTGCGTGCCACACACACGTAGCACATTACCCAGCGGGCTTGAAGGCCACTCGAGACGTACTGACCGTGACCGCCCAGAAGCCGTCCGAATCGAGTGGGGCATATTTCACAATATGACGCACAATTGCTCCACGGAAACAAGTTCTGCGGCCGTCTGCGTGCGCACTCAGCGAATCTGGTCTCTGGAAATATGCTACGCCCCCTCCCCACCCATCAATTGGTGTCAAATATATTTCGAACTGCGTGACTGACAGTCTCAGTAATCGCAGACAGGTCCCTAAAAGCAATGCAACAACGATGGCGGCCAGCGGGATGTGTGTCAACATCGGGGTGAAGCAGTTTCTGGAAACCTAATCTCATAAAGCCACCGTTACGAGCACTCCAAAGCGCGAACCAACCATCTTGCTCCGGTTAATGCTCCGGGAGTGCACGAATCGCTACGACTGGCCCCAGCGCCGAAACGGGCAAATTGAATAGCCTGACACGCATACGTCGTTGTCTGTACGAGTGCACAAGGTGTCAACGCACCTTGTGCACTCGGTCCACGGGCGGCGGCTGGGACACACGTCTGGGCTAATCAAGACTACCGGGGCCGCTGGCTGGCCGCCAGACAGCAGGGGACACACGTCTGGGCTAATCAAGACTACCGCGGCCGCCAGACAGCAGGCTGCCCTGGCGACGGAACGCCAGCTGATCGGACTCGTCAGGATCAACTGAGCCCGCCTGAAGCCCGGCTTGAGGCCTGGGCTCAAGCCGGGGCCTGGGCCCAACGCGAGTGTATGTGGCTGCGGCCGAGTCTGTAGCCGGACAGCAGCGAGCTGGGCACCAGTGAGACGTACCTGACGGCGACGCGCACGCTGGACTCGCTGCAGTCGGCCATCTTGGCGGCGGGTGGACACCCCTGGAAGCAGGTCAGCAGCGTCAGCATGAAACGCACCGGTCGCTTTCTTTCTCAGACACGCTATTTTCGCGTGTTTCGGGACAAAATACCTCGGTCATTTCCGAAGTCGACAGAACTGAACAAAATTTGAGGTTCCCTTGAAAACTAAACACATTTAATGATGCATTCGCATCAGTGCGCTAGGTCTTAAGTACGTTAACTTCTTTCTCTTTTTCATCTGAGAGTTATTCCATTTCAGGAGCATTCCGTGTACATCTACCATATTTATAGTCGTCCCATCGGTGACACTACGGACACAACAGCGTGCGGCGAGTGAGGCAGGGGCGGAGCAGGACTGAAATTCCGGCGGGATTTGGGGGTCCTGAACTCCTGCCCTGAGCAAAATTAACATTAGGATGTAGTGAACATACACTAAGATATTCTGGACCAAGAATGTCTTGTGGACACCCACACCAATTCTCACTCAGAAGCGGAAGCCTGGCAGCATATCTGATGGAGCTGAGCATCATATTTCATCTAGTGTACTCCACAGGCTTAATGATTAAGCTATGGTAATCGATGCGAGTTTGAACCCCCCAATGCCTGTGCAGTTACATCCCTGGCCACTGATGACGCATGCTCCAGCGGGGCAGGGTGATTGAAAGCCGAATTGTAGATGCCACTGGGCGTCGCCCCACACATTTTCCAAAGGGAGAAGAGAGGGGCTTTAGGTCGATTTTCTTTCCATGCAACGTTTTTTTCATGCAACGTCATAGATGAAACGTTAAATTACATGACGTTTGTGAGGGGATGCGTACCCTGTTCACTACCGCTGAGAAGAGTTCACCTCAGCTATATTATTACGTTCTTTCGTGGCATTATTCACCACCCATAAAGGGCCCTTCGACTTCAGGGTGGAAAAGTGGACCTCCATGACTGCCAAATGGCCGACGGATGCGTTGACTTAAAGTGTGAGCTCTGCCACCACTGGAAAACGTCCTCAACATTCTTAGATGCAACATTACGCCTATGGAAATCGCATCCAAAAAAGGATACAAGTCCTAGTATTTCCCAGAAGACTACGAACGATCTCATGGTTGGAGGCATGGCCATTTAATGTGCACCTCTCCAAGTAATGCCGAAGAGTATTATGAATCACCAACAGCTGAGTAGGTTGCTCTATTTGTCTCGTACTCAAATTCGAGTGGTCTCTGTGATTTCTTGAGGGGCCGTTGCTCGGATATACGGGCTGAATTCATCTTCATAGAACGGCTTGAACTCCCCCACCTCAATGTGCCGTCCAGCCTTCTCAATAGCTACATATGCTATGTGTGTTTCAGTGATATTGGCCGATATCTATAAACACTGGAATTAGGCGCAGTGAGCCGGCTTCCAGCCAGTCCTTCTAATACATTTTGAGTATATCACCTCTAGGATTGCGAGAGGTTCTTAATAGCATCGCTAAATCATCGCCTCTGGTCTAAAGCTCACCACGAGAAGGTCGCTTGGCCCCATAAATAATCCAACGCCCGTAGAGCAGCTTGAGCAAAGCGAACGCGAGAACACCGCAAGTGTTCATATACTGCTTACAGCAGGATTAAATTTCCCGAAATACGAAGGTCATTTTTACCTCGCATATTACTTGAATTTGGCACCTCACTTCAACGAACAAGCCTCTGACAGCCGTTTTAGATGCACACATGGGCCTATCTGCAAAATAAAGGGGTTCGGCTCGTGAAAGCCAACGGGTCTTTAGAACAAAGACCCTTGGGGCTAAGAGGCCCCATGAACTTATTTGTCTCCTTCCCGCCCCCCCAACACGATCCAAACTATCTTCTGCCGCCACTGTTCACATCTCGCCCACCTGCCGTTGTCGCCCTACAACAATGGCATAGGTGGCAGGGAAAGAATGACCTAAAGTGTGTAATATATCCAACGATCATGCCGTGACGGACTCCATATTCCGTAGGAGATAGATGGGCAGATGTTGAATTCAATACCATGCATATGGACGGTGCATGCTGCATAAAGTATTCGACGCAAAAATTCAGTACCCTATACCCGCAACATGTAGTGTCTGGATCTGCTGGATCTTTTCAGAACGCAACATCAAACTTCATCAATATTACGTTTATCAATCGTTGCTTCGAAAGAATGGACCTAAAACGGTTAGTTTCTCCCTCCGCCCAACCAACCCTCTTCTCACACGGCGGAAGTTGTGGGCACAATGCGGGATTCCAGATGGAAGCGTAATAACGGTTAAAAATATAGTGTTTGGGGAAGCTCAAACTGAGAGGAAAAATATATATGTCTGACGTGCACTGTCTTCTGGGAACAGGTAGGGTGTGACTGCATGCGCTAAGGGAGGAAAATGCACCACCAATCATTTATTTGGCCCCCAACCAGATCAAAGTTAAAATTAATTGAGCGCCCTTACAGAACGCTCGAGCTACCTCCCCCTGATCAACGATTTTTTTCCAAGCCGATGACGCCCCACCCCTCTCCCTTCTGAGAAAGAATCCCATCGAAAACATCAACATCCACATCAATTTCACAGTGACACCCATGGGAACAGGTGTGACAATTGAGGGGAGTCCAAGAACGGGGGGCGTCCTTGCCTTCGGCTTCCAAATGGGGTCCAACCCCAGAGGCACAGGAGCAGTTGTGTGAGAGGGGAGGTAAGGCTGTGCCGTCTCCTATACCAGGCAGAGGCCGAGTCAGGCATTCTCATGGGAAATGGAAATGGAAATTGGAAAAAATGACTTCTGCCTTCGGGGAATAAGAAGTTTTTCAGCATGGGGGACTCGAGTATACTGGATGTCTTCTTATACTGAGTCTATTAATCTCAAAGGAGCGACTTCGTACTACAAATCCGTGGAGTGGGGGTAGGGGTGCACTAGAAGGTTCCCAAAGGAGCATTCTTAGTTGGAAAGGCTCCACCTTTCCGAGGGGTGAGGGGAGAGGCGACATGCCTCCAGTACCCCCGCCCCCCCCGTCCGTGTAGTTAGCATAACAGCCAATACCGACAGCTTCAGCAGACAGCTCTAGCAGCAGGCAACTTGAGCTATGCTGACTAAATTAATGTTATGAGGAAAACTCATGAAACTATACATAACGTGTGTAGCGGCTATTTAACGGTTGTGTAAACGTACTCCATGACGTGAATTTCGTTGCAATTTGTTTTTTTTGTGCTGGATAGCACGGTTCCAGCAATAAGCATCGGTTCTAACTAAATGCATGTCATGGAATACATTTATATAGTCATGCAACATGGTTAAGACGATTGTTTTTCGTTGGTTGTGAGATATCGACACGAGCACACGATGATGTCGAAATGTGCCATGGAATTAGTATCATTTAAAATGATTTTGATGTCTTTTAGACTAAAATTTGAGCCAATGGTGTAGGCACTTATGACTGTATCTTCACCATTTGTTTTGAAATTCATAATTTAGGGAGAACTAATTCCGGACAGGGAGAATACTATCTATGCTATAAACTGGCATGATATGCCATATCACAGTTTCGATAATCCCTTTACCGAAAATTGTGTTGCGAAATGTTTTTGTATCACCATTCATTATCGAGAGCATGAACATAACACATATAAATTAGATGCTGTTAGAAAGTAGATATGAATACTTCATAAGCACGCGTCAGGGAGCATGATGTCGATACTTATTGGAAAAGTGTGTCGATTGAGCGTTCAGAAAGTGGTAAAATCCACCCCATTTCACGAATAATCTATCACTGTCACGTATTCACCTGTGGCTTGTTTTTCAATGCCTTAAATATATATCTTTATAAACCTTCCACATAACATTATTTTAGTCGGCATAGTTGCTTGTTGCTGGATCTGCTGAAGCCGTCTGTTGCGGCTGTTGCTAACTTCACGGACACGCCTACCTGACCCCAGGTGAGTCCGGACCCATGGAGTGGCGACGCCCTTGTCTAGGGTGCCCGAAATCCGAAGCCCCGCAAAAGTGCATTTTTTTTATATTTTCGTACTGGAAAATCAACAATAAGACGAGGCGTGCACCTAGCAAAAATGTTTACAGTCATCCTCCTGAAGACTGGTCTTCAATAAGGTGGTGGAGCAGGGGATGGGACACCAGGGCACGGTGTTTCTCCCCCGAAGTCCCGAAATGTTGCATTCACCTTTTGGCGTTGACTGGAAAGCATGGACCTGGTGCATAGTCCCCATCCATTCAGACGTTCCGCCGCCTAAGCGTTTTACTCTTTATAAAAGGCTCGGTAGGTACCTAGGTACCTACCTACCTACTTGGGGGTCGTACATCAATCACAATCAGCTCAAATATGACTGCGCTGCTGTAATGAGATCGGAACGAAAATAGAGAAAATACCGAAATACAGAACAACATATTAGCCGCACCTATTTTGATTTCACAATATCTGCCATTAAAATGCAAGCTTTAGCACGTTGGACAGAAAGTAAATATTAGAAGTTATTTCTGAAATGCGTAAATACCTTTCACAGGAGATGTCGTTAAAATGCTGCCTTGTAGATGTGGCGCAAACACGGAATAAAACAAATCATATAAAGCGAAGCAAGGAACCTCCACGAATCAGGAGCCGCACACCCAACCCCACGGCGCCGTAACTCTAACTGACATTTGGCAGCATTCAATAACAGCGGTGCAAACATGTTACCAAATTTAGTCTAAAGACTGATGCGAAGGAATATCTTGAATCAGGTGAAGTTTACCCTCTACAAAGGCTATAGCTCTGTTCAGAGAGTCATGTGTTGCACACGCTTTATCTACTTATTCAGTCTGCATTACGACCAAGGCCGCCTGACTGACTTACTCTCAGTTACATTATGAACGGGAGCCACCGCTCTCTGTTATTCACTCGTGGGTTGCGGCAATGGCTGGTGCGTTAGGTAGTGGGGAGAGTGGTGACAAAATTGCTGCTATTTACGAATCCATGGAATATGGACCTGCTCCTGAGTCAGACAAAACTGCCAAGGTATGACAGGATACTTTCGTCCCTCCTTGACATGCGGGTGGTGCCTGTGTGCGATATGCTTTTTCCGGGTCCTGCGCTGGTTTTGCCTCTACTTTTGTTTATAATTATTCAAATGTATGTTTTCTCATTTTTAAGTCATGAGGTCACGAAGTGTGTACATGCTTAATGTCACCCACAGGGGGCGTTTGGGTTAAGCCTAGCAAAGGAAGGCACTATAAGGTGATGAAAGATACTATGGTGTTCTTGTCAATCAGGTAGATTTGGAGACCTGGGTAAAATTCAGTCCTCCCTAATTTTTCGGATGCATTTTTTTATATGGTTGATAATGCAACCAGTCATTTTCTCAGAAAATCAGTACTTTGAAGTCAACAGTAGTTGATACAATTGATATCGTTGTTTCATTGAGTTACAGCAGCAAATATGTACATATCTTAATGGGATCATCCAGGCTGTGGCTCATCCATTTGTACTTTGATAGTGTCAGATTGACTGGCACAGCATTCAGACTGAGGCTTATCAAGCCTCAATGGATAAAGAAAGTTTCATGAATGTTGTGGCCAAGGAATTCCTTTAAAAAAACATATTGACAGATGTTGGAACAATTTGAGCACATAAACTTGCTATGAATGACACTGTTGGCAGGAAATTATAAACTTGCATGCTTGTCCTCAAAAGAAGCTGAATGAGTATGTTAGATACTGGAATGCAACCAATTCATAGCAAAGCTAAACTTTGGCTGATGCATGGCATATCTTGCAAGCATCTCTGTCTGGTTTGCCTACTGATACTTGTTGAGTGTTCTGCTTATAATCAAAAGTTTGAAAATTACACATGAATAGGTAAATCATAGGCAAATCATAAAGTAGCCAACCTAACCTAGACTAAGATAACAGCATAATATATAACATGTAGCATAGCATACTGTAATCTAACCTAATCTAACCAGGAAACCAGGATTGTTCCAACCAAACTTCTATCACATCATGAAATCTCAGCGACATTGTCAACAATGTCATTAATGTTAACAGCATTTCAAGGAACTTCTGGCCTTCATCTAAAGCTATGGATGTGTCTGACTGCAAATATTCCTTGTCAGGAATAAATATTGAATTAATCCAGAAACATAAGGTTTTCAATATCAAAGAATATTAAATCAGGTGCATGCAGTGGTGAATTTCTTCCTTATTGCATCTGTGGCACAACAGGTACTAATAGTTATATGTCATAGACTATGTTTGTGGATTGAAGATTATGATCATGTATTCCTTTTCCAAATGAAAACTAATCATTTACGGAGAAAATGAGGGGTCACATCATCTTTTTCACTTTAAAATATATTGTATGGACCAAAAAAAATATGGAGAATAAAGATTTACCTTCATATCCAATGGTGCTGTAAATACTTTATATGTTAATTTAGGCACCTATATCTGACCTCTAAGGGACTAGCTATTTACCCAGATTGCAAAGTATGGCAAAAGTACTGATGAGGCATATCAGCTACATACAAATATACAATGAAGTGCACCAGGTAGGACACATGCATGAGGGGTATGTTTTGTTGTCAGGTTCAGTTGATGAAAAGTTTCAAAATATACAATGTATTTTGCAAAATTTCCTCTCATTTTCCATCATTTCAAGAAGTGGTTATATTCACTTCATCATTTCATAACCACTTCTGAGTTCTTCAAACTAATGCTGAATGAGTGCACATAATATTCCCTCAGTTATGGACAAACAGCATATCTTTGGTTAACAATTGCAGTTTCGTTTTACATATGGGTGCCACAAATATAACCCAGGAAATACTTATCCATGATGAGTAATTTATAGGGAGTAGTTTTTTAGTTGTGTTCCAAGTCACAGAGCTCCCATGTCCAATGCAACTAAATGAGCACCATCAGTCATTTTCATGTGACAATGATAGTGTCTATGCACATAGACATGCATGCAAGCACATCAACTCAATTGGGCTGCAACACCTAGTGTGTAGGGTAGTGATTTGACAAGGGTAAATTTGAAGCAGATGTCATCCCGCAAAAGGGCAGGAACATGCCAGAGCTAGAGAATGGTGAAGCTGGTTGCTCTTATTCACTCACAGTTCCCCATTCCCCAGAAGTGAATCGGGGAATTAAAAGCTGTTCCACTGTCACGACACTGATGTGTGGTTCGCAGGCGTGGCTGGAGGACCATGGCCGCAGTCTGGGCCACTTCATCAACAACAAATGGGTGCTGCCCGAGCGGCGCGACAAGTACTTCACGCACAACCCATGCACGGGCGAGGTGCTGGCTGCCACCGTGCAGGGCACCGAGGAGGACGTCGACGTGGCCGTGGCCGCCGCACGAAGTGCCTTCAACTCCTGGAGCCGGCTGAGCGGGCACAGGCGCGCACGCCACCTATACAGGTGAGGGGCGACATCGTCTGCATGGCTGCTGCCTGTGTCGCAGTGTTAAATTATTAGAAAAATAGGGTGGAATTTACCACTTTCTGAACACTCAGTCGACATCCTGCTCCAAGAAGTATAGACATCCTGCTTATCGATGCGTGCTTGTGAAGTGTCTCCTTTCTAACATTACATCGTTTGTTGAGTAGCATTATCATGCTCTTGATAAGGGGTGGTGGTACACGAATATTCCGCAATGCAATTTCAGGTAAATGGATTATTCATAATGCATACATCACCAGGGTATATATGATTTTTGTTATCTCGCTATCCAAAATATAGTTATTCCTAACAGTTGAATATCAAAACAAATGATGAAGGTACAAATATTGGCTCAAATTTAAGTCTGAAAAACATCAAAGGCACTTGGAACAATACTACTTTCATGACAAATTTCGACATCCTACTGTGCTCGTTTCGACAGCTCACACCTAACGAAAAACCAATATTTTAACACTGCTGTGTCGTGGCCGTCTGGCGAGGCTGTCGGTCTCGGGTGTATCTACGTGGATGCTGTTCGCACACTGTCCTGTCACTTGTCTGTTTGTGTGCTGTTGATGGTAGCATCACGAACTGAATGTTTTTGAGCTCATGCAAATCATTTTGTGTCTCAGGATTGTGGGGAGAGTAGGCATGCTGCTCTTGGATAAGGCTTTGAACAGTTGGTAAAAGAGTGGTGAAGTTGTAGGTAATTGAGATCTGTGAGATCTGATCTGTGACATGTGATTGTGCACTGTTTGTGCATACAGTTGGCACCTGGGAAATGTGGCACTTTTGCTCCTGATTTGTCCTTGGCATTGTGACTTGATATCTTACCATTTTCATCTGTATGGCTATATCTTGCAGCATCTGTGTGTTACATTGTAATTTAATTTGTCTAGCCTCTACCATGCATTACCCAATTGGTGTTGCTATCACACTCTGTATCTCAAAGAGTGTGTGTTGATCACATCCTATGTCCCAGACTGCATTGCTTATCACCCCATGCTCTCTGAACTGTAGAGTCATCATGTCATGTATCCCAAACTGCATAGCTTTATTACACCATAACCAGACTGCATCAAGCTTCATAATTTCATCATACCAGGTACTCCAAACTGTATAGTTGTATCACATGTACAAAAACTGTATAGCCTCATCACCGCCCGTACCCGGAACTGTATAGCTTCAGGACTCACTGTGCCCCAAGCAGCATGGCTTCATCATATCCTGTACCCCACACTGTGGTTTCATGGCTACCTGTACCACATAGCTTCATCATATCCTGCATCCAGGTAGTATATCTTCATCACATCCTCTACCGCAGTGTTACCCAATCAGAAATGTACCCAACACAGTAGTACATCTTCATCACGCTCCGCACTCGTACCCGGATAATGAGGCCTTATCACACGCTGCGCCGGGTGGCACGACACCCAGCGCTGCTTCACACCCTGCGTCCGTACGCCGACAGTGTGGCGCGGCACCTGCAGAAGCACGCGCGTCTGATGGCCGTGCTGGCCTCGATGGACAACGGCAAGACGATCCGCGAGACGCGCGACTGCGACGTGCCGGCCGTGATCCGCCACCTGTACCACCACGCCGGCTGGGCGCAGCTGGCCGACACGCAGATGGCCCGCTGGGAGCCACTGGGTAGGCGCGCGCCGCCGTCGCTTGGCCTGCGGAGTCGCGGCTGGCGGCTGGCTCTGTGGTGGGCCGTGCGCGACTGGGCTGTTTGTGGCGGGCCACTGGACGCGTGCGACTGTGCTGGGCTGTTTGTGGCGGGCCAGTGGACGCGTGTGACTGTGCTGGGCTGTTTGTGGCGGGCCAGTGGACGCGTGTGACTGTGCTGGGCTGTTTGTGGGGGGCCGGGGGACGCGTGTGGGGGTGGGCTGTTGTTTGTGGGGTGGCGGAGGGGGCGGGTGAATGGGTTGGCTGGGGTTGTTTGGTCGGGGCCGGGGTCGCGTGTGACTGTGCTGGGCTGTTTGTGGCGGGCCAGTGGACGCGTGTGACTGTGCTGGGCTGTTTGTGGCGGGCCAGTGGACGCGTGTGACTGTGCTGGGCTGTTTGTGGCGGGCCAGTGGACGCGTGTGACTGTGCTGGGCTGTTTGTGGCGGGCCAGTGGACGCGTGTGACTGTGCTGGGCTGTTTGTGGCGGGCCACTGGACGCGTGTGACTGTGCTGGGCTGTTTGTGGCGGGCCAGTGGACGCGTGTGACTGTGCTGGGCTGTTTGTGGCGGGCCAGTGGACGCGTGTGACTGTGCTGGGCTGCTTGTGCCGGGCCGGCGGACCGTGTGTGACTGTGCTGGGCTGTTTGTGGCGGGCCAGTGGACGCGTGCGACTGTGCTGGGCTGTTTGTGGCGGGCCAGTGGACGCGTGTGACTGTGCTGGGCTGTTTGTGGCGGGCCAGTGGACGCGTGTGACTGTGCTGGGCTGTTTGTGGCGGGCCAGTGGACGCGTGCGACTGTGCTGGGCTGTTTGTGGCGGGCCAGTGGACGCGTGTGACTGTACTGGGCTGTTTGTGGCGGGCCAGTTGACGTGTGTGACTGTGCTGGGCTGTTTGTGGTGGGCCACTGGACGCGTGTGACTTGCTGGGCTGTTTGTGGCGGGCCAGTGGACGCGTGCGACTGTGCTGGGCTGCTTGTGCCGGGCCGGCGGACCGTTTGTGGCTGGGCTATACCGGGGTTGTGGGCCGTGTGTGAGTGAGCTGTTTGTAGTGGGCTGGTGGGCTGTGTGGCTGGACTGGGCTGTGTGTACTGGGCCAGTGGATGTGTGGTATGTCCCAAACTGGTAAGTTGATTCTCGTCGGGGTCTTTGGGCCTGGCATGTGACGCTATAGGTGCGCAGTATTAGTACATCAAGACATACCCACCTCTCGCACGTGAAAGCACATATATGTTGCATGCCTGTTCAGCAATGATACATCAAATGTATTATGAGTGCTAAGGGTAGCCACACTAGATTCTAAAGAGTGTATTTGATGTTGCATGTCACGGGTGCGCGAGCGTTGTCTGTCAACTCTGTGCCAGGGAGCTTTTTATGTGGTGTAAGGGCGCTTTGCAGGACATAATTTGATCGATAAGGCCCCGCCACCTACCAAGCGATCGCTCGACCAAAGACGCCCATCACTTAGTTTAGTGACTTCCGGCGATGCATTATCGCAGTTTGTTTGTTTGTTTGTTAGTTGGGTGGTTCTCGACGCACTTTATGCACGATCACGGCTAATGGCGCCGCCCACACTGTTTGGCCGATGCAGTGGTTAGTTAGCTAGTTATTTGGGCTTGCTGGCGCTTCGACTGCTCTGATCGTACTGCGCCCATAACTCAGTTTCGACGGGGGGCCGCGGGATTGGGAAATGTCCCGAGTGGTGGGAGTGTCGAACCCGTGATCTTCGGTACTCAGAGCTCAATATCTTAACCACTCGACCATTCCCACCCCTTGATTATCACATAATTGATACATATAATAATGCATTTGTGTTGAGATGTCAACACACTCCAATGTTGCACAGTGACCTGCAGACCGTCATGTGAACTTTATTTGTTTGTTTCTTTTATTATTGGGTGGTTCACGACGCAATTTATGCACAATCACGTCTAATGGCGCCGCCCACACTGTTACGCTGGTGGGCTGCGGGGTTAGGAAATGTCCGGGCGGTGCGAGTTTTGAACCCGTGACCTTGGTATCCGAGGTTTGACGCCGCATCCACCCGGGCATGCCTGCCCCGTGTAGACTTTAACTGTCGGATGTCGCGCGCTGTCGTGATCGGGTACCTCCTGCGGACGTCCGGCTGATGCTGGCCGCGCCGCTGCGCCAGGTGTGGTGGGCGCCATCGTGCCGTGGAACTTCCCGCTGATGCTGCTCGCCTGGAAGGTGTGTCCGGCGCTGGCCATGGGCAACACGGTGGTGCTGAAGCCGGCCACCTACACGCGGCTGTCGGCGCTGCTGTTCGCCGAGATCTGCGCCGAGGCCGGGTGCGTGCGGCGGCGGCGGCGGCCGCGGCCGCGGCCGGCTGCGTGCAGGGCCCTGGGTGGCACTCAGCCAGAGCTGGCGGCGGCCAGTGGAAACTGGCATCTGCCTGACTGGTGGGAACCGGCTAAAACCGGATGGTGATCAGTGGAATGGCCAAAATGTTAGAACTGGGCAAAAGAAACCAAGGGCTAGCGATCACGGCTCCTAGCTTCTTGCGTATATCAATCACACATCCATTCCTACTCATAATTAAAATATTGAAAGTTGGTCCATGCGTTGCGGTATTTTATGCCGATTTAGGCTAGCTTAAATCGGTTAAATCCTGAAAGTTGTAGCAAATAATTTAATCTTGCTGAAATGCCAACCTTGAATTATTAATTGGGGAAATTATCCCCGCAGTTGTGTAGTTTGCTCACTCCCGCAGTCAAGCACTGGTTCCCGCCTGTAGCATTACTGCGGGGCTGATCACCGCTGCTATACCACGACTTTTGTCCCAACTGCAGGAACAACGTGTTGCTTGTCAGGCACCATTGTGCAAGGAATCTGACGTTCGGCAATAGTGTCATGAGCTATGACACTATAACTTGACCTAAAACACACATACACACACACACACTGCATTCCCGGCTGCCAATTTGTCAGTGCCCAGGCTGTGCCTGGGTGTCGATACTCGCCTGCTGGCTGGCACGATCTGGCCACTTGGCACTCTGTAACTACTGGGTGGCACTCTGTAACTACTTAGTCACTCTCGGTAACTACTGGGTGGCATTCCGTATCAACTGAGTGGCATTGATCATCATCCTGCTTCCACTTCTCACCTAACGACTGTGTACACTCGGCTCACGACTGGCGCTATTTATACATCTGACTGACACCACCCGTCTGTCGTTATTCGCCTACTTGCAGATATGGTTCGAGTAATGACTGTTTATGAGATGGGCGTGTCATGGCTCAGGCAGTCGGAGACCTTTAATTAAGCCACCCACCACCGTCGCCACCACTGTTGATACCAAGCTCATTCTTGTCATTATTCAGGCATTCAGAGTTTTCCCCCGATATTAGCAACTTCGTGTTTCACATTCGGCGGGTTGGTGGACCCAATGACGGCTGATGGAGTCAGCACACAAAGTTCGGTTTGGAGGCGTTCTAATCGCCGAAGCATTCGTAAGTTTTGACAGCCCAGGTCTGGGCCGTCACTAAATTTCCTGCATCTTAGCCGCATCTATCCAACGTCAGCAATTTATACTTCTCGAACGCTGTGTGGGCCCCGGCTGCATTCCGAGCATTAGATGTACTCGGCTGTAGGCTCGTTATGCTCGTCTTTTGGTAGTCCAAGTTGCCGGTTGGTGCTAGTGGAAAGGAAAAACGATGGATACTGTGCCATATCCATGTGTGTTTGTATTCCGTCCTTGTCTAGGGGAGTGCTAACTAGCTCTCCTTTCATACAACACGAGCTTCGGCGCTATGCGTGATACATATAACCCAGTTGTTTTTGATTTGCCTGATCGTGCAGTTTTTATCAGCATTTTCTCTCTCGTTACAAATAATGTAGTCTCTCACTTTCATCTTTGATGTCTTCTACTACATAATCTTTCGGCACCTCATTGACACCCATCCAGCGGAGTTACAAGTAGTATCGTGCACTATATACGAGTATTTTCAACTAGGATGCGTGACGTTTTCTTTTGGTCATCTAGCGGTGAGTTATGAAACTACGGTTGGCGATCTGATGTATAGATGTCGCTGCACTATGTTTGAACTGTTCAGCCAAGTGGCCTTTCCGACGTGCTCCCTCGTCTGGCCAGGCTGCCGCCGGGCGTGTTTAATGTGGTGACAGGCCCCGGTTCGATGGGAGAGAAGCTGGCAACGCACCCGGACGTCGACAAGGTGGGCTTCACTGGCTCAACCGAGGTCGGCCAGCGTCTGCGCCGCGCCACCGCCGGCATGGGCAAGAAGCTGTCGCTCGGTGAGTGTGAACCGGACTTGTGCTCGACTCATATTTTTTTAGTCGACTCACATGTGACTCGTATGTCTTGAGATCTGATTCGACTCGCGACTCAAACAGACTGACAGACATTTGAATCGATTCAGATCCTACTCAGTGGTATCAGACTCATGAGCCATATGATTCAGTGTGCACTGCCCACACATTTCAATGATTGACTCGTGATTCGACTCAGTTGTTAGAAAGATGCGATTCAACGACTCAAGATATATTTTGGGGAAAAGAATCGATTCAACTCGCGGTTCATCCCAAAACGGTTGATTCATGAGTCGATTCGCGATTCAACTCAAGTCGAGCACAAGTCTGGCGCCAACACGATATCCCACCCAGAGTCTGTTGTGATGAGACTCGACTTATGCCAGTTGTAAGCCCAACCAATGATATCAGGACAACTATCAATAGTGACGTTTGTGAACGTTAAGTGGCTGAGTACCCTGTGGTTTGGTGTGTCGTGCGTGAGGTGAGCGATGGACCACTATA
Organism: Imbricaverruca yamaguchii; assembly: GCA_034440575.1. NCBI lineage: Eukaryota > Metazoa > Arthropoda > Thecostraca > Neoverrucidae > Imbricaverruca > Imbricaverruca yamaguchii. The sequence continues at coordinate 312,112 of JAOTOL010001539.1, forward strand.
TATCGGGGGTGTCAGGTCATGTAGGAACATTGGCATGGTGTGGACCGGTGGACTCAGATGCAGGTTTGTAGCTCGTCTGTCGTGACACGTACCAGCCAAAGGTTGATGCCGGTGGGGCTGGGGATGATGGGTTGCCAGCCATGCACTGACAGAGCCTCGTGCCTCGTGAGGCCGAGCGATTGTGAGTGGGCTCTTGACGCTACACCGCCCTGTTTCAGAGCTGGGTGGTAAGAGTCCGGTGGTGGTGTATGACTCAGCGGACCTGGATTCGGCCGTGGAGGGTGTGGTGGACGCCATCTGGTTCAACCAGGGCCAGGTACGTGACAGGTCACCACTGAGCTGTCCAGGTCACCATTGACTATTGAGTGAAGGTCGTCTGGCTGACAGGTCATCACCAAGCCAGGCTGTCATAGAGTGATTGGCTAGACGATGCTGGGTCCGCCCGAGTGGTGTATCAAAATTCTTGGAGTTTTGTGGAAACTATGCATAATGGGAAACTATGTCAGGAGTAATATAGTCTGCTTCTATAGGCAGCTTATGCGAGGCTGTGTAAATTGCATGTGATATGTCCATAGTTTGTAGCTTTCAGTTCATTGTCGTTCTCTTTTTCAAGTTTAGTATTTAATTCAGAATGGAGATGGTTATGATGGCTGGGTTTAGTAGAAAGCAGGTGGGTGGGGTGGGATTAATGTATGTGAGACACGTATTTGATCCACGCATGTTGCGCGAGATGGAGGAATGGGGAAAATATGTTGATGCAGATTGCTTCTTTATAGCTTAGGATGTAATATTGATTAGTGTGTTCAGTTACTTTTTCTAGGCCTGATGTGTTAGGTATAGCAAATATATGCTAAACCCTCACCTTTATATATTCTTGCCGCTCCTGTAGCTCAGTTGGTTAGAGCGCTGGCCTGCACTGGTCTCCCTGTACTGGCAACACAGGGTTCGAGTCGCTTCGCGCGCTCGCATTTAGCCCCGGCCGGGAGTGTCAGTTGGCAGCTGGCCCGATAGGGCCGGGGACGAGCTACCGGGCGGCCGTGTCGGTGCATTGGCGGCACGTTAAACTTTCGGTCTAAATTCTGCCGTTGAACTGGAGTTCATGGATCGGGTGGTGGGGTCAGGGTTCACGCAACAAGCTCTGCTTAGCAATGGAACCCTGGTTCCTAAAGCCACCCCAACAACAACTCGGATTAAATTTATTTTATTTTTTTAAATGTAGGGCCCCTGTGGCTTTTATTGAGCCTGATCACTTTAGGACAATTTATTCGGCACTAGACAATGAAGGTTGGGTCAATGAATCCTACACCAGTTGTATATGTACATTTTGCATTTATCTGCATCTTTAACCCGCGCCGTCTCTCCGGTCAGATCCTCGCTCCCCGTCCCGGGGGAGGGGGCGGATAGTAACGCCCCCTCTAAACTCCAAACTAAGCGTCCCACGAAAACGAAAGAGGTGTCATCGGAAAGCGCTCGACGAGTAGGGTCCGGATCCACCCCTAAAAAAACCCAAAGGTGACGTCACTAGGGGACTAGATTTTCACGACAAACTCGACTGTTTTTGGCTCTAGGGAGTTCATTTTGGGGAATATTTGGACACATAACATTTTTTGTTTTGTTTTTATTTCAAACTTGAGTTTTCAAGTTTTGTTTAATTCTCATTTTCTAATGGGTAGAGCAGACCGAGAAGCGTTGTTGGAAGCCAACTTGTCGTAATATAACTGCTTACTTTAGCCAGAATCTTATTTGAGCTGCAATAGGCAAATATGCAAAATTTATGTGGTAAAAAATGTGGAAAAAAATTCCTCTCGTACCTTTTGTTGCATCCCTAAAGGTAAGCAAGCGCTGAAACTTTCATTAAAATATTTGTATCCATTAAAGTGTGACGACTGGTTGAACTTTCTGGAGGTGACCTCACTTGACCTTGACTAGCTCGTTGACCATAGATGACCTGACTTCAAAATTTTGAAACAGCATACCAAATTGGTGTGGGAAAGGGTATGCCAAATTTTGGCGTGCTGCCACGCGCCGTACCAGCCACACAGTATGGCCCCGACCCTGGTCATGTGTTACGAGCGGATCTTGTGCTGGCCATATCTGTGAGAGCGAGCGACACCCGATGCCGCTGTCTTCAGGTATGCTCCGCTGGCTCCAAGCTGCTGGTGCAGGAGTCCGTTTATGAGACGATGCTGGCCAAGCTGCGGGCACGCATGGAGAAGCTGCGACTGGGAGACTCCCTCGACAAGTCGGTGGACATGGGAGCCATCGTGGACGAGAGCCAGCGACGCAGCGTGGCCGAGTATGTGGAGAGCGCGCGCAAGGAGGGAGCCGAGGTGAGCAGACGGGTGGAATGAGCGAAACCCAGCTGCGACCGTCAGATTGTGACCTTTGTATGCTATCCATGTAGGTGTGACCCCTGCCATTTTATCGCCTATTTCGGATTTCCTCGGTGTCTGCCCCTGACACTTGGTCCCCCTCATTCACTTATTCCAGATGTGTTCCCATAGCGTTCCGTTGCACCTCATGTGACGCCTGGTGTCTCGTCGCACGCACGCCAGGTGTTTCAGATGTCCTCCCCTAATGTTTCGTTGCACCCAATGTGACCCCTAACTCTCCACACCATGTGTGACCCCTGACGTCCCGTCGCACGTACGCCAGGTGTTCCAGACGTCTTCCCATAACGTTCTGTTGCACCTCGTGTGACCCCTGGCGTCCTGTCGCACGTACACCAGTTGTTCCAGATGTCTTCCCATAACGTTCCGTTGGACGAGTAGCTAGGGGAAAGTTTCAAAAGGTGGGGTTCCCCTCTCCCCCCGTGATATCGATAAAAAACAACTAACCATTTGCACCTCATGTGACCCCTGGCGTCCCGTCGCACGTACGCCAGGTGTTCCAGACGTCTTCCCATAACGTTCTGTTGCACCTCGTGTGACCCCTGGCGTCCTGTCGCACGTACACCAGTTGTTCCAGACGTCTTCCCATAACGTTCTGTTGGGGACGAGTAGCCTAGGGGTAAGTTGCTCCCGTCTCACGCACGCATCCAGAGGTCTACGTCTGTATGTGACCTGGGTCCCGTCGCACGCACGCAGGTGCTCAGTCTTGCATAACGTCTACCTCTTCGCCCGCGACCAATCGGCGTGAGAGATTGGCGACGCCAGTTGTTCCAGATGACTTCCAACGTTCTGGCTCGATGCTGTCGCACGCAAACCAGTTGTTCAGACGCAACCATAACGTTCTGTTGCACCTCATGTGACCCCTGGCGTCCCGTCGCACGCACGCCAGTTGTTCCAGACGTCTTCCCATAACGTTCTGTTGCACCTCATGTGACCCCTGGCGTCCCGTCGCACGCACGCCAGTTGTTCCAGATGTCTTCCCATAACGTTCTGTTGCACCTCATGTGACCCCTGGCGCCCCGTCGCACGCACGCCAGGTGTTCCAGGTGTCGGCGCCGGACGGCTGCTTCTACCCGCCGACGCTGATCAGTGGCGTGCAGACCAGCTCGCGGGTGGTGGTCGAGGAGATCTTCGGCCCGGTGCTGGTGGCGCTGCCGTTCCGCACCGCCAAGGAGGCGCTCGCGCTGGCCAACAACACCATCTACGGGCTGGGCGCCAGCGTGTGGACCGAGCGCCTGCCGCTGGCACTCGAGACGGCCAAGCACATCCAGGTGGGCCGCAGAAATCTGCCGTTGGGATCGCAGATGGGCTGACTTCTGTGGCAGCTGGTTGTGGTTATGTGAAAGACTGAGTGCGCCGCTGTCGTGCGAAGATAAAGCCCTTCACGTCCGACTTCTTTTGATCCTCCAAATTTTATATCGAGTCGAGCTTCTTCAGAAACTGATTGGTTCGGAGCTACTGCTATTGGAAAAGCACTTCCTTGATAATTTCAATGCGAAATCGGTCTTCGCTACTTCCATCTACATTGATGAATTTTAATGAAAATAATCCTTTTCCTTCTCTCCAGCCACATGTTGGTTATGTGCGTAATACAGCCAAGGCAACTGACGTCCTCAAAAATGAGAACTACACGAAGTTCAATACGTCCATATTTGTTACTGTAATAATTCAACGACATAACCTATATGTCATTATCAACGGACAAAGTCTTGTATACCGTCACTAGTCCTAATACTTTACCTTGCCAAATCCATGACATTCAAATGTTAAATACGTGATTTACGAAGTCATTCTTTTTTTCGTAGTGTTTGATGGTCAAAGCCACGTTTAGATGCAATGGACTTTGACGAGCGCAACCAAGTTGATCTTTTCGCAATATAAGGTATTTTTCCATTTAACTAAGTCATCTACAACGTGGAAGCACTGTGGAAAACATTTAATGTCCGTGATTTGTGGCGTGAAATCAGGTTGCTGCTTTGCAAAACTGGCCAGTATTTGAACGTTCTAATTCTAACGGGTAAGGGGCGAGGATGGCCGAGTGGTTAGGCTGTTGAGCTCTGGGTACCAATTGTTCCGGACTTGGGTTTTGTCAAACTACCTTTCCCCCAGGATATTGAACATACTAGATTCTACTGGAGCTTGAGCATGGGGTTACTTGTGCATTTTGATGTGCGATTTGCTTGTGAACCAAAAGAAATACCCTGTTTTGAAGTAACCCGAAATTTTCAAATAAGAACGACTCAGGAATGCTGACACAGACCCCACATATTGTGTATATCGGAATGGTAAGAACGGCCAAGATGAGAAGTAAGTTGGGTGGTGTGAGGATGAAGGGACACGAGTGGAGACCGATCGGGAGGTCAATGGTTATGCAATCGAGCGTGTGCTGCTTTTGTAGGATAATGCTGTTATGGATAATAAATATGTGAAATGGCGTACTGACATCCGGTATGATTTACCAACAGCCTAATAGAACACTTGAACCAGCTGCCAGAAACCATTGTCAGTAGCAGCACGTTGAATGTCTTTAAAATAGCATAGGCAATCTTTATAAGAATGGAGGGCTTGCTTTTCAGTATTCCAGGGAGGGCTGATCGACGGATTTGGTGGGCTGGTTGAGTGTCCAGAGTGCAACCAAGAATAAGCTTGTGGCTTATAGTTGCACTGATGTTTTATGTCTTTATGTCTTTATGATGGTATGCCTAATGCATTCAGCCATCTGTTTGCATGACCTGTCACGCGGCATGACCTGCTCCCCTGATTTGGCGTGTCGTCAGGCCGGCTCGGTGTGGATCAACTCGCACAACCTGTTCGACGCGGCCACCGGCTTCGGCGGCTACAAGCAGTCGGGATTCGGCCGCGACGGTGGCAAGGAGGGCCTGTTCGAGTACGTGAAGCCGAGCTGGATGTACGACAAGAAGCGGTCGCCACCCGAGATGGACCTGGAGTCGTTTGGCGCCCTCGACGAGCCGTCCAGGCCTAGCATGCGCGCTGGGGAGGTGAGCTGGGGCGAGTATTACCACCGGGTTAGTTGGTTATTGGTTTCACGACACAGCGACCTTTAAGTCATGTAGCGTTGCCAGTCTCTCACGCCGATTGGTCGCGGGTGAAGAGTAGCGACAGGTGAGGCTCGAACCCACAACATTTCGATTGTGAGACGAGCAACTTTTCCACCGGGTAAGGGGCGAGGATGGCCGAGTGGTTAGGCTGTTGAGCTCTGGGTACCAATTGTTCGGGGTTCAGCACTCGCACCAGTCGGGACATTTCCAAAACTCGCGCACATATATACAAACAATCAAATCACCTGGCAAGTGAGCTGGGACGGATGTCCTTGCCGAACAAGCGAGCTGGTACGGACCTGGCCGCCGGACAGGTGAACTGGTACGGATGTCTTCGGCCAAATAGGTTGGCTGGGGCGGACATCGGTGCCAGGCAGAAAGCTAGGAAATTGTATTAATGTGATCACTGCAGTTTAAGCACCCAAATCTCGAATCACTTTAATTATCTTCAAGTTAGAAGGAAAGGATGATGATCTGTTGATGACTGGATGCATTGAAATAAATGGCCATTATTTAAGCGGAACAGAGAGGGATTTCCAAATAGCATGCTGTGCTTAATATTCGAGCGTGCGTGACGTGGGTTGCCTTGCGTCACAGTGCGTGAAGGAGGCATCGTCCGGGGTGCCAAGAGTTGACCGCACCTACAAGCTGTTCTACGGCGGCGCGCAGAAGAGGCCGGACGGAAACTACAGTCGGTTGGTGACGTCATGTGATGGCACACCTCTGGCGCAGGTGATAGCATGCAATCGGTGTGATGGCACACCACTGACGCAGGTGGTACCATGCATTTGGTGCGATACAACACCCCTGACTCAAATGGTGACACACCTTTGGTGCAGGTGATGATGTACCCCTGACACAGACGGTCATTGTCAAACAGTTTCAGTGAATTTTCCAGCATGTAAAGGGAAAGGATGATTTTCCGGGAGGACAGTGTTCTGGATGACTGGAATCTAGGATCAGCCGATTTTTCCAACCTGTCCCCTGACACAAGATGGGGCACGTTGGGTACAGGTGTTGGGACAATCCAGACAGATATTAGTTCGCACGTTTGGTAGGGATGATGGGGCGCCTTTAGCACATCTTACGATGCATGCTGTTGTGTGGTCGTGCATATTGGCTCATCGAGCGATGCGGGGAAAAGATCCACCATGCGTTTTCGCAATGCCGAGGCAAGTTTTGATGTTTGTGAATTTGCAGGCTACGCACTTTGCAATTTATTTAAAACTTGATTTCAGGTCAGGTCTTGACTACCGTATAACTGTGTGACTCGTTATCAATATCGTGTCGTATTTGTATCTCACTGGGCCGAAGTTTACTGCGCATGTCCTTTCGTGAATATCGATATTCGCCTGCTTACTTCGAACGAAATTACCCCGCTGTGCTTTTCAGTTAACTTGACCATCTGGAACTGGACCGTGCACTGTGCCCCCGCCTGGCGTCCCGACACCCAGCCCGGGCCCTCCGCCTGCAGGTGGCCGAGTCCAACCGCAAGGACGTGCGCAACGCCGTGGAGGCGGCACACAAGGGCCAGCCCGGCTGGGCAAAGCGGTCCGGTCACCAGCGCGCTCAGGTCCTCTACTACCTGGCCGAGAACCTGGAGCTGAGGCGGGCCGAGTTCACCGCCCAGCTATCGGCCAGTGTCGGGAGCAGAGTCGATAGTGCCCAGTACGAGGTTGGTGGTGGCTGTGGGTGAGGGCGTCGGCTCTCGGTCCAACTCCCGTGTTGTGTTAAAGTGGCAGTTCAGTGGCGCTGCGAGTTTGGCGAGAAGTTAGTTTTCGTGAGCCGCATAGCGATAGTAACGCTGTAGTATATTTATATACACACACACACACACACACACACACACACACACACACACACACACACACACACACACACACACACACACACACACACACACACACACACACACACACACACACACACACACACACACACACACACACACACACCCACACACAAAAAAAAAAAAATATATATATATATATATATATATATATATATATATATATATATATATATGCATAGATGTATATATATGTATGTATGTATGTACGTATACAAGTATGTATGTATGTATCAGCATTGTGTTCGTGCTCCAAGGCACTTCGATAACATTTGCTAATTGTAACAGAGGTCGAAAGGTACTCAAGTGCTCGTCAACTGGTATGGCGCGAGTTGGGTATCTCGTGATGATGGACAAACGGTCCATCATCCACGAAAGAACTTTGGATGGTTCGTCGGACTCCAGTCGCGCACCGCCTACTGCTTCCCTCGCACACCAGAGGCGCGTTCGTGCCGCCTCGGTGGACTACCCCGCCCCAACATCGCCCGCTCGTCCACCAGGTGGACGCGTCCGTGTCGCGGCTGTTCCACTGGGCGGCGCTGGCGGACAAACACGGCGGCGCCGTGCAGGAGACCCAGCTGTACGGCACCGTCATCCGGCTGCACGAGCCGGTGGGCGTGGTGGCGGCCGTGGCGCCCGACGAATCGCCGCTGCTCTCCGCCGTCTCGCTGCTGGCGCCGCTGATCGCCCGCGGCAACGCCGTGCTGCTGGTGCCCAGCGAGAGGCACCCGCTGCCGGCGCTGGATCTCTACCAGGTCTGTGCAGAGCGGGCGCACTTTTAGGCGTTGGGACGGCTACCGCGGTGCGTTTACTCAGTTGCTGTCTCCAATTTATTTTCCTTACATTTAATCTTCGCGGTTGGGCATGGTTCCAGAGAATGCAGATGGTGGCACATCTCTGAAGGGTAATGCTCTACCATTGGTCAGTGGTGGGGTCGTGGGGTGGAATCGAACGGATGAATCCACTAGCTCCTACGTCTGTCAGGAAATTTAAGTTCGGGCCGTCAAATGGAGCTTCGCCAGGTTATTGTCTGGCTCCTTATGTGGCCCTTCACCCTGCCCCATTCCGAGCATCATGGATGCTGCTTCCGAGCCTGACAGAAGTCGCATCCTGTGGGCCTGTAGTCCGCGGTATCTAAGTGCGTGTCTGCTACGTCCTTGAGATGTCGGATACGCTTGCCGACCCAGTTTGTGGACTAGTGCACGAAGCCTGGGCACGTGTCGCGCAGATCTTGGGGACGTCGGATGTACTGCCGACCTGTACACTGATGTCGGTGTTGTCTCGTAGATTCTAGAAGCGTGGGTGTGCTGCCGACCCGTACACTGATGTCGGTGTTGTCGGGCAGGTCCTGGAGATGTCGGATGCGCTGCTGTGCTGTTGGATGTACGCCGACGCCTGTGTTTCTGTGTCGAACAGATCCTGGAGACGTCTGACGTGCCGGCCGGCGTGGTCTCCCTGCTGACGGGCAGCGCCGACCACGTGACCCGCCACCTGGCGCTCCACCAGGACGTGCAGGCGGTCTGGTACCTGCGCGAATCGGCCGAGGGCAGCCGATTCGTCGAGCACGCGTCGGCTGTGAACCTGAAGCGCACCTGGGTCAGCTGGGGCCACCGGCGGGACTGGCGCGACGACGAGCAGGGCCAGGGCGTGGATTTCCTCTACCACGCCACTCAGTGCAAGAGCGTCTGGCTCAGTATGGGCGATATATTCGCCAACTGAGCGACCGGTACACGGCGGCGAGTTTGTGCCCGTGCTTGCGTCAGCAGGCGGGGGACGACCGGGAACCGGGCGGAACCGCATGCGCCGGTGGGAGTGGCGGAGCACGCCGCAGCTTTGACGTAGAGTTGCACAGCTGGCGGAAGGTGCGAGATCGGGGTAGCTGTCTAGTCGCGTTACGCAGCCGGTTGCCATATGTATTCCACGGGCAGATCGCTCGTAGTCCGCGTCGCTGCTGGGGCTGGCGCTGCCAGGACAGCATTCCAAATCCTGGCAGTTGGCAGTTCGGCACGGTCAATTGCAGCTGTGCGCGAGCCAGCTGGCGTGAGCTGTGTCCGGCGGGCCGCTGGCCTGCAGATGCTGTTGAGTTGGTACGCAACTATCAAAGCTGCCGCTGTGGACACATTCCCAGCCAGCGCCACCTTCGAAAGACGTTCGTGGGACGTGCGGGCGGTTTATTTGAAAAGTTTTCGTATCAGGTTACAGTATTTGTTGCCAAACGTGGCACGATGTATGATTGCAAGCCATGACTGTGTCGGATGCAAAGCTGTGGGTCTCTGTTAAGTATCAGGTGACCTGCATGACCGACGCAGTCGATGCGCCCTTAATCTCAACTCAAATGAGTATCCGTTGCAAGATTCCAGCGATTGCAGTTTGTCGTCTGCCCTTCAAGTCGCAGAAGGGAGGAGCGTCGCGACGAAGGACCGTTCTGCCGCCTGCTCATGGTGTGTGATATGCGTCAGTCGTTAAGCTACGTCAGCGCTGTATTGATTCTGCTAATTATTGATCAGCATTTTCTAGCACAGTTTGGGCGCTACATGACCAATGTAGTCGATGCGCCCTAAAGCCCTAATAACTAACTATTCTAGCACAGTTTCATAGCGACGCTTTGATAGCGATGCTAGTTGGGGTTTGTTATTGGCATGTACAGGTATGGTGGGGGTGATGGAGACTACGGGATAAACGCACCGACTCTGGGACCGACTACAGGACCAACTACGGAAAAACGCACAGATTACAAGACTAGCACGCCGACTAGAGGACCGACTACAGGGCAAACGCAGTGATTGCGGGAAAACCGCACTGACCACGGGAGAAACGCACCTACTAACGCACATGTATGTACGGTATCGAAAGGTCATTCGTATGCCAAGTGTAATATCGGTGAAAACGCATATACAAATAGCCGCTTGTTCTGCGATTTGTTTGTGGTTTAAAGGCGCGATGGAAATTCGTGCAAATATCAGCTGCTCGTGTAGGCGGGACTTGGCGTCAAATGAGCGTCATAGGTAACGGGGAGGGAGGGGTGTTTTTTTTTGGCGGGGCGGCGGACCCAGAATTTGTTTTGGGTCGCCTTCGGCTGAAAATGTGATGGTGGGTAAGGAATTCACTTGAGCATGTTGAACGGGCCCGTTTTCCTCTTCTAGGTTAGAACAGCGCCGCTTCCCCATGTGGGAACGGCGAGCACATGCCTCGGTGGCCTCTCCGTATCCGTCGATGTTCGTTGGCAGTCCGAACTGAAGGAGTTTGATGGTTGCTCGGCCCTGACCACATTGCAGATCGGGTGGCGTCGCAGGAGAAATTACCACACACCTTACGTCACGTGCTTCAGAAAACTGCGTATGGGTGTTGTTTGCGTGGCTGTCCACCGTTCTCAAGGCTGCGCTGTCGCGGGTGATCAGCCATGTCCGTTATCTGTGCAATGCTGGCGTAGGGCAGGTAGCACGCAGTTGTGCGTTATAGGTTGTGTCGAAACGCACATTTTCTTTTGTTTTGCCTATGGTTAGCAAAATTTTAGTGCCCATGGGTCTGTGAACCCCGAATATGCGTGAAATTTATAGAAAAGATTACACACAAAGTGTGCTCAGACCCTTGAAAGGTTTGGCCGTGTGCCCACAAGAGCCACCTTGCGGGGATAATATCGGCTCAGAAACTAAAGCCGACAGGTAGTCATAGTCATATTTTTGGAATCAGCGTATAAAATGATGCCTAATGATGACTATTGCTACTCGATTTAGTCATTATTTATGGTCCTGCAGCGGTATTCGCGTACCGTGTCCGGGCTGCTGTCACGAAATTCCGCCAGCCCGCAGGTCTGGCTAGACCGTGTGGGCCCGTCCCCGAGACCGGGAGAGGTGGGGGGGAGGGTGAGAGGACACTCGCGACATGACCTGATACACCGAGCAGGGTCGGATCCAGGGATTTTCCAAGGGGGGGCGAGCCCCGATGTTGGGGGCGGCACGCCCGAGGGTGCAGCCAAATATAGGCATGCCAGGGGTGGCACTATAATCACCCTCAAAATGCACTGTAACTAATGTGTCTATTTGTTCGTTGGCATGCAGGGTTTCATTGGCTTCTAAATTAGTATTTCTTATGGTACCATTACTAAATTAATATACACTTATATTATACGCTGTTATTTAGCTCATTGGTATATTATACACTCCTAACTCTAAGACAGAAAAGAAGCAATGCCATGCGCCCTAATTCCTCTCCATACGGCTCCATCATGGCATTATTATTGAGAGTGTGAATGAACGATTAGTTGTGCAATGTGACAGTAGATGGACATATATGTAATAGGTATGAGTGGCCTGGTGTTGTTTCGCCTGTCTGTCGATGAATTATAATTTTTGAACAATTTCTTTCTAAGATACACTTTCAATTCCGAACTCATAAATTAATCGGTGCTTATGTGTCGATGACCCCCTTGTCTGCCCCCCCCTTGTATCCGACCCTGACAGCGAGCACTTCACTGCATTGATATTCTGGTGTCGTTATCGCCGCTCGTGTCCAGCTGTAACTGTCCCCCTCCCCTCCCCTCCGCCGGCAGATCTGAATGGCCCGTTGTTCGTGTTCAGAGATGCCCTGTCGCCTGGGTATCTGGATTAATTACAGAGCGTCGGTTTCCGACCGGCGTCGCGACCGACGCTAGTCAGCGGCCACTCAGATCAGTATCGACGGATCAGTGATCATTAGTGTGTCGAGAGATGCTGGTGCGTTTGGCTATGGAGCGGAAATCTGCGAGTCACCAGTCCACCCCACGGTAAGCGAAGGGGTTGGGATGCCCAGATGAGCTTTAAAAAAACATGTTTTCGACGCGCAAAGATGTCCATGATATTAGCAACGCATTCGCATTCGCATTCAGCATCTTATTCGCATACTCTCCGAATTCGTTCATTTTTTCAGGATATGATCTTCGTCACTTGCAAAAGTAAGGCGAACGACGATTCTTCAGTAGGACGAGCGGTTCGACCTCCAGAGGTCCAGAGAGGTCACTCGGGTCAAAAACGGTGTACCGTATAAAATTCGAAGTATTTCACTTAGCCGAATGATTCCAACACCTAGATGTCCGCTGTCCATCAAAGTGACAGCACATCGAATTACGTAAATTTCAATGTCACGGTTTGACCTCAGGGCACCGAAATTGGTTTTACTTATGTACTATATCTATTTACGGGGTACCGAATAAAATCATGGTGACCCATTGCAAATGCCTGGTTTTTGCAGGTCATAGTCTACATAGCACGTACATAGAGCACATGAATCAAGGTGACCCATTGTGGCCACTGATTCATCACCATTCGCCAAAAATGCCCAAAAAATGGCACTATACCAAATTCTTGTGTACCCGATATTTTCCGCAAAATTTTACTTGCCACGACGAAAAAACACCCAGACATTGGTTATGGCCCATGGATGCAGCACATTGAAGCATCTGACCTACAATCTCATAGTTTGACCTATATTCGCAAATTACTGTTTTGACCATGCATTATTGCCATCTACGGGGTACCTGATAATACCATCCTAAGCACATTCATCGGATGAACATTAGCGCCAAATAAATGTCCAATCCGACAAGAAAGCAGCACATCCAAGCATGTCACCTTCAAGCTCACCATCTGACCTCAGGTCAACTAAGATTTTAACATTACACCCTATGGGAATATCACGGTGTACCGAATAAAACTTTCCTGAATACATTTATCGGATGGATATTAGCGTCGAATAATCGCACAACAAGCAAGGACGCAGCACATCCGAGCATGTGTCCATCAGTGCAAGCGTTTGACCTCAGGTCAGGTTTTATGAAATTCAGAAAAAGAAAGTGGTCCACTTGGGTACCGTATGTGGGCCAAACAAAGCATGCAAAATAGACTATCTCAACACTGATGCATGCACTAGCAACATAAGAAGCAGCCCACTGCGTGACCTGACCCCAATCGATGACGCATTTCATCAGGTAGCACTAGCGTCCTATTCAACAACGCATTCAGAAACAAATTCACAATATTCTCCAATTCGTCTGAACATTTGACACAACCTTCGCAACCACACCCGTACATGCATCCCGGAACCATTTTCTGCTACGACAAACCGTTTTGCCTTCAGAGGCGAAAAGGTCAGCGAGGTCAAATCTGGGGTACCGCATAACTTCCCTGATAATTCACTTATTGGGATCATTAAAACGTTTGTGCAACCGCTATCACGGTGGCATGCAGCACCCCAAGTCAACTGGTCACTCGAACCCACCATTTGACCTCAGGTCAACGAAGATTTTAACATTACACCCTATGGGAATATCACGGTGTACCGAATAAAACTTTCATAAATACATTTATCGGATGGATATTAGCGTCGAATAATCGCACAACGAGCAAGGACGCAGCACATCCGAGCATGTGTCCGTCAGTGCAAGCGTTTGACCTCAGGTCAGGTTTTATGAAATTTAGAAAAAGAAAGTGGTCCACTTGCGTACCGTATGTGGGCCAAGCAAAGCATTCAATGTGGACTATCTCAACACTGATGCATGCACTAGCAACATAAGAAGCAGCACACTGAGGGATCTGACCTCTATCGATGACGCATTTCATCAGGTACAACTAGCGTCCTATTCAACAACGCATTCAGAAACCAATTAACCAATGTTCTCCGATTCGTGTGAAAATTTGACACAACCTTCGCAGACATACCCGTACATGCATCCCGGAACCATTTTCTGCTACGACGAACCGTTTTGCCTTCAGAGGCGAAAAGGTCAGCGAGGTCAAATCTGGGGTACCGCATAACTTCCCTGATAATTCACTTATTGGGATCATTAAAACGCTTGTGCAACCGCTATCACGGTGGCATGCAGCACACCAATTCAACTGGTCACTCGAAGCCACCATTTGACCTCAGGTCAACGAAGATTTTAACACTACACCCTATGGGAATATCACGGTGTACCGAATAAAACTTTCATGAATACATTTATCGGATGGATATTAGCGTCGAATAATCGTCCACCGAGCAAGGATGCAGCACATCCGAGCATGTGTTCGTCAGTGCAAGCGTTTGACCTCAGGTCAGGTTTTATGAAATTCAGAAAAAGAAAGTGGTCCACTTGGGTACCGTATGTGGGCCAAGCAAAGCATTCAATGTGGACTATCTCAACACTGATGCATGCACTAGCAACATAAGAAGCAGCACACTGCGTGACCTGACCTCTATCGATGACGCATTTAATCAGGTACAACTAGCGTCCTATTCAACAACGCATTCAGAAACCAATTAACCAATGTTCTCCGATTCGTGTGAAAATTTGACACAACCTTCGTAGACATACCCGTACATGCATCCCGGAACCATTTTCTGCTACGACGAACCGTTTTGCCTTCAGAGGCGAAAAGGTCAGCGATGTCAAATCTGGGGTACCGCATAACTTCCCTGATAATTCACTTATTGGGATCATTAAAACGCTTGTGCAACCGCTATCACGGTGGCATGCAGCACACCAATTCAACTGGTCACTCGAAGCCACCATTTGACCTCAGGTCAACGAAGATTTTAACACTACACCCTATGGGAATATCACGGTGTACCGAATAAAACTTTCATGAATACATTTATCGGATGGATATTAGCGTCGAATAATCGTCCACCGAGCAAGGATGCAGCACATCCGAGCATGTGTTCGTCAGTGCAAGCGTTTGACCTCAGGTCAGGTTTTATGAAATTCAGAAAAAGAAAGTGGTCCACTTGGGTACCGTATGTGGGCCAAGCAAAGCATTCAATGTGGACTATCTCAACACTGATGCATGCACTAGCAACATAAGAAGCAGCACACTGCGTGACCTGACCTCTATCGATGACGCATTTAATCAGGTACAACTAGCGTCCTATTCAACAACGCATTCAGAAACCAATTAACCAATGTTCTCCAATTCGTGTGAAAATTTGACACAACCTTCGTAGACATACCCGTACATGCATCCCGGAACCATTTTCTGCTACGACGAACCGTTTTGCCTTCAGAGGCGAAAAGGTCAGCGAGGTCAAATCTGGGGTACCGCATAACTTCCCTGATAATTCACTTATTGGGATCATTAAAACGCTTGTGCAACCGCTATCACGGTGGCATGCAGCACACCAATTCAACTGGTCAATCGAAGCCACCATTTGACCTCAGGTCAACGAAGATTTTAACACTACACCCTATGGGAATATCACGCTGTACCGAATACAACTTTCATGAATACATTTATCGGATGGATATTAGCGTCGAATAATTGTCCACCGAGCAAGGATACAGCACATCCGAGCATGTGTTCGTCAGTGCAAGCGTTTAACCTCAGGTCAGGTTTTATGAAATTCAGAAAAAGAAAGTGGTCCACTTGGGTACCGTATGTGGGCCAAACAAAGCATTCAAAATAGGCTATCTCAACACTGATGCATGCACTAGCAACATAAGAAGCAGCACACTGCGTGACCTGACCCCTATCGATGACGCATTTCATCAGGTAGCACTAGCGTCCTATTCAACAACGCATTCAGAAACAAATTCACAATGTTCTCCAATTCGACTGAACATTTGACACAACCTTCGCAACCATACCCGTGCATGCATCCCGAAACCATTTTTTGCTACGACGAAACGTTTTTCCTTAAGAGGCGAAAAGGTCTGCTTCTTATGTTGCTAGTGCATGCATCAGTGTTGAGATAGTCTATTTTGAATGCTTTGTTTGGCCCACATACGGTACCCAAGTGGACCACTTTCTTTTTCTGAATTTCATAAAACCTGACCTGAGGTCAAACGCTTGCACTGACGAACACATGCTCGGATGTGCTGCGTCCTTGCTCGTTGTGCGATTATTCGACGCTAATATCCATCCGATAAATGTATTTATGAAAGTTTTATTCGGTACACCGTGATATTCCCATAGGGTGTAATGTTAAAATCTTCGTTGACCTGAGGTCAAATGGTGGCTTCGAGTGACCAGTTGACTTGGTGTGCTGCATGCCACCGTGATAGCGGTTGCACAAGCGTTTTAATGATCCCAATAAGTGAATTATCAGGGAAGTTATGCGGTACCCCAGATTTGACCTCGCTGACCTTTACGCCTCTGAAGGCAAAACGGTTCGTCGTAGCAAAAAATGGTTTCGGGATGCATGTACGGTATGGTTGCGAAGGTTGTGTCAAATGTTCAGACGAATTGGAGAACATTGTGAATTTGTTTCTGAATGCGTTGTTGAATAGGACGCTAGTGCTACCTGATGAAATGCGTCATCGATAGGGATCAGGTCACGCAGTGTGCTGCTTCTTATGTTGCTAGTGCATGCATCAGTGTTGAGATAGTCTATTTCGAATGCTTTGTTTGGCCCACATACGGTACCCAAGTGGACCACTTTCTTTTCTGAATTTCATAAAACCTGACCTGAGGTCAAACGCTTGCACTGACGAACACATGCTCGGATGTGCTGCGTCCTTGCTCATTGTGCGATTATTCGACGCTAATATCCATCCGATAAATGTATTTATGAAAGTTTTATTTGGTACACCGTGATATTCCCGTAGAGTGTAGTGATAAAATCTTCGTTGACCTGAGGTCAGATGGTGAGCTTGAAGGTGACATGCTTGGATGTGCTGCTTTCTTGTCGGATTGGACATTTTTTGGCGCTAATGTTCATCCGATGAATGTGCTTAGGATGGTATTATCAGGTACCCCGTAGATGGCAATAATGCATGGTCAAAACAGTAATTTGCGAATATAGGTCAAACTATGAGATTGTAGGTCAGATGCTTCAATGTGCTGCATCCATGGGCCATAACCAATGTCTGGGTGTTTTTTCGTCGTGGCAAGTAAAATTTTGCGGAAAATATCGGGTACACAAGAATTTGGTATAGTGCCATTTTTTGGGCATTTTTGGCGAATGGTGATGAATCAGTGGCCACAATGGGTCACCTTGATTCATGTGCTCTATGTACGTGCTATGTAGACTATGACCTGCAAAAACCAGGCATTTGCAATGAGTCACCATGATTTTATTCGGTACCCCGCAAATAGATATAGTACATAAGTAAAACCAATTTCGGTGACCTGAGGTCAAACCGTGACATTGAAGTTTACGTAATTCGATGTGCTGCCACTTTGATGGACAGCGGACATCTAGGTGTTGGAATCATTCGGCTAAGTGAAATACTTCGAATTTTATACGGTACACCGTTTTTGACCCGAGTGACCTCTCTGGACCTCTGGAGGTCGAACCGCTCGTCCTACTGAAGAATCGTCGTTCGCCTTACTTTTGCAAGTGACGAAGATCATATCCTGAAAAAATGAACGAATTCGGAGAGTATGCGAATAGGATGCTGAATGCGAATGGGAATGCGTTGCTAATATCATGGACATCGCGCAAAGACGTATTAGGGTATGTCGAAAAGTACATAGTAAAATACAGTTTGGTTAGAAAGTGAGGGCCACCGATAAGCTGCCCGCAATGAACAAGGTCCCGAATGCTGTGCGGGATTTGTAGATCCGAGATGGGATCCCGGCGTTGGGTCGATATTGGTTGTGTCGACAAGAACAATGTGGCAACAGTGGTGGATAGCAAAAAGATGTGGAGAGAACATAACCGTGTTCGGAGTGAGACAGCTGTGGACTGTAAGGATGACCTGATAATCAGTGACGTCACGGGGCTATATTTTGACGGAAGAATGTATCACACGTACGTTAGTTCGCTGTCGAAGGAGCGTGAGGAACATGTGGTAGCTGTGTCTGAGCCGAACTGTAAGTACGTGGCTCATTTTACGCCAGTGTCGGGAAAGTCAGAGAATTTGTGCTTGGAGCTGAGTGCAGTGGCGTGTGAGATCGATGCGGATGTGTGCGTGTTAGGATATGATGGAACTAGCGCCAACACTGGCCGAAAAGGCAGTGTTTGCCGCCTATTTGAACTCAGTCGGAAACGGCCAGTGCATTGGTTTGTGTGCCAATTGCGCGCAAACGAATTAAACTTCAGAGAGGTGTTCTCAAAATTAGCTGGCGCGACCACTGGACCCAGGTAATTTACTGGTCCCATTGGCGAGGCGGCAGGCGGGTCTGTAGAACTGCTTCTAGTTGTACAATTTCAGACGATTCAGGGTAATGTTCCAAAAATTCCGTCACATGTCCAAAAAGACCTCAGCTCAGCCCAAAAACACTTGTATGAGGTGCCTTTGGGGTGCAGACTGGCTCCATCTGCTTACCGATCGCCTCTTGAAAAATCGGAACTTTGAATCACTCCAGGTGGCTCACCTTAGCAATGAGGGTCTTACGGTTGTATGTATCAACCGTAGATCCAACATATCACCTAAACAGTTGGTTGAGTTTCTGATGCTTCATTACGCCTCCATGTGGTTCTGTATCAAACAAAACTGGCACTGCAAAAATGGTCCATCGAATCTAGTCGAAAGTGTAAACTGCTCCAGGCTTTACGACCAGAATTGGCCGAGTTGGTGAAGCCTGTGATACAGCGCAATGGGTACTGGTCCCACCCAGAGGCGATCCTTGTGGCGATGCTGGCCGACAAGGACCACGACAAACGCCAGCTAGCTGTGGACCGCATTCAGGAGTGCCACAATGTGCGGAACAGCTCCTCAGAAACTGGGAAGGCGACAGTCCACGCCTTTCGTATTCCCACGATCAACATGGAGGCGCATGTTATACGGATTTGATTGATTGGGCCTCCGTGGTGCAAACTGAGCCGCCGATGACCATACATCTATCGGACCATGATATCGGCCTCATCGCTGGTAATCCTCTGGAAGTACCGCAGTACCCAGTCCACACACAATCGGTCGAAAGAATGGTACAATTAGTTAGAGAGGCCTCGACAATGGTAGTCGGCGCGGAGGCTCGCCATGGCTACGTTATGAATACCCTGAAGCACCGCGAAGCCCTGCCACTGTGGCGCAGTAAGGATTTTAAATGCAAGTAGGTAGCACACCGTCCAGTGGGAAGTAGATGCAAGTGAGTATGCACATTGCTGGCGTGACCAAATGTGTGCATTCGTTGCGTTGGTGGGCATTTGTCAGCAGGTAATTCAACGCTCGAATTATACAATTTTCGATATTTTTGTAGATGACCGTACATCAGGGTGGGAAACTTGCTTTCCGGGTTTGGAGTCGGAGTGCAAACAGATTTCTCCCGGAGTACATTTTCATGCACATAATATTTTTCAGGCATGGAATCTATTTGCCGGTAACCGACGAGAAAAGCATATGTACCTAGTCAGAGTCTACGTAATAGGCATAATACACATCATTTTTGGTCACATCAAAGCATAGAAACAAAGAAGTGATACATGGATGGCACCACAAGACAGTGAGTTGTGATCAGCTCAGCTTTGTCTCTCATAACTCACAGGAGCAATGCGCCTTCCTTTCTCTGTTGGTCTCAGCATAGTGCTAGGCAAAATGAAAAACACAAATAATTCACGGTTCACCCTCAGCTCAGATCGTACACCTACCTACATACACAGCCAATTCAATGCACGATACGGACCCACAACACTACCTCACACGCAGTCGGAATCGAGGGCGGTGCGCAGAGGATCAGTCAAGGTCTTGTGTTTGCGGCATGACGATGTTAAGTGTTCAAAACACGTGTTCAAAGTTGCTAATGGTTATGACGTCATTTAAAAAATACCTTGCATTGATTGGCTAAAGGACAGTTTTCGTAACAGAAAATGCTAACGCAGCAAATTCCGATCGGCGGCCTCCGCTGCACTCCGGAAGCGACTCTTAAAGCAGTCAGTTTTTCCCACTATAGGGTGGCTCGAAAGCAGGTTTCTGGAGACGCACCGGCCGAATTTGTAGCGACCGGAGGCCATTATATTCAGTGCGCATGCGCGAAGTTTGGCGCGTTGTCGTCGGTATTTCCCCTGTTTGTGGTTTCGTGTGGTGTGTGTTCGGTTGCTGTCTGTGTGCTTGATGGTACGAAAAGTGTATAGTTATTTGGTAACCGTAAGTAGAATAACATATTTGGTGGATATTTTCTTCAATCCTGTATTAGTTTTTTAGTAGTATTTTTGTCCTTCTGTATGTTTGTGTCGGAGTACATGTGGAGCCCATTCTATCCAGTATGAATCCGGAGTGCAAAAATGTTTTAAGAGATGAAATCTCTTAAAAAAGTGCCTTAATTCCCACCCTGCCGTACATGTTCCCTTTAGAGAATACATATTTAAAGAACATACGAATATCAATGCAGTGAACTGTTCGTTTACCAGGTCATGTCGCGGGTGTCCTCCCCTCTCGAGGGTGAGTCCACGGTCCCACCGGACCGTGCGGGCCAGTGGAGACTCGCGACGGCAGTGCTGACACGCCACGCGAAGTCGGCTGCACTATCATAAATAATGACAATATTGAGCAGCAGTGATCACCATTAGTCGTAATTTTTTAACGCCGGTTCTCAAAATATGGCTATGTAACTTTATGTTGGCTTTAGTTTCAAAGTTGACATTTTACCTGATAGGTGGCACAGGTGGGCATGCTGTCAACTCTTATGACGCCTGGGGCACACTTCGTTTATTATTTTTCCTCGAAATTCCAAGTATATTTGGGGTTTTTAGACATATGGGCACAACAATTTTGCTAACTGCAAGTAATTGTTATTGCACGACACACCCTATTGTGCATGCTAGCTCGCGTTTTGCATGCTCTACGACCGGTATGGGCACGTATCCTATGTGTCAATTTTCATGGACATGGGTTCTTGCACTCAGATGTTTCCAATGAGACCCTGTATCATTCCGGTCAGATCTCCACACTCCGTATCAAGGTTTGTTTGTTTTTGTTAGGACCCCACCAATCTGCAAGCTAAGTGAAGATGGCGCTTGCACCTATGCCAGAGTACGTCAGTATTAATCGGTAGCCGTGTATCGATGAAGTGCCAACATCAGTCACCAAACTAAGATATGTGACAAATACGAGCTGCTTCATGGACTTGCTAGGCCTTAGACTCACGAGGTTACATCTGAGGGCTAGGTGTCGTGGTTGGTGATTCACGTTAAACTAAAATATACGAACCGACATGAGTAATTGCGCATAGTCCTGTAAGCCTTAGTCTCAAGGTTACAATTGGGAGCTAGGTGTCGTGGTTGGTGATCAATGTTGGACGATGTGATGAATTCGTACGACGTCTTCTCAAACAAGCGCCGTCGTCCTGGAGCCGACCGCATCCACCAGTGGACACAGCAGTAGTCCTGGAGCCGACCGCATCCACCAGTGGACACAGTAGTAGTCCTGGAGCCGACCGCATCCACCAGTGGACACAGCAGTAGTCCTGGGGCCGACCGCATCCACCAGTGGACACAGCAGTAGTCCTGGGGCCGACCGCATCCACCAGTGGACACAGCAGTAGTCCTGGAGCCGACCGCATCCGCCAGTGGACACAGCAGTAGTCCTGGAGCCGACCGCATCCACCAGTGGACACAGCAGTAGTCCTGGAGCCGACCGCATCCACCAGTGGACACAGCAGTAGTCCTGGGGCCGACCGCATCCACCAGTGGACACAGCAGTAGTCCTGGAGCCGACCGCATCCGCCAGTGGACACAGCAGTAGTCCTGGAGCCGACCGCATCCACCAGTGGACACAGCAGTAGTCCTGGAGCCGACCGCATCCACCAGTGGACACAGCAGTAGTCCTGGGGCCGACCGCATCCGCCAGTGGACACAGCAGTAGTCCTGGAGCCGACCGCATCCGCCAGTGGACACAGCAGTAGTCCTGGAGCCGACCGCATCCACCAGTGGACACAGCAGTAGTCCTGGGGCCGACCGCATCCACCAGTGGACACAGCAGTAGTCCTGGAGCCGACCGCATCCGCCAGTGGACACAGTAGTAGTCCTGGGGCCGACCGCATCCACCAGTGGACACAGCAGTAGTCCTGGAGACGACCGTATCCACCAGTGGACACAGCAGTAGTCCTGGAGCCGACCGCATCCACCAGTGGACACAGCAGTAGTCCTGGAGCCGACCGCATCCACCAGTGGACACAGTAGTAGTCCTGGAGCCGACCGCATCCGCCAGTGGACACAGCAGTAGTCCTGGAGACGACTGCATCCACCAGTGGACACAGCAGTAGTCCTGGAGCCGACCGCATCCACCAGTGGACACAGCAGTAGTCCTGGGGCCGACCGCATCCGCCAGTGGACACAGCAGTAGTCCTGGAGCCGACCGCATCCACCAGTGGACACAGCAGTAGTCCTGGAGACGACCGCATCCACCAGTGGACACAGCAGTAGTCCTGGAGCCGACCGCATCCGCCAGTGGACACAACAGTAGTCCTGGGGCCGACCGCATCCACCAGTGGACACAGTAGTAGTCCTGGAGCCGACCGCATCCGCCAGTGGACACAGCAGTAGTCCTGGTGACGACCGCATCCACCAGTGGACACAGCAGTAGTCCTGGAGCCGACCGCATCCACCAGTGGACACAGCAGTAGTCCTGGAGACGACCGCATCCACCAGTGGACACAGCAGTAGTCCTGGGGCCGACCGCATCCGCCAGTGGACAGAGCAGTAGTCCTGGAGACGACCGCATCCGCCAGTGGACACAGCAGTAGTCCTGGAGACGACCGCATCCGCCAGTGGACACAGCAGTAGTCCTGGAGCCGACCGCATCCGCCAGTGGACAGAGCAGTAGTCCTGGGGCCGACCGCATCCGCCAGTGGACACAGTAGTAGTCCTGGAGACGACCGCATCCGCCAGTGGACACAGTAGTAGTCCTGGAGCCGACCGCATCCGCCAGTGGACACAGTAGTAGTCCTGGAGACGACCGCATCCACCAGTGGACACAGCAGTAGTCCTGGGGCCGACCGCATCCGCCAGTGGACACAGTAGTAGTCCTGGAGACGACCGCATCCACCAGTGGACACAGCAGTAGTCCTGGAGCCGACCGCATCCACCAGTGGGCACAGTAATAGTCCTGGAGCCGACCGCATCCACCAGTGGACACAGTAGTAGTCCTGGGGCCGACCACATCCACCAGTGGACACAGCAGTAGTCCTGGGGCCGACCGCATCCGCCAGTGGACACAGTAGTAGTCCTGGAGACGACCGCATCCACCAGTGGACACAGTAGTAGTCCTGGAGCCGACCGCATCCACCAGTGGACACAGTAGTAGTCCTGGGGCCGACCACATCCACCAGTGGACACAGCAGTAGTCCTGGGGTCGACCGCATCCGCCAGTGGACACAGTAGTAGTCCTGGAGACGACCGCATCCACCAGTGGACACAGCAGTAGTCCTGGAGCCGACCGCATCCGCCAGTGGACACAGCAGTAGTCCTGGAGCCGACCGCATCCGCCAGTGGACACAGTAGTAGTCCTGGAGACGACCGCATCCACCAGTGGACACAGTAGTAGTCCTGGAGCCGACCGCATCCGCCAGTGGACACAGTAGTAGTCCTGGAGCCGACCGCATCCACCAGTGGACACAGTAGTAGTCCTGGAGACGACCGCATCCACCAGTGGACACAGTAGTAGTCCTGGAGACGACCGCATCCGCCAGTGGACACAACAGTACAAAATGTCTGCACCGGTAGAGTGCGTACGACTGACACTCGCCCAGCTACCGCCTATTCTGCGTGTGACTGACACTCTCCCGGCTACCGCCTATTCTGCGTGTGACTGACACTCTCCTGGCTACCGCCTATTGTGCGTGTGACTGACACTCGCCCGGCTACCGCCTATTGTGCGTGTGACTGACACTCGACACTCGCCCTATAGTGACCGGCAGACATGTTCTTCGGATAATCGCGAACATGTCTAGAAATTGACGAATCAGAAATCGTGGCGATATTCGCTTTTCAGTGCAAAATAGTAAGAGCATGCATGCACTTGCCCATTGTTCTCTCCCACCCGGTTGCACGACACCGCAGCGTGGGTTCCTCGTGACAAATTTGGTCGCCTAGGGTGGCAAGACTCTGAGGCTGGACCTCGCGCTGGTGGCGCGCTCCAGGTCGTTCCGTCTGAGCGATCTCTCGACGCCGACGCCGGCCTCGTCCTGGCCGTCGGCCGCCACCTCCATGCGAGCGGCCATCATGCGCACCAGGTGGAGCACCGAGTCGATGGCGTCCGAGTTTGCCTTGAGGCGACGCTTCAGCTTCTCCATCTCCTGGCGTTGCCGGTTCTGCTCCGCGGCCGCCTCGTGTTCCAGGTGGTCTGGGGAGGGACGGGAAGGGTCGTCACACGTCACTGACCCCAGTGCAGCTCCAGGTGGTCTGGGGAGGGACGGGAAGGGTCGCCACACGTCACTGACCCCAGTGCAGCTCCAGGTGGTCTGGGGAGGGACGGGAAGGGTCGTCACACGTCACTGACCCCAGTGCAGCTCCAGGTGGTCTGGGGAGGGACGGGAAGGGTCGTCACACGTCACTGACCCCAGTGCAGCTCCAGATGGTCTGGGGAGGGACGGGAAGGGTCGTCACACGTCACTGACCCCAGTGCAGCTCCAGGTGGTCTGGGGAGGGACGGGAAGGGTCGTCACACGTCACTGACCCCAGTGCAGCTCCAGGTGGTCTGGGGAGGGACGGGAAGGGTCGTCACACGTCACTGACCCCAGTGCAGCTCCAGGTGGTCTGGGGAGGGACGGGAAGGGTCGTCACACGTCACTGACCCCAGTGCAGCTCCAGGTGGTCTGGGGAGGGACGGGAAGGGTCGTCACACGTCACTGACCCCAGTGCAGCTCCAGGTGGTCTGGGGAGGGACGGGAAGGGTCGTCACACGTCACTGACCCCAGTGCAGCTCCAGGTGGTCTGGGGAGGGACGGGAAGGGTCGTCACACGTCACTGACCCCAGTGCAGCTCCAGGTGGTCTGGGGAGGGACGGGAAGGGTCGTCACACGTCACTGACCCCAGTGCAGCTCCAGGTGGTCTGGGGAGGGACGGGAAGGGTCGTCACACGTCACTGACCCCAGTGCAGCTCCAGGTGGCCTGGGGAGGGACGGGAAGGGTCGTCACACGTCACTGACCCCAGTGCAGCTCCAGGTGATCCGGAAGGGGCGTCACCGCAGCTCCAGGCGTTCTGGGGAGGTAGGGAGGGGTTCCACTACTGTCCCTAGATGCACCTGGGAGGGCAGAGACGTCACTCTCGAACTTGCTGCGGATAGTTTAGTGGAATGATGCCGACAAGAAATGCATCACTCTGCTGAGTATGCATGCAGGTTTTTTCGTCCATCTTCATGACTTCGTACTGAAAGGTATGGCATGTTGTCAAGGTAGGCAACATGCAGCTCATAAAAACCTAGTAGCTCATAAAAACCTAGTAGCGCATAAAAACCTAGTAGCTCATAAAAAGCTAGCAGCTCATAAAAAGCTACTAGCGAGGGCGAAACCGTAGCCAGACTACTCCCGTATGCATAAAAGATGCATGCATACTAGCCTTAATTTAGTCGCCCGCTCCCTACCGACAGCGGTATACTGACGCCCGCTCCCTATGGACAGCAGTATACTGACGCCCGCTCCCTATCGACAGCGGTATACTGACGCCCGCTCCCTACCGACAGCGGTATACTGACGCCTGCTCCCTATCCACAGCGGTATACTGACGCCCGCTCCCTATGGACAGCGGTATACTGACGCCCGCCCCATGCTGCATTGCGGGAGCCTTTCAACCCACCTCTTGCCCCCGCTCGACCAGCGCCCCCAGCCCTGTACTGGCAATATCTCATTCGGATCACTGGAGATATTGCAAAGCCTTCCGCCTATTCGATGTGTATGTTGTTTATTGCCTTTTTTCTTACTATTTTGTTTATTGCCTTTTTTACTATCTTGTTTATTGCATTATGTAGCTTGACTTCAGCAGATTTGTACTGAACAGCACTAAGTATTCATCGGGCAATACTTTGCATTTGTTTATATCCGTCTGGTAGATACGCGATTGTATCAGTCCGCAGGTAAGTGGTATATCAGTATGCTGTTCAAAGTTGGATGCAACGCATGTTCTGAGTCAAAACCCATCATCCCTTGCCAGCGTCCAAACCCATCATGTGTTCTCTACAACCCACCTGGGCGCTACATGACCAATGTAGTCGATGCGCCCTAAAGCCCTAATAACTTACTTACTCTACAACCCACTGCAAGGTTTCTGAACCGGTGTTTGTCCTCTGCGCCTAGACCCGTGACATGTGTTCTGCGCCCAGACCCGTCACACGTGTTCTGCGCTCAGACCGGTCACACGTGTTCTGCGCTCAGACCCGTCACACGTGTTCTGCGCTCAGACCCGTCACATGTGTTCTGCGCTCAGACCCGTCACACGTGTTCTGCGCCCAGACCCGTCACACGTGTTCTGCGCTCAGACGCATCACATGTGTTCCGCGTCCAGACCCGTCACACGTGTTCTGCGCTCAGACCCGTCACACGTGTTCTGCGCTCAGACCCGTCACACGTGTTCTGCGCCCAGACCCGTCACACGTGTTCTGCGCCCAGACCCGTCACACGTGTTCTGCGCCCAGACCCGTCACACGTGTTCTGCGCCCAGACCCGTCACACGTGTTCTGCGCTCAGACGCATCACACGTGTTCTGCGCTCAGACGCATCACATGTGTTCTGCGCCTAGACCCGTCACACGTGTTCTGTCATAAGACACCTGTGCTCAGACGCGTCGTGTGTCCCCTGTACTCGAACCCACCGAATCTTCGCTGCGCTCCGCCGTGGCTGGGCGTGAAGAGGTGCATCACGAAGCGGATCACACCTCGGTAGGCGTGCAGGGACGGCGAGGCGGCCGCGCCCGACACCACCTCGTGCGGGTGCTCCACCACCTCCGAGCGGCGCACCTTCTCCAGAAACGCCCGAGGCAGCTTGCCTTCCAGCGAGGTGTGTAAATCCACCTGCGGCGTGAGAGGTAGCGCTGGACAGTGATGGTGCAGTCTGAGACGAGGGTGGAAGCGAACGCCGCGAACTATTTAGTGCAATTTCGTTATGCGTACGCAGTCCGGTGCACTTGTACGGCTTACGGGCACGGGCCGGTACATGGAAGGACCGACAAACCGTCTCTGACTTACACAGCTGACATCAACGACTTACACAGTTCACGTCACTGACGGACAAAGCTGTCTTCCATGACTGATACAGCTGACCCAACTGACTTGCACAGATTGACAGACTGACAGACTGACTTGCACAGACTGCACATATTGTTACTGACTGACAAAGTTTATTTCAATAACTGACACAGCTGACGTCACTGACCGACAAAGCTGATTTCACTGACCTGTGACGTCTGATATAGCTGAACCATATACCTGACATCACTGACCTGCACACAGTACACGCCCAGTCTGTAATCTCACACCACTGACCTGCATACCTGACACCACTGACCTGCACACAGTACACCCATAGTCTGCAATTTCACACCACCGACCTGCAGACCTGACACCACTGACCTGCACACAGTACATCCCTAGTCTGCAATTTGACACCACCGGCCTGCAGACCTGACACCACTGATCTGCAGACCTAACACCACCGACCTGCATGGCGAGCCGCTTCAGCGCAGCGTTCTTCCTGACGGTCTCGATGTCGCCGACGGCCAGGCCGACCAGCAGGTTCATCAGCAGGATGGGTATCATCACCATGAAGACGATCACCAGAAGGAACGACGAGGTGGCAAACGGCAGGAACCGCGGGCCCAGCGCACTGTCGCCGACCGCAGCCATCAGCACTCGGTGTCGATACGTGGAGGGTTGAATACATGACTCAAGTACAACTCGGCATGCGATGCAATGTGCCCAAGAACTTACGTGATACTGACTCATCGATTGGAATTTCAAATATGATGGGCAAATTGTCCGGAAATATGCAAGGAAATATATATATAATAACCAAACAGTATGGTGGGACAGTTCCATTGATATTCGCTACGAGAATGCTCGTCAAATAGTTTGATTCATGGTAAGCTATGTATGTATTAATAGGACGCAGCAAATGTGAACAAACGTAAGAGCAGCAACGACAGCATGGGCAGGGACAGTATACGCATGGATTCAGAGGCTGGCTGGCCAGACTAGTTCTTTTTGTGACAATGATATCAGTAATCTGTTGATATAATTAACAGAACGTAGACAATGCAAACACACGTAACAACAGCAGCAACGGCAGCATGGACAGGGACAGCAAGCATGGATTGAGTGGCCAGCTGGCCAGACTAGCGCTTTTTGAGACAATGATAACAATAATCTACCTAAACATGAACAGCTCTCAACAAGCAACTCCTTGACAATAGATTCGTGCGGTCGTTCAGACACATTGCAATTCCGTCTCCTCTCCCGCGTCCTCCCGGCGCGTCACCGATCCGCCCGACCCGACCCGACCCCGCGGGCGCAGCCGTACCCAGCAGCGCTGCCCACCTGTTGCCAGCGGAGGCGATCCTCCTGCCGCCGCCGGCGCGGTCGGCGCTGCCGGTGCCGTTGGTGGTGGCCGCCATGCCCGGGTACACGTACACAGTCAGGAAGTCGATCTCGCCCAGCATCATGTTGAAGGTGCGCGACAGCGCCACCTGCACGCTGTTGAACTCGGGATGGTTCCCCTGGCGGCGAGACGCGAGGCTGTGTGCTGAAGAGCCATCCAAGCTGAAGCGCTGAAGGGGCCGTCCAATGGGGGCCGTCCAATGTCCACTGCATAGAACTTAGCATCCATCGCAGCTTTGGATGACACCCCCCCCCCCTCATGCAAGGGTGCGTGTCCTAACCTCCTGCAAGCGAGACATACAAATCACCGTGGCACCCTCGAACAGCAAATGGCCCCTCTGACGGCTTGATTTGAACCTAATTTGTAAAGGTTCGAACGTTCCCTATGTCCTGCATGTTGACCGACGCAGAGAGATGCTTGCAGTTCAATGTGGTCCAGTGGCACCCAAGCACTTCGCAAGCTTTCCTGAGCACCACGTGGAGCTGGATTTAAGTTTACTTACCGAGGTGCATCAGTGCAATTACGGACTTCCAGTGTGCCGTCTGGAACCTTCGACGAGGGAAACCGGTAACATCGCGCTGGGCTTCCCTCCCCACGTTGCGTGTGGCATCATTCCAATGACGGCAGATGGCTCAGGCAATAGAGAGGCTCACAATGTCTCCAGACCGCTGACTCAAGTCACACTTTTTCACGTCTGTGATGTCATGCACCAGGTTCCAAAATGAACATGAACCTATCGGCAGCAGAAACACAACTCGGAATTGTGTGCGCATGTGTGTGTGTGTGTGTGTGTGTGTGTGTGTGTGTGTGTGTGTGTGTGTGTGTGTGTGTGTGTGTGTGTGTGTGTGTGTGTGTGTGTGTGTGTGTGTGTGTGTGTGTGTGTGTGTGTGTGTGTGTGTGTGTGTGTGTGTGTGTGTGTGTGTGTGTGTGTGTGTGTGTGTGTGTGTGTGTGTGTGTGTGTGTGTGTGTGTGTGTGTGTGTGTGTGTGTGTGTGTGTGTGTGTGTGTGTGTGTGTGTGTGTGTGTGTGTGTGTGTGTGTGTGTGTGTGTGTGTGTGTGTGTGTGTGTGTGTGTGTGTGTGTGTGTGTGTGTGTGTGTGTGTGTGTGTGTGTGTGTGTGTGTGTGTGTGTGTGTGTGTGTGTGTGTGTGTGTGTGTGTGTGTGTGTGTGTGTGTGTGTGTGTGTGTGTGTGTGTGTGTGTGTGTGTGTGTGTGTGTGTGTATGTAAGTATGTGTGTGTGACGCACAGGGGTTAATCACGTCGGGCTTCAGAACAAAACAATATAAGTCATCTCCTGAATGTGGTAGAAGTTGTTGTCCCAGTGGTTGAAGGTTGGAGATATACTGCAGGCAGAAACAAAAGCAAATTGTGGACAAAATGCACGACCGAGGAAGCTCCTCCCTGCACAGACGACTCGGCAACTCACGGGGGACATGAGAATGAAGAAGGCCAGGCCGAAGGCGATGATGAGCAAGGAGAAGATGACAAGTACTCGCAGCAATGTCTTCTGAATTTCCACGAACATCACCACGTAGATCCCCACAGATTCGAAACTGAAAATTGCGAGAAGGAACATCAATTGACCAAAATGTGCACACGACTCTGTGAGCGTTGCCACAATCGGTCCCCATGTTATGCAACTGAGCAACGGGGCAACGTCGCGTAATTAGACGCCAAATAACTATGAACAACACACAGTACTGCAAAGGAACCCCGGCGCTCGCAGAGACATGTAGGTAACTGCCGCAACCTTCACCCGTGTAAACGTGACCATGTATTTCAGTCCAAAGATTGTTTTGTTACTTAAATCTGGGTGGCAAACAGTACACAGCATAATACGAGTATGTTAAATGTGCATTCATAATTATCAAGCTGAACCATTGCATACGCACATGTAATGTGGAGAGACAACTTTCCTGGGACCAGCCATTCTGATTAGCATCTACCGCCAAAGGCAACACCTCGCCAATGGCGACACCTGGCGGCAGCACAGGCAGTAAATATGATGGCATGATACTGCCGTGGACGCCGAACGACTGGCCTGTTGGGGGGGGGGGGGGCGCTTCTCCAGACATCACACGAATTAAGAATGTTTGCAAATTGAGCAATGTTTCGCAAATCGGTCCCGTGTCCGGCTTCCTCCTTTTCGCAGTAAATAATACGGATCAGGTTTCGGAGCGTGCCACTTGCATTCCTTCTTACGCACATTTCAAGGCGTGCATCATGCCCCATGACGGACCCGCCCGAAGTACTTCAGCATATTCTGCCGCACATATCTCCACTTCCAGGTAGGGCACGACGAGCCGGGGCCTACCTCCTGAGGTAGAGCAGCATCTTGAACCAGGCGAGGAAGATGGCCATGGCGGTGCTGATGATGTGCACGTGGTGTATGGTCGGGTGCACCACGGGCGTGACGCTGAACACGGCCGACAGGTACAGACACAACTCCAGGTAGTTCTCAAAATCTGACGGAGTGTCAGCTGGTCTGAGGAGCGTGCACATTGGTCGAGAGTTGCATTCACTTCCGGGGTGATTTTCCATTGAGTACAAGGGCTGACAACATTTAGGGATACTCTCCCATGAGGTTCTATGTTAAGCTTTAGGCATGTTCAGCAGGTTTCAAGGGTGCACAGGCATCCATAAAATGCAATTATCCATCCATGAGCGGACTGCCCGCTTATATCTGATGGTACATGCCCATACGCATGAAGCATAAAAAGTACCCCACCAAAGCATGACTTCACTATGGGGGTTTGTGGGATCACGACTCACATCATGTTTGTGGCTCTGGAGAGTTCATTTTGGGATATTAAAGAAAAACATATTCGGTATCAGAAAAGAAAGCCGAAATCGACCATTGCTAAAAAAATGCTTGCTTTCCCAAAGGACATTTTCTTATTTTGAGATTTTCCAAATGTTTAGCTTCAATTTTAATTATTTCATATTTTATCATGGGTAGAGCGGACCGCGAAGTGTTGCTTCAAGTAAATTTGCCCTAAAAAAAGTGCTTACTTTAAGTAGAATCTTCGGTTTTTGCTGTAATTGGAAAGAGGTATGCAAAACATCAAAACCGAAAAAAAAGGAAAAATAACTGGACTGTTCTGGTACAACCCTAAAGATGAGCAAACATTGAATTTCATTCAAATATCCTTATTTGTTAAAGCCTAGTGACTCGTTGAACATATTTTTTTAATAGCCTCACTAGGCCTGGACTGACACGTTGACCGTAGATGACATGCCATTAAAATTGTCGCACAATATGCCAACTTGATGCAGGAAAAGTATGGCGATTATCGACGCGCGGAAGCGCGCCGTTTTTCACTATCCGCGGAAAGCCTTAGGGGGGGGGGGTAATGACCCACGAAGGTGCTAAACAATAGTTTCCCCGAAAGCATAATTGCCATACATCAAAATTTTACAATATAATCTCGGAACGCGCGTGATATTAGAAATGAACATGGAGAGCAAAACTAGACTTGTTTAGCAAATTTTACCTAGCAATAATACGCATTTTAGCCTCTAGAGCACCTGACATACATGCGCTTTCCGGGCATTTAACCCGCGCCATCTTTTCAGTCAGATCCTCACACCCCGTCTCGGGGGGGCGAATAGTAACCTCACCCTCTAAAATCCAAACTAAGAATCGCACGAAAACGAAATAGGTATCACCGGAAAGCGCTGGACGAGTAGGATCTGCATCCACCCCCGAAACAATTTCCCCCCAAAAGTGACGTCACTAGGAGGGGGCGATATTTTTGCGACTTTTCACCTTATGTTTTTGGCTCTGGGGAGTTCATTTTGGGGATATTTGAAAGAAAAAAAATATTTGGAATCAGAACAGAACAGCGAAATCCACCAGGGCCATAACATGTTTGCCCCCCCCCACAAAAGAAAAAGTGTTAAGCTTTTGAAATTTCAAAATTTTGTGTTTTCAAGTTTTCTTTAATTTTCCGTTTCCAATGGGTGGAGCAGACCGAGAAACGGTGTTGGAATTCAACTTTCCTGATAATAGTGCCTACTTTAGCCGAATCTTCTATTTGAACTGCAAATCGAACTGCAAATTAGGCAAATATGCAAAATCTATACGTAGTCAAAAACGAAAAGAATGAAGAATTCCTCTTACACGTTTTGTTGCATCCCTAAAGATAAGCAAGCGCTGAAAGTTTCATTGAAATATCTGTATCTGTTAAAGCGTGACGACTGGTTGAATATTTTTGGAGGTGACCTCACTTGACCTTGACTAACTCGACCCTAGATGATCTGACTTCAAAATTTTGACACAACATGCCAAATTGATGTGGGAAAGGTATGTCAAATTTTGGCGCGCTGCCACGCGCCGTTCGTTCACTATCCGCGAAAAAACCTGAGGGGGACGGTTGAAGACCCCCGCCCAAGACGGGACGGGTTAAGGTGATATGTCCGTGACCTAACCAGATGATTACTTGAAACATGGCACGCTTTAAGAGGACATAACTAGCCGCGATAGTACGTCGAGTTCTCAAAAACAGTGATGTGTATCAACGATATGTGCAAGAATACACGTTTCCAGTTTGACCTCTCATTTGGCATCATGACCTGATTTGAGGTCACATTTAGCATATTAACATTTCTACCACTGACCTATATCTATACACCCATACTCCAATTGACTCTATTTTGATGTCTTAGTTCCGAACAAATATTTGAATATAAATACATAATTGCATTGAGGCGAGGCTCTGGAAATCCTGACCCGTGCGAACTCCGTAAGAGCCTAAAATGCATATTTTTGGCACAATGTGCGCGAGTAACGGACCGGGAGACGCGTCAAATTTCAATGCGAAAGCGTGGGCAGTTCAGAAAATACACCCGAGAACCATCAGGGTGCCAAATTCCTCCCTGCCCTTTTCCCCCGCACTTTGAAATTCAAAATGGGAGCCGTTACCATTCGTTCCGCAGATATGCCCGTGCGCATAATATGCCCGCAGATATGCCCGTGAACAGTCCTTTAAGGACTGTTCACACCTAGCGTAATCTCGACGCACTGGCGGAATCGGCGCAAAGCTAGCATGGGGCCCAATGAGTTTGCCGATTCTGCCATTGCGCCGGCATTACGTCAGCTGTCCGCCGAGTCCTACAAAACGCTAGCGATTTCCGTGCGGACAAAGTTGGGTTTTATCAACTTTTCCGCTCGGCGCACCAGCGTCCTTGACGCAAAGTCGCCATATTGCTGATCTTCGGCGGATTGGGGCCACATCGGCTGCATGTCTCTCTCGGAAGATGCAAGCAGACCAAGAACAGGTGAGGGGAAGGGATGGCAGGTAGGTATTTACCTACTTTGCGTTGAAAAGTTTTCGATACTGGAAATTGGTATGATATAACCAAGATACAACCAAGGGTTATATGTAAGTAGAACACTGATAATACATTTTTGAAGACACCTTTAACTTAGGTATGACACAACTCATGTTTTAAGCAATTTCAAAATCTAAACAGCTGATTCTGTTGTCAAACAGCTGATTCTGTTGCCAAACAGCTGATATGTCAGCTGATCGCTGGCGTACTCACGTCCAGGCGATGTCGCTGCACTGGTCTGCCAACGCGTGGAAATTACGCCCAGTGCGCCGGGATTACGCCTAGTCCGTCATTGCGCTGACTTTTTTTTGCGTCGAGATTACGCTAGGTGTGAACAGTCCTTAACCGTGTCTTACCGACAATAAATCGCCATCCTTGGGTCCATAGCTGCACGGCTTTCTTGAACACGTTCAACGCTCCAAACACGATCACGGCAAGCATTGTCGCGTGTTCCACCGGAGAGGTTCTCGACGAAAAGAAGACCTGAAAAAGTACCAGTTCAGTGCATGCATGGTCTTCATGCATCAATTTTGCTGTCCGTATCAGGCTTAAGTTTCAACCACTCTCTCACTCTCGTTTTCTTTTTCTCCCTTTCTTCCTCCCGGCTGCATGACCTCTGCAGTCGATGCATCCCAAAATCCCAATAACTAACGAACGAACCCTCTTCCTCTCACTCTCGCTCTCCCTCTCGCTCTCCCTCTCGCTCTCCCTCTCGCTCTCGCTCTCGCTCTCTAGCTGTAGCTCTAGCTCTAGCTCTAGCTCTAGCTCTAGCTCTAGCTCTAGCTCTAGCCCTAGCCCTAGCCCTAGCCCTAGCCCTAGCCCTAGCCCTAGCCCTAGCCCTAGCCCTAGCCCTAGCCCTAGCCCTAGCCCTAGCCCTAGCCCTAGACCTAGACCTAGACCTAGACCTAGACCTAGACCTAGACCTAGACCTAGACCTAGACCTAGACCTAGCCCTAGCCCTAGCCCTAGCCCTAGCCCTAGCCCTAGCCCTAGCCCTAGCCCTAGCCCTAGCCCTAGCCCTAGCCCTAGCTCTAGCTCTAGCTCTAGCTCTAGCTCTAGCTCTAGCTCTAGCTCTAGCTCTAGCTCTATCTCTCTCTCTCTCTCTCTCTCTCTCTCTCTCTCTCTCTCTCTCTCTCTCTCTCTCTCTCTCTCTCTCTCTCTCTCTCTCTCTCTCTCTCTCTCTCTCTCTCTCTCTCTCTCTTTCCCTATGCGCTGTGGAATGCCACAGTAATGAAGAACAATGAAACAATGAATAAAATCAAGCATGGCACGGATTGAGCTAATAAGTATGCAAATACTTTTTCACGAGGCACTTCTGCATCGCTTCAAAAGCTGGGGGCGAACACATACAACATCGCGGTAGTGGGCCTCTGGCGATTACTGCAGCGAGGTGGGTACCTAGGCGTAGCATAGGATTGCTGAAGTCACAAGCTCAGACACAGATATCTCCACTATTTTTTGTACACTTACGATTGCTTCACTTGAGATTCCGTTCAGCATTCTTATCTGTTGCATTTTTGTCATCATTTATCATTACACACTCTCAATGTTTCACTTTGTCCAGAGCAAATCCATGTCCATGTTTCTAAGCAAACACATGTCCGAAAACACTGAGTAGATCTCCGACACTGGGATATCTTATGACGACAATAGGAAATGCACTCCATCCGTCCAGTTATAATATTTTACGTTCTTCATTATATTTATCGTTGGTCCATATCCTGTTGATACTAGAGCACACGACGATGCAGTACCACTAGATTGGACAGGAACTAAGCAGTGTGGAATGATTAACTGACCGGACATTATATGCAGTCCTGAGCAGTGTTTACACCATTCACTGTGTAGGGTACATGCACATTGGGCAATGCATCAATATATTAGAGCATGCAAATTAGAACGAAGCTTTTCGAAATGGTATGCATCACGTCTATATTAAATAGTCGCGGTACCTGAGTAGGACCGACAGGGCGTGTGCTTGTGGGCTCGCAAATGGCCGATGAGCACACGCAAGCCGACTGGCTGACCCTAACGACATCGGCAGATTCCTTGGACGACAACAGTGCTGAGAACGTGAACGTCTGGTAGCCCGATGAATGTCTTCCTGGCAGCTGGGGTGATTAGGAGAAGAAAGTCGCAAACTGCAGGAGATTAACGTACCGTTCCATACAAATTATCATCGTATTCATCCAATGTGTCTTGTTCGGATTCGGTCCGGTAATAGAAACCCTTTTATCTAGTCTTGGTAAATGCTTCAGGTAAATCTAAAAACCGAGCTGAGACTTGTATATGATATGATTTTGAATGTGATATGATTTTGACCTGCCTTTGCCTCGTTATCTTGATATACTGGAGTTATATTTTGAACCACTTGTGCTCATCTAATATAAGAATGCCTATCAAATTTCCCAGCAACAAGTTCAAACAGTTCAAGAATGATCAGAAAAGTGTTGAGGGTCAGACTGACTTTCCACACTGCGGGGGTTAATCAGTCTCGACGGATACGAGTTCATTTCAAATACATTCTCGGATCATGAACCATGTGTCCGCGTAAGTACATAGGAACAGTCCACGAACAACTAGGCAACAGCTACCCTAATAGGTATGACGCGAGCGCAATATCCATCGCTTCCCCATGGAAGCTAGTGTCTAAACATCCAGAGATATAGTAGCAACATGGCATTCTGCCCCCTAAAGGCGCCACTCCACCAGCCTACAGTTGTTTCACACCCACCCGCGAGGCAGCCGTACAGGAGTCCTCGTCCTCGGTGGGGTCGGCCAGCCCTGCCACCACGAGGGTGCCTTCGTCCTCGAGAAGCACTTTGCACTTTCCCACCAGCACCATCAGGTGCATGCCGTGGGCGGTCTCCAGGATCACGAAGCCGGTGTAGAGCAACAGCGACAGCATGTGGCACACGCGGCCGTACGCGGACCACTTCATCTCCAGATACTTCTGGGTCAGCGGGTGCGTCAGCAGTTCGATCTGACCGTGCCGCACCATGTGCTGCCAGCAAAGAGAAGCAGGAGATTAAATGGAAGGCCAGACACAGGGCGAGGATTGTCGCTCATAATTGCTCCGGTGGGTGGAAGCTATAAAATGGCATCACCACACGGCAATTCAGTCTGGAAAAAGCGGCGAGAAATTGAGTAAAGTAGCTTAGCTGGGGGAACGTATCTCCACGTGAATGACATTTCAAACGTAAAGCAACGACAAGAAGCCACGACTACATACTGAGCTAAAAAGGAGCAGTGAACAATCCCCTAACTGGGTGACCGAACAAGCGATTTCAAAGGACAGGGAAGCAGGATCCGGCACGCAGTGTTTCAGAACAACAGGAACAGCCACTGGAAGCCGTGCCGCCAGGAGACGCGGCAGCGGCCATAGGAGTGACTGGGGGAGACAGGGCGTCCGTCAGACCGCCACAGACCAGCCAAGTCAGCTCGTCCGTCAGACCGCCACAGACCAGCCAAGTCAGCTCGTCCGTCAGACCGCCACAGACCAGCCAAGTCAGCTCGTCCGTCAGACCGCCACAGACCAGCCAAGTCAGCTCGTCCGTCAGACCGCCACAGACCAGCCAAGTCAGCTCGTCCGTCAGACCGCCACAGACCAGCCAAGTCAGCTCGTCCGTCAGACCGCCACAGACCAGCCAAGTCAGCTCGTCCGTCAGACCGCCACAGACCAGCCAAGTCAGCTCGTCCGTCAGACCGCCACAGACCAGCCAAGTCAGCTCGTCCGTCAGACCGCACAGACCAGCCAAGTCAGCTCGTCCGTCAGACCGCCACAGACCAGCCAAGTCAGCTCGTCCGTCAGACCGCCACAGACCAGCCAAGTCAGCTCGTCCGTCAGACCGCCACAGACCAGCCAAGTCAGCTCGTCCGTCAGACCGCCACAGACCAGCCAAGTCAGCTCGTCCGTCAGACCGCCACAGACCAGCCAAGTCAGCTCGTCCGTCAGACCGCCACAGACCAGCCAAGTCAGCTCGTCCGTCAGACCGCCACAGACCAGCCAAGTCAGCTCGTCCGTCAGACCGCCACAGACCAGCGAAGTCAGCTCGTCCGTCAGACCGCCACAGACCAGCCAAGTCAGCTCGTCCGTCAGACCGCCACAGACCAGCCAAGTCAGCTCGTCCGTCAGACCGCCACAGACCAGCCAAGTCAGCTCGTCCGTCAGACCGCCACAGACCAGCCAAGTCAGCTCGTCCGTCAGACCGCCACAGACCAGCCAAGTCAGCTCGTCCGTCAGACCGCCACAGACCAGCCAAGTCAGCTCGTCCGTCAGACCGCCACAGACCAGCCAAGTCAGCTCGTCCGTCAGACCGCCACAGACCAGCCAAGTCAGCTCGTCCGTCAGACCGCCACAGACCAGCCAAGTCAGGGCGTCCGTCAGACCGCCACAGACCAGCCAAGTCAGCTCGTCCGTCAGACCGCCACAGACCAGCCAAGTCAGCTCGTCCGTCAGACCGCCACAGACCAGCGAAGTCAGCTCGCTGTCCACGCGTCACCAGGCTACGCCACTACTCGTCGCTTACGGAAGCCAATCGACTAGAGAGTCGACTTCGGGTTGAAAGGTCTTAAGTTTGGAGGTCGGGAACTCCGGCATATTTTCATGTCGATCCTGGACCGAACGCTTGCAGAAAGTTAACAAGTGCGAGCAGTAAAACGTGTCATGGAAAAAATACAGTCCGGTAGGCACCAGGTGATACGACTCCTGGTAGTATTTCGCTTACGTAATTCACCGCGGTCATCCAAGATCAAGCTCACCAAAATCATAATTAGCGGGAGCTTGCAGCAGCGCGCCAAAGCTCAATAGAGCTTCACCACCAACAGCACATATTCCCAGAGCACATCTTCACCACCATAGCGCATCTGAACTGATCACCACGACAAGGTCGGGTCAGAGCTCTCGCGGCGGTGAGCGGCGCCAGACTCACGTTGACCGCAGTGAGTGGCTGTGGGCGCCAGTCGGCATCTCCTCGCGCGGCCCGCATGGCCTGGATTTGAAGCTCGCACGGCTCGAACAGGCTCAGGTCGTACGTGATCTGTGGGGTGCAGACGATTGGAGGAATCTGAACTTGTTCCGAGTATGCGTCCATGTACATTGTTCGTGATGACAACTTCGGTGGTGACCAGGTTTAGTGCGGGGCTGACGAAGTAGATTGAGATTTGCCAGTAATCTGCTCATCAGTCCGTGGCGAGGGCTGCAATATTTCACCAAGCCTGAAGAGGTTGGCTGATGGTAGGCTCTTGGTGAGCCAGCTCAGGTGTACCTAAGCATCGCCGCAAACTCAGAAAGAGTCCTAAAAACGATTCCTCAGGTCCCATTGTCGCACGGCGACACATGAAGTCGAAACTGTTCATTGACCGAGGCGCCTCGATTTCCCAATTTCAGCACGTGACGGGCATGTCTGAATACCACTCACGACATAAATTTACGAGGCCATTGATCAGTTGATGAGCCACAGAAGATCGCATATGCTGTTGACAATTCATTATCGTCCGGTCACGTGCGGCATTGAGTCATGCACTGGTGAAAGAAGGCTTTACGAGCTGCTGCGTCGCCGTTATATTATTCACGCAAATGGCGGCGCACGTTGTGGCCGGTGCCAAATTGGACTGGGCGCGCCGGCGGCTTATCGACGG
The DNA here is from genome assembly GCA_034440575.1 of Imbricaverruca yamaguchii. Classification (NCBI taxonomy): domain Eukaryota; kingdom Metazoa; phylum Arthropoda; class Thecostraca; family Neoverrucidae; genus Imbricaverruca; species Imbricaverruca yamaguchii. The sequence continues at coordinate 351,799 of JAOTOL010001539.1, forward strand.
CGTGGATATGACTGAAATCGACAATACGACCATCTGCACAAGCACGACACACAAACCTGATGCCTATGGACTTCCAAACACTGCTCATGACAGGAATAGCGAACTGTCTCCGGGTGCAGCGAAAGTGATTGACCGCAAGCGCCAGTTCACAGCACGCACAAACGATGCAGATAGAAAGGCCGGCTTTTCACAGTAATCTATTCAAACGATGGCGTGATAGAGCATGCCGAAATGGCCTATGCACGCGGGAGGAATGTTTCTTTAAAGTTTGTAGGGTCACATAAATACCAAAGAATTTCCGAGAAGTGAGCGGTGAAATGTTTTCCAGGCTCATAGTGCTAGCCAAAATAAAAACATTTGTGAAAGTAGTGCAGAATAATTAATGACTGGACTCTCAGTATTGACAGGGTGCGCTTAAAAATACCACCGCTGGCTGAGAACCGCCTAACTGTTAAAAAATTGACATTGGACACGTGGGTATACGAGGAAAAACACTACGTCGAGGCATTACAGGCATTACAAAAGCACCATCGGATAGTTTCCAAAGACTTTGGAAAACTCTACTATCGGAAGCACCCCGAAATTTTCCACTGATATGGAATGGGACAGAGTGAATGCAACATTTTACCAAATGCTGCTGGCAAGTGATACAATCATAGCAGCAAAACATGTTGGAAAAATTGTCCGACAAGGTCAGGACAGTAGGACAGTACATATGACAGCATCCAATCTATCGTGGAGCTTTGTATGTCGCAACAACTATCATATCATGATATACCTGTGATACCCATCATTCTCGTCAAGTTTATGCTGCATTTAGCGTTCTCACACAACTGTCAATAGGTAGGTCTTACTCATAATATCGGGCATACACACTCCGCTTGCCATATATACTATGCGTTTCCCACCAATCACCCTGACATTACGTGGGGATTGCCGGCTTGGTGGTTTCGTGAAACAGTGAATGTGTCACATACTGCAATAACACCGAACCGAACCCTCACAATGTGGGTTAATGTGGCGTGTAGTTTGCCCACGCCAAGCCAGCAGCAACAACGGTTAGGACATGCAACATCTTAACCACGACCGCATTCACCCTGATCCAGTGGGTCAGGGTGGCTTTCGGTGGGTCAGCGACCTACCGAGAGCATATCGCCCACGCCCGCATCCACCCTGGTCCAGTGGGTCAGGGCAGCTTTCGGTTGGTCAACGACCTACCGAGAACATCTCACCCACATCCCCATCCACCCTCACCCACCGAGAGCATCTCGGCGTTGTTCTTGTCGCTGGCGACGATGATGTGCTGGTCCATGACTTCCTTCATGATCTTGGGCATGACGTCGATGAGCGCCGCCGTCGTGTACTTGTTCTTGCCCTGTGTGTCGGACAGCGCCCGCCGGCTGCCCAACGGAGGCGGCATGTCGGCACGCCCGGCAGGTCAACGCCAAGAGGGAGACCGTCGCGCAGAGTGTAGGCCCCTAGCAAATTAGCGGTCCGATTTCCTACGTTGTTGTTGACACTCGAATACCGACGGAGCGATTGGCGACTGGACCCCTGCTTAAACGTTTTGTTGCTTCTTTTCTGTGATGATCTTGTGATTGGAAAACAGGCTATGCTTGCCGTAGACCATCGGTGACTGCACCGCACGGGACATGAGGATGTGTTCCTCTAAAATATCTGACACTTTCAGCCGGCGCACGACCATGAGTTGAGAAACCGTCCAATGAATCTTCGCTCCCATTTTACTCTGGCTGATAATTTCCATATCAAGGCGGGTATGAATACCGGAAGTATGGACAGCTATGTGCGATGTTTTTTTTAGCACAAACACCGCAGCGGCCGAGGCCCAGACCACCGCCATGGCGCTCGATGGGGCGAGCATGACAGCGAACCGCAGCCTTCCACTGACGCCCTGACAAACAGCAGCCGCAAACGCGGACCACGCACCCTTCCACTGACGCCCTGACAAACAGCAGCCGCAAACGCGGACCACACAGCGTCCAATTCAGACTGGTAAACAGCAACCGCACCAAACGCTACGCATGGAATAGTACCAGTGTTGAACATTTCTGATAGTCGGACATGCACATCGACGTTCCTGACATGTCCTCAGCGTCAACGCACTAGCACTTCAGATCGGTGTGCAGTAGCGCAGCCTGTACACACCCCACTAATGCGGCCGCTACAGGCTGGCGCAGGGTGCATTCACGCTGTCGCCGAGCGATCGGACACTGCCATCCACGCCAGTGTCACCGACCCCCCCACCCCCACCCACCTGGCCGTCACATCGGCCTCACGCTTGTGACGTTACGGAGCGGCGACGTCACAAACTCACCCGTCGGTACATGTGTTGTGCTGATGTTGTGGACAGTGGTGTTACGCAGCTGACCGGGTCACCAGGAGCCAGTCAGATCACTGAACTCTCTACAAATCCCACCAGTGACAGTTTGCATCACTCGTCTGTCATCTTACCGGCGGATGATGACATTCACCTTTCAGCATCACCTGCATACGGTGACACGTGCGCGCCAATCTCGCCGGTGAGTGGTGACACTCACCCGTCAGTCTCACGCAGTGGACAGCGGCTCACCTGCCAGTCTCACGCAGTGGACAGCGGCTCACCCGTCAGTCTCACGCAGTGGACAGCGGCTCACCCGTCAGTCTCACGCAGTGGACAGCGGCTCACCCGTCAGTCTCACGCGGTGGACAGCGGCTCACCCGTCAGTCTCACACGGTGGACAGCGGCTCACCCGTCAGTCTCACGCAGTGGACAGCGGCTCACCTGCCAGTCTCACGCAGTGGACGGCGGCTCACCTGCCAGTCTCACGCAGTGGACGGCGGCTCACCCGTCAGTCTCAAGCAGTGGACAGCGGCTCACCCGTCAGTCTCACGCAGTGGACAGCGGCTCACCCTGCCAGTCTCACGCAGTGGACAGCGGCTCACCTGCCAGTCTCACGCAGTGGACGGCGGCTCACCTGCCAGTCTCACGCAGTGGACGGCGGCTCACCTGCCAGTCTCACGCAGTGGACAGCGGCTCACCTGTCGACCTTGTTGGTGAGCATGACGCGCACGACCTCGGTGAGCTTCTGCTTGATGCCGATGTCGAGGGCGGTGTAGCCTGCCGCGTTTGCCACCAGTGTGCAGTCGTAGGAGAGCAGCAGTCGGACGGCCGCCGGCTGGTCGGACTGACACGCCAGGTGCAGCGCCGTGTTCTGCCGCCGACGCGCGGCATGTTGATGATGATGTTGGACGTGCCGGCGGTGACCGGGTGTCAGAGCGCCGCGGGCTGTTCGGGGTGTCCGCACGCAGACACCTCTAGCGCCTTTGATCTAGCCTAGTCTAGCCTCGGCCGTGGCATCCGGGGTGCCAGCGGTGTCGGAACGGTTTGAGGAAATGTCGTTGTGTCGGATGAATCGGGGATGTCTGGAGCGTCGAGCTGGCAGATGTGTCGGGGTGCTCATGATATCAGAGGTGTCAGGAGTGTTGGGAGGTGGCAATGGTGTGCCAACGGTGCCAACGATCTCGGAGTGTCAGCGATGTAAGGAAATCGAACAAATAAGACACGTGCCGTACCGTAAGTGGCGATGTGCCATGGGCGCTGGAACATCAATGGGAGCGTGTCTGCGACTATAATTCACAAGCGCATGCATCGATATCTCTGAAGCGCCTCAGACACCTTCGCATAGTCCGGTCACCGAACGTTGCGTCGTAGCCAGCCACGCTACACATGGCAGATGCAGCATAGACCGCGACATATGCAAATAGTTTTGATTATGAGCACGCTCAGTGTACTCGGGCGTGCCGAGAGTAGACCGCTTACCCCGGCCTTGTCCTTCTGGTCCAGCAGCTGAGTGTGCGTGCCGAGCAGGAGACGCATAGTGCGCGTGTAGCCGGCTCGCACGGCCAGATGCAGGGGTGACATGCCATCGAAGTCTCGGTTCAGCAGCGCACCGCGGCTGATCAGCAGGTGGACCACCCGCAGGTGGCCTGAGGACGCACAATCAGCACAGACATCAGCAGGTGGACCACCCGCGGGTGGCCTGAGGACGCACATATCAACAGACCATCTACATCTGCTGCAGACATCAGGACCATCTGCAAATAACCTGAGGGAGATATCAGCGCAAGCACTAACCGTCCAGTGTATCTGATGAGGTCGTAGGGAAGGGACCGATGCAGTCACAGTGCGTGGGTTGGTACGGTGTGGGGCATGGTGTGTCTTCCTGTACTGGTGCTTCACTCTGGGTTGCTTGTTCACTGTTCACACGCCTTTCGCCACTTCAATGCTGTTGGATGTGTAGCTTTATGTGTGACACATTCAGCCGACAGCTAGGTGTCAAGAGCAGTGACTTGGGACATGGAGAAGAAGTAACTCAGTACTTTGTCTTTGTCCCATGCCATATTACACATAGCACATTTGAATAGATCGTGGTGAAATGCTAGCGAATGCTTTCAGTGCACACCTAATATATCTGGATAGCGTGACTGACCCAGATGGCATGACTGATAGGCGCACCGGAGGGGGGGCAGGCCCCCCCATGAGACCAAAATGCCCTTTTGACCGAAAAGTGCCCTCTTGGCCGGAATGTCCCAAACTCAGACCAAAAATCACCTGCCTCATGTGCCAAAGGTGCGCTTTGGGCCCAAAACTGCCCTTTGGACCAATTTTTTTCACCCCCACCCGGTCAACAAACCGGGCCCGGTGAACAAAGTGCTCTCTTGGCCCGGAATGTCCCAAATTTAGCCAAAAAATCACCTGCCTTATGTGCCCCGCCTGTGCCAAAACTGCCCTTTTGGCCAATTTTTTTTGCACGCCCACCCCCTTCCCCCGGTCAACAAACCTTCCAGTGTGCCCCGGACCGCAACGTGCCCTTTTGGAACCGGTCAGGTGCCCTTTTGGAGCCGGCCAAGTGACGTTTTCGGTCCGCCCCCCCCCCCCATGGAAAAATCCTGGGTGCGCGCCTGGACTGACCCAACGAACTAATTAAACCGGCTTAAATGCAATAAGAAATATTTGGACCCTCATATGACAATACAAACTGCTGAATTAGAAATGTACAAGCGCCTTCGGCACTTGTTCCGCTGCGTTAAGCAAAGAATTTGATGTTGGTTTCATGTGAATCGGTGACATGGTTCGTCCGCTATGCCATTTTTTGGTGGAATTCCTTTCCCTGCTCCGGAATATCTTTATTTAAAAAAAAATATCTCCCGCGGAGGTATCACCACCGCGAAAGCGCGCGCCGACATCCTTTTCTCAACTGCTGGCTGAACATCGTGGGAATCGGTGGTGAGGTGGCTCACGTTTCGAAGCCTGATGTGACGGTGAAAAATGTCGTGTGGTGATGGTCGCGGTCATCGACGGTAACAACCAATATATTTCCGATGGAAAAAATCCGAAGCAACCGTGAGCATCACAGAGTGGGGCTACACGCGCATGCAACTCCCCGCGAATAAGTTGTTCGACAGTGGTGTGGGGACAGTGTAAAACGGATTATTTTTCACGGAGCGGAAACGCGTGCAGCCCGTGTGACGACGGCGTGCGCACACACTGCAGCCCATACTAGTCAATGGGAAAATGGTAGTGCATCCGTCCAGGTGGTGAAAGTGAGGGCAAGTCGCGAAGTTGGGCCGTTTCTGTGAAAAACGCTGAAAAACGTCATGCACTTTTCACACTTCCGTCGCGCGCGCGTGATGCGTTGCCAGGAAACGGCTGCCAAAAATGCATTATGGCGCCTTTGTGACGAAATTCCCGCCAATATCCTTGATATCTACACCAAGAGTATTGTTTTCTGAACTATGCATACTTGTTGCTTCACCGAAAGGCTGAGAATGAGGGGAGTGAAATTAGTGTTTAACCCTCTTCCAATTGGGTGCACCAGGGTTTACTTTGCTGCATCCCAGAGTATACAAAATTACATAGAAACCGTGGGGTGGATGTTTGAAGTTGGCAAGAAATGATAATATGACGAGCTGCGTGTGTGTGTGTGTGCATATGTGTATGTGTGCGTGTGTGTGTGTGTGTATGTATGTGTGTGTGCGCGTGTGCGTGTGTGTGTATGTGTATGTGTGTGCGTGCGTGCGTGCGTGCGTGCGTGCGTGTGCGTGCGTGCGTCTGTGTGTGTGTGTGTGTGAAGTAGGAAACTCACGTCTCCCACGATGATTGCACAAACCGTTTTGTGCGTATTGTGAATGACGATTCTTCCATCACGCTATTTCATCGGTGTCGAGGCGTCTCGTTCCCCCGTTGACCTTAGTGGTGGGATGCTCCCGGCAAACTAAGCAAAGCGTCTGAGCTAACTCGTTATGTATGTGGGCATACCCGACGTTGGCTAATAAATTCACTGCTCATACCAGAACCTTCATTCGCCGGCATCTTTGACCACCGATAACTTTTGTCGATTAGTTGCGTCTCTCACGCTTTGCCAGTGTCTGCGGACTGGAAATGGCAGACCGGTACGTTGATGTGTGGAGTCGTTTCCGGCCGCGTGCACGTTTATCAAAGCCACCTTCGAAGGATAATGCATTCGAATGTCGGTTGGCGTACGGCATTGGAATATCAGCGCAGTTATAGTATAGTTTATGCACGTCGGTGGTTATAAATCATCTGCAACGGAACGCTCCGTCGCTCCAAGAGACCAAAACGTGTTGGGCTGATAATGCTAGCAGCTTGGTGTTTGAGCTGAAGAATAGTGTTCGGAACACTACGTATTACAATTATTTTACCATATCTGGCAACTATCCAACATATACTGAGAAAGATAAATATGAAAGAGCTAAACGGCACTAAGAATCCTTGAAATATGAATTCAATCACATGTTAACGGTCCCCTTCTACTCCTTCAACATCGCGGTGATTTCAAGGCACAATATACCCTTGCGTAAAGTGAATCGCCTGGAATATGCGAAACTAATAGATTCCAGAATGTACAGTATGTTTGTAGAATACAACACACCTTAAAATTTTATCCTTAGCCTTACACTAGCTGCACATAATGCACATCAATATATATGTATATATATTAATATAAGTGGACATTAGAAAAGCGCCAACCTTTTAAAGCAAGGCAGATAATGCAAATCCCCTCGCATTTGAGGACTGCGCAAATCTATTACGGTCCGACAACTCAGAAGTTTTCTCTTTCACTTCTGAATTTGGGATAACATCCATCGATGTGATGCAAATAGCCACACACGGAGCGAAATCTGAGCACACACCGTGAACTGCGTGCGTGATCCGACCAGAAGGCATCCGCCTGCAGCCGGAGGCCGACCGCGGGCGTCTGCATGGGCCGGCCAGCTACCCTGAGAACTGCTGGCACCCCATGCAGTACCCACCGAGTAAGATACCGGGAGGACTGTGGGGTGTAGGACCCATGCAGCAGATTAGGCGTCGGGATGGCCGTTGGCGCCTACCGTTATCGCAGGCGCCGTGCAGGGGAGTTCGACCTGCCTGGTCGATTCCGTTGATGATGTACTGGCTCATCTCCGAGGCGAGTAGTATTTCCACTGCTTGGTACCGTCCCGACCTGAAGGCGGATCAGTTCAGTGCGACCTCCACTCGCCTGCACACGGCACCAGTAGGAACCAAAAGGTGGCAGATCTTCACAAAAGCGTGCCCCCTACTCGGATGATTGTGTTGGCAATGCACACGCACACACGCATCGACGCACACACTGGATATCGTCCGCGCTTAACACCAAATGCGGATAACGTATCGGCTCGGGTAAGTGTGAAAAACTGGAGCAATCTGGCGTCGAGGAACGAACAGCAGCGCGAGGCGTCGGGACGGCGGAGCGAGGACCGGGGGCGGTGCTGACCGTGAGGCGTCTGGACGGCAGAGCGAGGACCGGGGGCGGTGCTGACCGTGAGGCGTCGGGACGGCGGAGCGAGGACCGGGGGCGGTGCTGACCGTGAGGCGTCTGGACGGCAGAGCGAGGACCGGAGGCGGTGTTAACCGTCAGGCGTCTGGACGGCAGAGCGAGGACCGGAGGCGGTGTTAACCGTGAGGTGGCTGGCGTCTGGACGGCGGAGCGAGGACCGGGGGCGGTGCTGACCGTGAGGCGCAGTGCAGCGGATTCTCGTTGAAGGCGTTCTTGACGTCGGGGCCGGCGCCGTGCTGCAGCAGCTCCTGCATGCAGCGCACCTGTCCGTCGCGCGCGGCGTAGTGCAGCGGCGTGCTGCCCTCGTAGTCCTGGCCGTTCAGCAGCTTCACCAGCGCCGACGTGTTCTTCTGCAGGAGCATCAGCACAGCCAAGCTGAAGGCGGACTCCAGCGGCAGCGCCAGGGCGGGGGGAAGCTGAGCGTGGCCGGGTTCCTCTGCCGGCGCTATACTGGTGGACGCCAGGACAGCGGACAGAGCCGCCAGCACGACTGGCAGCATTCGGCACAAGACCACGGCCAGGCTCGGTAAGCGGACAACCACAGTGTGAACCGTAGTGACAACAAGTGGACAACCATAGTAAGTGGACAACCAGCCGTGGAGCTGCCACGCCGCACGACTTACACGGATCCGGCGAGCAACTCTGTCAGAGACATGAGCACGACGTGCTGAGAAACTACGCTCAACCCCGGTCGGCATCGTTCGGGCCACCGCGACCCGCCACAAGTCCAACTGGGATGCTGGCCACACTGGACGCCGCCCGGTCCGTGAGTACGTACTCCGCGGAGCACGGCCACGTCGGGCAGCGCCTGCCCTACACACCGGGTTCGCGTTGATGGGCAGCTGCAGCCGGCCCTACACACCGGGTTCGCGTTGATGGGCCGCTGCAGTTGGTACTACACATTGGGTTGACGTCGATGAGCCGCTGCAGCCGGCCCTACACACCGGGTTGGCGTTGACGAGCCGCTGCAGCTGGCCCTACACATCGGGTTGGACGTTGATGAGTCGCTGCAGCCGGCCCTACACACCGGGTTCGCGTTGATGGGCCGCTGCAACCGGCCCTACACACCGGGTTCGCGTTGATGGGCCGCTGCAGTTGGCACTACACACCGGGTTCGCGTTGATGAGCAGCTGCAGCTGGCCGCCGTTGAGCACCAGGAAGTGCACCAGGTTTCTGCGGCGCTTCTCGATGGTGTCCGGGGCCGAGCCGAGCGCCAGCAGGGTGTGCACGGCCGACCAGGACGCCTGTTCTGCAGCCAGCAGCAGAGGCGTCCGCTGTTCAGAGTCCACCGCCGCCAGGTCCGCCCCCTGCCGGGACGGACAAGGTCAGCTCGGGTCAGCTCATGTCGTGACATTGGACAGGCCAGACCAGGTCATACAGTGGCGTTGTGGGCAGGTCAGATCTGGCCATACAGTGACGTTGTGGACAGGTCAGATCTAGTCATGCAGTGACGTTGTGGAGAGGCCAGGTCTGGCCGTACAGTTGACGTTGGACACGTTGGGAGGGGTCAGGACAGGCCAAGTCATGCTAATGAACGGATAAGATCAAGGTAGGCAATACTCAAGCCAGGAAATTCAGGTCATGTCATATAAATTATTGCTAACATTGCGCATTGCAACAGGTTAGGTCAGGCTAGGTCACGCCTGGCAAAGACACTGAACTGGTCAGGTTAGGATTCGGCTGCACCTTACAGCAGTTCAGGTCAGGTCACGGCAGCCAACGCGTCGGGTCAGATCAGACCAGGTCAAGCTATTGAGCAAATCAAGGAAGGTGTGTGGTCGTGACAGGTTGGATTAGGTCAGGTCATACTCGATTCGACACCGAAACGGGTCAGGTCAGATAAGATCGATAAATACAAGTAGGTCAGATTACTTTCAAAACATCTTGAGACTATGTAACTCAACTCAAAAGTTTAAGTTAGATAACGACTATTATAAGCTGACATAGCAATACTGAAGCAGGTCAGGTCGGTCAACACACCGAAAAGATTCAGTGGTGTTAAATAAGGAAACTGAAATGAGTCCGATCAAATCAGACTATTTATATCATCAGCGAACCAACTCCAAGACACCATCGATTTACGTTTTCACAAATGCAGCTAAGTCTAGGGAAATAAAATCAAAAAAAAAAAAAAAAAAAAAAAAAAAAAAAAAAAAAAGTGCAGACGGGCAAGATTGTCATGCTTATCTTGCTAACACCTGATTATACCAGGTGATATTTATTTTAGCAATGCATACGTTAATAAAGATGAAGCTTAGCTTTAGAGTACCATTTATGAAGGTTTGATATAGACCAGCATGCCCAGTAGCACAAACAATGTTATCATACGAAGAGGGAGGGTATGGGCAACGGATTGACCCAAAACACTCGTGTGACCGTTTTCCACGCAAAAACTTGGAATGCCGAGTTTTAGGGTGGAAAACACATCCCTGTGTATGCAGCTGAGGGGAGAGTCAATTGGAAACGTTGGATCTCGCCTGCTCGTGGAGGTACTCCACAAGCGCACTGTGGTCGAACTTGGCGGCGCAGTGGAGTATGGTCATGCTGGCCGCGTCCCGCTGGTCCATCACCACCCACTTCTCCTTCGGCTGCGACCGAACACCAGGTCAGGCCACAGCCAGCGCCGTCAGCCCACCTGCCACCCGCGTCCGGCTATCCGGTCCAGGCTCGTCGCCAGCGCTGGACGCCGCTGCGCCGTCACCGCTGCTACACATCACGCCACTGCAGTGGTGTGATGTGTAGCAGCGCACCAGTGCACTGCTACACATCACGCCACTGCAGTGGTGTGATGTGTAGCAGTGTACCAGTGCACTGCTACACATACGCCACTGCAGTGGTTGGTGTGTAGCAGTGTACCAGTGCACTGCTACACATCACGCCACTGCAGTGGTGTGTGTGTAGCAGTGTAGCAGTGTACCAGTGCACTGCTACACATCACGCCACCACAGTGGTGTGATGTGTAGCAGTGTACCAGTGCACTGCTACACATCACGCCACTGCAGTGGTATGGTGTGTAGCAGTGTACCAGTGCACTGCTACACATCACGCCACTGCAGTGGTGTGGTGTGTAGCAGTGTACCAGTGCACTGCTACACATCACGCCACTGCAGTGGTGTGGTGTGTAGCAGTGCCCGTGCACTGCTACACATCACCCACTGCAGTGGTGTGGTGTGTGCAGTGTCCAGTGCACTGCTACACATCACGCCACTGCAGTGGTGTGATGTGTAGCAGTGTACCAGTGCACTGCTACACATCACGCCACTGCAGTGGTGTGGTGTGTAGCAGTGTACCAGTGCACTGCTACACATCACGCCACTGCAGTGGTGTGGTGTGTAGCAGTGTACCAGTGACCAGTGTACCAGTGGTAGCACACTGCTGCACCGGCTGAAGTCAGCCAGCCGCCTCAGGCACAGACGGCACCCCGGGGCACGGCAGAGGACGGGCAACCGTGTCACTAAACGCCAATACGATGTCACACAAAATACGATGCTACCACGTCTATTGACGTTGCATGAAGGAATTGGCAAATATGCACACGTCCGTCAATGTGTACATCGATGCAATATGCTTTCTGCCCATAACTGCGTACGTATCACTCGGCGCTGGAACGGCATTGTTGGCCAAGGTCACTGTCAGTCCTAACTACTTCTGATCAATCTACAACGGGTTCTGAAAAGATTACGCAGTGACGCTGCACTATGAACAGCTGCAAGCTCATCCGCACATATCAAAGGCAACGCTTCGTGCCCCTAAACGTATTCTTTTGGCAGGCATGACACGAGTAACATGATGCAAGGGAACTGGTTCATGCCCATATTTTCATGAAATATTCAAAACACTGGAATTGCGTGAAGAAAAAAATTGACTGAAATGATTCACCATCCTTCCAGATTTTCTTTCACTTCCTACGCCCCAAACAGAAGGCCAACTATGACATCGCAACTGGATGTAGGAATCACCCGAACATGATGACTTAGAATCGCATGCACCTTGGAAGTCATGCAAATGACGTCGACCATTGAAGTCAACGTTGCTCAGGAAAATTTGGTCCGATAACACTGCTTTTTGTAATATATGTACCACCACCAGGGAATAGAAGTTACTATTGTTGCTGTTAAAGAACATCCAGTAATCATGAAGTAAAGTTGAGCTGTGAGCTGCAGCGGTGTACCTGTTCAGTAAGCATGAGCTGCGTCATCTCCAAGGAGCCCTGCACGCACGCTAGGTGCACCGGTGTGGAGAAGTCACTCTGCTGGCTGGTGATGACCGCGCCGTAGTCCAGACACAGCTTCACCACCTATTCGGCACGTGCCAAACACAACTCCATCAAATATCAGACACGATCCTGTCACCAACTAGACACGATTCTAGCGCAGGGCCACATATCAGACACACTTCTAGCACAGGGTCAGAAATTGCACGCAATATAGCTACTATACAGGCACAACGTCGTCGCCGACCAGACGGAATCCGGCCAATGGACTGATACAACGTCGTCGCCGACCAGACGGAATCCCACCGCTGCACTGATACAACGTCGTCACCGACCAGACGGAATCCCGCCGCTTGACTGATACAACGTCGTCACTGACCAGACGGAATCCAGCCACTGGACTGATACAACGTCGTCGCCGACCAGACGGAATCCCGCCACTGGACGGATACAAGGTCGTCACCGACCAGACGGAATCCCGCCACTGGACTGGTACAACGTCGTCACCGACCAGACGGAATCCCGCCACTGGACTGATACAACGTCGTCGCCGACCAGACGGAATCCCGCCACTGGACGGATACAACGTCGTCACCGATCAGACGGAATCCCACCAATGGACTGATACAACGTTGTTACCGTCCAGACGGAATCCAGCCACTGGACTGATACAACGTCGTCACCGATCAGACGGAATCTGGCCACTGGATTGATACAACGTTGTTACCGACCAGACGGAATCCCGCCACTGGACTGGACAACGTTGTTACCGTCCAGACGGAATCCCGCCACTGGACTGGTACAACGTCGTCACGGACCAGACGGAATCCTGTCGCAGGAAAATCACGTCAGAAGGAAGGCATAAAGGCATGTGTGTCACAGATCAAGCATGACTTTACCAGCTGGCTGTCGTAGGTCAAGACCAGTAACGTCACCACATTCACACTTCATGACGTCAACATAAGCCACTGATGTCACCAAGAGACTAATGCTGTGATATCGCCACTGCATACAGTGTGGCTGAACGACTACGAAGGACTACTCTGGAGCGGCGAAGTCATTTGTGGGGGCTGAAAAGAAATGAACTTATTTCATACACACATCCGCACAATTGGTATACAATGCATGACACGACCAACTTAACACGGCTAGTATTGGCAGATTGGATTCTTCTGACATTAACACGCGCCCTGGAGGGCCTCTGCAAATTACGTGCACTGGAGAGGGGGGGGGGCGGATCCCGCCCCCTAAGATCTGGGCTCCTATCAAAGCTGGAGCAACGAAATTCGACGGGTGGATGGGTACGGTAGGTAACTCTATTTTGTGCAAATTTCATGACCTTCGGTCAATATCTTCGAGGTCAAATGATGTAAAAATAAAAAAAATCAGGTTTTGCGTGGCTTGGCTGGTCATTGTTGTGGATCGTTGTGGTTGTGTTTAAATGCTCTAAAATGGACATCAACGATATTTTAGACCTTACTAATGATGGAATACAGATGTTAGATCCAGAATTTGACCTCAGGTCATCTATATAACAGCCCTTTATCAGGTCATTACTTGCTCCAGTTACCGAAACCGGGCCGCCAGCCCGACTACTCGGACAACAATGACGAACATTATTTTTCAGGATGTGCAGGGAGTAACATGCAAAGTGAAATCAATCGCATGACAGTCATTTGCATTGATGACAACATTCGAGTTGACCAAGTTTGACTCCATTAACCTGCCACGAACTTGACCTGACGTGATTTCGGTGACCTAACATAACTTTGAAACTATAAACCATAATATGCATCAAACAAGTCGCTAGTGCTGCCAAGACCACTTCCCTTTTGCCAATGCATGGGAAGCGCATCGGCGCCGATTTTTGTGGTCTAGCGCTTATAATGTTTTTGATTTTAACGACCCCGAACTCGAAAAATGTTTTGCCGATATTCGTTTTTCTTGCTTTAAACAACGCGCCGGTCGTTTCTAAGCAGGTACGCAAATAATGGCGTATATCGCCCGGTAAAATCTGTGGTTATCTACGAAAAACCGGAGGGGAGGGCGGATGTCGCACACCCCTCTCCAGGGCGCATGTTAGCACGCACAACGGAGGGGGGGGCGACCGCCGATCGTCCTGTTTTTAGACTATATCTCATAAACGAGCTGAGTATGTAAATCTTGCGATTTTGTGTTCACCCGTTCCGTCTCGGGGTGCCTTCAACCGCCCCCCTCAGGTTTTTCGCGGATAGTGGACGAAGGGCACGCGGCAGCGCACCCAAATTTGGTGTACCTTTTCCAGCATCAATTTGGCATGCTGTTTCAAAATTTTGAAGTCAGGTCATCTAGGGTCAACGAGTTAGTCAGGGTAAAGTGAGGTCACCTCCAAAAAATTTCAACCAGTCGTCACGCTTTAACGGATACAAATATTTTAATGAAACTTTCAGCGTTTGCTTATCTTTAGGGATGCAACAAAACGTACGAGTGGATTTGTATTTCGTTTATGACTACATATAAATTTTGCATATTTGCAAATTGCAGTTCAAATAGAAGATTCTGGCTAAAGTATGCATTTTTTATTAGGCAAGGTGACTTCCAACAAAGTTTGTCGGTCTGCTCTACCCATTGAAAAAGGAAAATTGAAGAAAACTTGAAAACTCAAAATTTTGAAATTTCAACAAGAAAATGGGGGGAGGGGCAAAAGAATGTATGGCTCTGGTCGATTTAGCTGTCCTTTTCTCTCACCAAATACATTTTTCTCACATATCCCCCAAAATGAACTCCGCAGAGCCAAAAACATAATGTAAGTCGTGGAAAGTAGTGAAAATCTAGCCCCCTGGTGAGGTCACTTTTGGGGGGAAATTGTTTTGTGGGTGGGTCCGGACCCTACTCGTCGAGCGCTTTCCGATGACACCCCTTTCGTTTTCGTGCGACGCGTAGTTGGGATTTTTAGAGGGGGGTTGCTATCCCCCCCCCGAGACGGTGTGTCAGGATCAGACCGGAGAGGCGGCGCGGGTTAAAAAATTATAGCCAAAACGTACAATTTCAGAATTTTCGAATTTTGTTTTTTGAAGACGTCATTTTTTTTGCACTTTGTAGTTTTATCTAAACTAACATCAACATTGCAGACAAACTATGGACTTTTGTATAATGCTAAGTTGACTTAGAACGTCATATTTTTGGTTCGTATACCTATTTCAAAAATAAAAATTCAAAATTGCAATATTTTAAAAATCCACAATTTTGAAAATCAAAAATTAAATTTTACAAAAATAGTTTTTGGTTTGATTTTTTTAGAAGATGTAAAAATAGCTAATTGTAAGGTATGCCGAATTTCAGCGTCCTGCCACGTGCCCGTTTTCACGCTGTCGCGGGAAAACTTTGGTGGGGTAGGTAGCTACCCCCCTCGGCTGTGAAAGGATTAAGTTCAAATCCTAGCGTAAAAACTACGGAAGTACTTTCGACTGAAATTTGTTCGACCTATCCGATACAGTTTTCAGATTCGTTCTATCTTGCTTGTTTCGTGAGATACCTGGGGGGGGTGAGTAGGTATCTACCCCCGCCCAGCCTGGCGAAGGTGGCTCAGACCACCAGCCGTGCGAGGGTTAAAGGCCCCCCGAATCAAATTGATTTCGAATCAGCCTTATCATTTAAAGCTCATTCTTGCGGGGCTCACTTTGAAATAGGAAGTGCCGGTGTATTGCATAGTGCGCATGACACTATAAAGTACACCCATGTGTGGCGACACCACTCCGAGACCCACCGCCGGAACGACATTGGTGCTGATCGTGACATCACCTCAGTCTGTCCCCAGCGCTAACCTGACGCCACCTTGCCCCTGGTGCTGACCTTGACATCGCCCGAGTGGACCGCCAGGTGGAGCGGCAGACTGCCGTCGGCGTCCGGCTGCTGGATCAGGCTGGTCTTGTGCTGCTCATCCCACTCGACGAGCACCCGCATGGCGTCCAGACTGGCCCGACGAGCCGCCTCGTGCATCGGTATGAAGCCGTTCCGACACACGTGGTCCGGCCGCATGCCGAAGTCGTTCAGCTGAGGCCGAGAGTGTGCTCGCTCAGGCATCAGGGCGGGTGATCCAATCGCCGGGCTAGGACACTATTCCGGCCTTTGGGTAAGGCATTATTCCGACCGTCGGGAAAATGCACCATTTCGAAGACCACGTGATGACTCTAATCTGTACTACCCATGAGGTACAGATTTATACATTTTTAGAAATAGAATGTCCATGGGAATCCAAATCGATGGAAGTTTTTTTCTCCTCGAGAAATATTCCAGCGCGTGGAAATTAATACAAGCATCAGGGTAACAATACTCACCTACTTCCGGAGGCAGCGTATTTAGCCATCCATCAGGATAGGACACTGACATGTCATCATGTTGGACGGCTTGTTCAACTGCATCGCAACTGGAGCGCTCGTTCAGCATGTTAGGACACCGCTCAGCTGACAGATACACCAGCTTACACTCCGGGGCAGGATGGAAGGATACCACTCAGCTGACAGATACATGAGCTTCCACAACCGGGGCAGGATGGAAGGGCACCAATCAGCTGACAGACACACAAGCCCCTGGATCAGCCGATGCTGGCTAATACGGCTCACCAGGGTGGTAGGATACCGCTCAGCTGACAGAAAGGCGAGCCTCCACGGCCGGCGCCAGGAGACGCCGACTGGTGCCGCTCACCAGGATGCGCGCGCACTCTGCCCGGTTGAACACGGCGGCGATGTGTAGCGCGTCGCTGCCGTGTTCGGTCAGCTGGGTGCAGTCGACCAGGTGGCGGTAGGTGAGCAGCAGCCGCAGCACGTCGGGACGGTCGGCCGACACCGCCAGGTGGAACGGCGACTGCTGCCACGAGTTGAGCGTGTCCAGCGCGGCGCCGCTGCCGCACACGAGCGAGGTCGACGGGTCACAGGGAGGTAGCAGGTCACAGACGAGGTCACGGGTCACAGGAGGTGGCAAGTCGTAGACGGAGTTACGGGTCACAGGGAGGTGGCAGGTCATATGCGGGATCACGGGTCACAGGGAGGTGGTAGGTCACAGACGAGGTCACAGGTCACAGGAGGTGGCAGGTCATAGACGGGGTCACGGGTCACAAGAGGTGGCAGATCACAGACGGAGTCACGAGTCACATGAGGTGGTGGCAGCTTACATGCGGTAGTGGCAGATCATAGGGAGGTGACAGGCCACAGGAGATGGTAGGTCACATACAAGGTGACGGGTCACAGGAGGTCACAGGTTTGAGGTGGTCACGGTAGCAGTTGGCACATGCGGTAGTGGCAGGTCACAAGGAGGTTGCAGGTCACAGACGGGGTCACGGATCACAGGAGGTGGTGGCAGATCATAGGAAGTGGTGGCAGACCCCAGGAAGTGGTCAATTAACAACCAAGGGAAAATCGAGTGTAAAATTTGAAAATCAATGGTTCAAGAAAATCGTGAATGCATTGTCTTTCACGAATCGCAATCTCATACATTTAGGACAAAATAGTCATGAAACCCTTTGAAAAATACACTGTCACTTTTATGTTTAGGAATTGTATTTTGTCACCCCGTAACAGTTTCGGAATCTGGAAAAATTTCCCCATTCCAAAGATACAGGAGTTTTAAAAAGATCAGTTTGTGGCATGCCACATATTCGCGTTCTCATACAGGGCAATCCGATGATCAGAGATCTACAAGTCTCATCATCGTGCTCGTGGCCTAAGATAAAATATATATATATATATATAAACAAAATCTAAGGCGGGGATGGGGGTGCTGAATTGTACCCCACACCGGTTGAGTTGACGTGGCTCGACTACGACGTCCGAAGCCATAGCTCAGGCAGTATACACTGTCAGGCACTCCGGGGCGATCACAGAGGACCGCGGCAGTCGGCACAGCGGTACGGCTCGTGCCTGGTCCAGACCACTGCCATGGTCTGGGCTCACCAGTCGATCAGGATGCTGACCGCGTCCAGCGACGAGCTCTCCACGGCCACGTGGAGTGGCGTCTGACCTTGGTTGTCCTTGCCGAATATGTCTGGAAAGTCGAGCAGGCTATCAACAGAAGGTGGTGCGGCGCCTGCGCGCGATAGTGCGTTGCGTAGCCGTACAAACTCGGAGCCAAAGCCGGCGGGGTTGTTTCGAGAGTGAACGTGCCGAACGTACGGGTGGACACGACATCTGAACGATTCGGCGCGTCAGCGTGGACGGGTGAACTTGAGCCGACACACCCGGCACTTGGATGGGGGCAGACGTGACTTCGGAGTCGACAGGCATGACCCTGCACAAATGCCCAGCCTTCGCACTGCGGCACCTTCCGCTCAATCGAAAGCTTCAGGTGTGCACGCTTAACACGCTCACCAAGGAGGATTGGGAGAGGCGGAATCCGGCCAACCATCCTACTTTTCGACGATATCTCATAAACACTGACGGGGGTATTGTAATTGAATCTTGTGACTTCATTTACAATTTATAAGAGCATTCCACGAAACGAAAAATTTGAAACCTGTTGGTTAATGTACGAACTGTGAAATCGCAAAATCCACCGACCGCCTGGCTGCCGAGCGTTCCAGGTCACAACAGTTTCATCGGTCCATGGCTTCGGACAAGCCACACATGGGCTCGACGGTGCCACGGAGCCATGCATGGCTCGACGGTGCGGTGTGGCGGCCGATCTTCACCTCATTTTACCCTGGAGGCATTCATACGTGGCCATGAAATTTGCACTGAAGCGGGTTCATTACAGCTACAACACATCCACAAATTATGGGCTTCTAGCTTCAGTAGATTTCGAGATCTTAGGTGAGGGAATCCGCCCCCACCCGGTGAGCGCTATGCGAGGGGGCCCTCAGCCGCGCGTGATAAGGGCACCGTTCTCAGCTGAAGTGGAGTGCTGTGGGTGGGATACACTCCGCTCAATCGTCCTCAACACAATCCCCTTGTAAAGGTGGACCGACCATCATGATGAAAGAACACAGGAAAAATCTTGGACGAAGCATGATTTGAGTTCCATACTATGCATGCATGTTGCGTAGAGGTCGTTCACGGCGCAAGCTGAAAATATTGGTACCTCTTCTGAGCCGATTACAAACGAAAACAATATCGCCCGAATTTGCAGTGGCACATGTGCAAACTGGCGTACAATATCTGATGGTTCATGCCCAGGGAGCCCCAACTGTAGAGGTTTAACACTGCAAGCACACTCTCAGCTCGGCAAGTCCTGAGTGGATATTTACCTCCACCCACCGACAGTATGTACTGGAGAATCTCCGTCTTGTTGTTGGACGCTGCGTAGTGCGCGGCGCCTCGGCCGCGCTGTTCGTCACGGAAGTCGAGCCTTTTCGGGTCCTCCAGGTAGAGCTTTTGAAAGCTCTTCAGATTTCCCGATGCGGCGGACTGACGGACGGTGCGCCACCCGCATTAGCACATGCACTGACAGGTGGGTTCGCCCACGTCACTCAATGGCGTTCTGACGGGCGAATACACCTCGTATCAGCGTACTGGCAGGTGGGTTCGCCGACGTCACTCAATGGCGGTCTGACGGGCGAATACTTATCAATGTAATAACAGGTGGGTTCACCGACGTCACTCATCGGCGGACTGACGGCGAATATGTATCAACGTGCCGACAGGTGCGTCCACTCATCGGTGGTATGATGTGTGGTGGAGGAGAAATTAAGTGGATACGCTGAAATACCCCACCTGCACAACATTTCAATAAGCACCCTGACAATGCAAAATGTGCTCAAATTGTGCTGGAGAGGGTGAGGCGAAGAGACGAAGAAATTCCACTTCAAGCACGGTCTCAATGGCGAAAACAATTGTGCGTTTTCCAGGATAGGTGGGGGAATAATTATCCGGGTGGTTCCGCCAACGATCTGTTGATTTTATTTCAAGCTCATTGGAATATCAGCCACATAGACCTACCGTTAATGTATAAAGGTGCCAGTATGTCAGTATGTAAAATACCTGACATTGCATAATTACCGAAAGGGATACTCATGCATTTCAGAACAACCTGGTCAAGAACTGGACAACATGCAAATGTGCTTCAAGGACGACTTTCCCTGGAAAAGAGTGTAACAAATTAACATTTTCGGAGGCCAGCACCTCAACGAGGCTTAAATTTACACATTTCCCGTTAGATGCAATCTTTAGAGTATCACACCAACACCACGAGGCTCTAAATCCCGCCTAAATTGACAACTAGAAATCAGTCTTCAATTTAAATTACATTCTGAAGCGGAAGAATCACATCCCGCAACGATCAGTCATTCCTGTTCGCGTGCCGGAAAGCACATATGCTACGCGATGCAGCCTGCGATCAAACGACAGATGTGCCTCGCCCTCTGTCGGCAGTGCCGAGCACACCACACGGTAGGGTAGGTAGATGCTCGATCCAAGCATCACCTAGTTCAAGAGCTCGATAAGCGTACATGTCAGTTGCGCGTGACAACGCAGCCGCACACCCTGCTGTGAGCATGACAACGCAGCGCGCATCCTGCTAGGAGCCTCATAACGCCCCGCGCACTTTTTATGAAAATGTTGTTTAGTCAGGTG
Organism: Imbricaverruca yamaguchii; assembly: GCA_034440575.1. Lineage (NCBI taxonomy): Eukaryota > Metazoa > Arthropoda > Thecostraca > Neoverrucidae > Imbricaverruca > Imbricaverruca yamaguchii. The sequence goes on from JAOTOL010001539.1 coordinate 372,432, forward strand.
TCTGTGCCTAGTAAAGCGGCATCGCAGTGCACTCACCCGCAATATTCGGTATGGGCTCCTGGCCACGAGGCACACATTGCCGCCGCCACCTTCGGTACCGTCGGACGGCGGCTGCTCTATGGACTTTTCAGATCGAACCCGCATCATGGTGCGCCACTTATACATAATGTTCTTCTTCTGCTGGAAGCAAAATGCCAATAGCTGTGATCTTCAGCCACAGCCACACACCATGTCCCACCACACCCCCGACCACAGCTTCAGCCACAGCCACACACCATGTCCCACCACACCCCCGACCACAGCTTCAGCCACAGCCACACACCATGTCCCATCACATACCCGACCACAGCTTCAGCCACAGCCACACACCATGTCCCACCACATACCCGACCACGACTTCAGCCACAGCCACACACCATGTCCCACCACACCCCCGACCACGGCTTCAGCCACAGCCACACACCATGTCCCACCACACCCCCGACCACGGCTTCAGCCACAGCCACACACCATGTCCCATCACATACCCGACCACGACTTCAGCCACAGCCACACACCATGTCCCACCACATACCCGACCACGGCTTCAGCCACAGCCACACACCATGTCCCACCACATACCCGACCACGGCTTCAGCCACAGCCACACACCATGTCCCACCACATACCCGACCACGGCTTCAGCCACAGCCACACACCATGTCCCACCACACCCCCGACCACGGCTTCAGCCACAGCCACACACCATGTCCCACCACACCCCCGACCACGGCTTCAGCCACAGCCACACACCATGTCCCACCACACCCCCGACCACGACTTCAGCCACAGCCACACACCATGTCCCACCACACACCCGACCACGGCTTCAGCCACAGCCACACACCATGTCCCACCACACCCCCGACCACGGCTTCAGCCACAGCCACACACCATGTCCCATCACATCCCCGACCACAGTTTTTCCATCCTATTTTCTCCACTTCTTTGGTGACATACTATCAGAATGATCAGAGCAATCCGTGGATGCTTTTGTCCAATAACAAAGAACCAGCATGTCACTTTGAATTACCTGCCAATACCAAGTATTGCTAATGATGCCGTGACAAATTTTCCGTTTATGTATCAGGACTGGTCACGAGATAGAGCTTTGTCGGGTTATATATCGTGACACCAAAACACCTGCTCGCAGGCATTCTAAGCTCGCTTGCAAGATTTAAGGATAAAATAAACTTTTACAACTAGTGGCGAAGCGTTTTATTAGGCTTGTTTTTGGAACTTCTAAGGAATTCCCGAGGGAAGTATGGGAAGTGATTTGCATTGAATGACGATGTTTATGTCAGCATCCTTCCCGGAAGCTGTTTTATCAGGTGCAGCATGTCACGATGTTCGCCCATTTGTCACTTTGGTGCCAAACTTCCGAAATCAGAGGAAAGCACCAGTTATCCGGAATTTTATCATGACTGACATAGGATGCTTGCTCATAGAGCGTGCTCGTGATTGGTCACAGATATGGTCGTGACCTGGGGGGTTTTCCTACGCAGTTTTAACGCAATGAAGAATGTAAGACGGCCTGAAACGGGGAGGGGAATGAGTGTGCTTTGAAGCGTGCGGAACTATATAGTTCAATTGTGCCGTCTTTAAAGCGAGTGGATTTCTCAAATAAGTTCAGAGGAAGCGTACATTTACGCAAGCTAAAGGAGTTTTACGTTATGGTGGCATTAAATAACGAGAAAGACAACAAATGGATAGTGTAATCGGTAGACCTGGCGTTGTAATCAAGAAGGATCCAAGTAGGTTAGGCTGAGCTGGGCCTAGATTCCTGGGTCCTGCGGAATCCCCTCGCTTGGCGTCAGGATGTTCGAAGGTAGAAAATACATGTAATTACATGCATATTACTCATTTTGCCATCCACTGATACATTCTGGATTATGAAAGCCTTCTCTAGTCATATATAGACAGCAATAAGCTTACTTCATTCACGCTAGAATATGGCTAGTGCACGTACCAAACCGATAAAAGAACATGTGTCTCTCAATATGTTGTTCATGTTAATTCTTCCTTGGTTTTTCGTACATAACTCAAAATTTTACCGGTCGATATACACCATTTTTGCGTACCTGCTTAGAAGTGACTGGCGCGTTGGTTAAAGGAAGATCGGCGAAAATTTGTCGAGGACCATTAAAGTACAATTTTATCGTAGCGCCAGACCATAAAAATTGGCGATGATGCGCTTCCCGTATATTGGCAGATGGGAAGTGTTCTTGGCAACTTGTTTTATGTACATTGTTATGCTATATAGTTTCCAGGTCATGCTAGGTCACCGAGGTCAGGTCAGGTCAAGTTCATGACAGGCTAATGGAACCAAACTCGGTCAACTTGAATGCAGCCATAAATGCAAATGACTGTCGTGCGATTGATGTCACTTTGCACGTTACTCCCTACACATCCTGAAAACTACTATGTGTCATTGTGTACCTAAGCGTTCCCATACTGTATGCATGTACTTCACTGCTTTCTTCGCGAAGCCAATTGCACCGGTCCGCCCAACGGATCAGTCGGGCAGGCGGCCCTGTTCCGGTAACTGCGTAACCGATTACGCAGGTCGCATGAGTCCCCGATAATGACAAATATTTGATTTTCATCAATCAAATGTGTTAGTGCTTGTTGTAGCATGTAAGGCACGTACACAGAAGGTGAACTCGGCAAGCTTGAAATGACCCTCCTTGCAAGGATATGCGTTCATGAAACGCTGGTGTTAAATTATATTTCGGGTACGGCCCATGCTCACATATAAACCAATATCAGAATGTGGTCTGCTAGCACGTTGCATATTGGAATATTAGTTTATATGTAATAATGGGGCGTGCCCGAAATACATAATATAGGTATTTCTTAAATTATCATGCATGTGTGGAAGGCCATTTAAAACTAGACGAGTTCAACTACCCTCTGCTTTTCATAAAACGACCAGCACATTGCTTCAAGCATGCCCATTTGGGATATTTTCAGATTACAGAACGTGTGTATTGCTACTGAAAACAAGCCATTTTAGTTATTTTAAAAAAAACTGTGGCATGAACATTTCAGCCCGATGGTTGAACTCAGCGCAAATGAACCCATGGCCTTCACCAGCGCCAACCACTGCTGTTTTTGCTTGTGTAGCCAGATTTGCTCTCCGTTCAACCGCACGTGTGTGGACAGGAAACGGCGGAGGCCTGTGCACGGTAACATTGACACAACCAGCTGACCCTCGCTGGTGCTGGCTGCCAGCGGAGCTTCTGTTATGGCCTCCAGTGAGGCTGACAATGACCAATACAATAGCCTCGACTTTAGTTATGGCGTCCAGTGACTGATAAAACAGCTTCGTACAATCATTGGCGCCGAGGCTGAACTGGGATAATTCACTTTACCACAGGTTTCTCCGGTTTCTCCGATTCCGGCTTGGTCGTCATGCCTTCTTCGGCCGTCTCCTCCTGGTTCTGGTCCGCACCCCAGGCCAGTCTGACCACGCGGCCGAGAAACGTCGTCAAGGCCATCGTGCCGCCGGCCCGACTTCAGCTGCGCCCTGCTGCTGCGAACAAAAAAAAAATCAGTGACGGTGAAAACAAATATCAGCGCCACAAACGCCAGTGAACAAATGCCATCGACGCAAACGCTAGTGACACAGATGTCAGTGACGGCGGTGACATCGGCAGCGCGACAGCAGGCCTTCATCCAGCCTCGTCGCGTCACGAATTAAAGTTGTATCGTGTCTAGAACCAGGTCCCGACAACTTTCAGGCATCATCTTGTCGTATCTGAGCACGGTAGAGCCGCATAATCGTGGAATAAATTGAGACTGGAACCAATCTCTGGCATCTGCCGCCCAATCTAATCCCAAGGAGCGCTATATGTTCAACTGCTTCAGCTGATAAGATAAGATAGCAGTAACGGCGGAATGGCAGTGGCTCCTAATAGCCGGGTGGAGTGCTACACACTTCATAAAACAAGAACGAGTGACGTATTTTGTGACGTTGTGGCATTAAAAGCAACAAAATACGACACTGAGTCTAGCCCAAACCATCACCCCAGCAAAGTGTCCTGCAAGCACCACTCTTCGTATTTGGGGCGGGGATGGCCGAGTGGTTAAGGTGTCGGGCTATGGGTACCAAAGGTCCCGGGTTCGACTCTAGCGCCACTCAGGACATTTCCCAATCCCGCGGCCCACCGGCGAAACAGTGTGGGCGGCGCCATTAGCCGTGAATGTGCATGAAGTGTGTCGTGAACCAACCAATAAACAAACTCTTCGTATTTAGCATCGCATAGTTGACATCAACAGAAGGTAACATTTCCCTTCACTTCAATGTTTCCATCATCCAATTCAATATCAACCATCATCCAATTTCAACAAGAGTAACAAGTAACACTTGCACAACCTGAAACCGTCACTCTGTCGAGTTATCAGCTGGACGCTCTCAGCCAAATAATGAGCACCGTATGAGCATCGAACCCACATCCCGCAACAGACTCGAGACTGGCCCGAAGCTGTCCCAAGACTGGCTCGAGACCGACCAAAGACATTGTCTCCATTACCGTCAGATCTTCGCTCCGTCAGCATTGAGAAAGAGGTATTACAAAACTATGTACGCTAGATTCAGTACCTCTTAAAGAAACCGAATATGAAACGTCGAGGTTCAGTTTCATAAGCTAACTAATCGGCGGCATGTGAACTAAAGAAGCGAAGCAAGCTACAGACTTCGGATAAATGCTACGTTCCCAGCTGGAAAACGCTTCAACCTTTCACTTTGGAATAGAAGCATATAATTTATGAGTAAAACACATGCACGGATAGCTACTTGCCTTTGGTGCATGATTAGTACCCGAAACATTATTCATCTCCGAGCCATTTGTTTCCTAAATAGATCCATAATATTCTTTCTCCACGAAATTAATATCAGAAGCAAGCTTCACTTCAATAAGGTGACAACGTTCTGAACCGGAGTCGTGCTGTACCCTGAGTTCTGTCTAATGCAAAACTACTTATTTGCTAAGCTGGGTCGAGAGAGAGAGAGAGAGAGAGAGAGAGAGAGAGAGAGAGAGAGAGAGAGAGAGAGAGAGAGAGAGAGAGAGAGAGAGAGAGAGAGAGAGAGAGAGAGAGAGAGAGAGAGAGAGAGAGAGAGAGAGAGAGAGAGAGAGAGAGAGAGAGAGTGAGAGAGAAAAAAGGTTCAGGTTTGACTCCTGCCTCTTTTGGTGAAGTGGCCAGCACTGGTTGTTTCACAGACAAGAAAGTGCTGCTTCACGTTTTATCATGACCTGTCCGAAGGAAAAGACCAACACAATATTAAATTAGTTATTCTAGGAACTTATAGTGTGGAAATACAAGAAACGTTTATCTTTGAGTAAAGCAACTATGCTTTTGTAGATAAGTACCAGATCACAAGTCTTATGTTCCGAAATGAATGGTAATTACGGTTCAGTTACGGCGTTGAACTTTATTTTCTGATCAAATTTCTAGTTATCCATCGGATCGCATCACGTACCAACCATCAGAAGTTCCGAAAATGCTCCAAAATCTGGGTATGAAGAATACGAAACGTCAGACACGAATGCAATACCGTCCTGGACGTCATTGCAAGCTCGTGCAGAATAATCAGCAAGGTGAAGCATAATCCGGGAGACACCGTGTTTTACATAGGCGTGCTCATGTGCAATATGACATTTCATTCTGAGAAACATTTACAATAGATATGCAGAAGATTGGCACAAGTTTGCCTGCAAAAGTCAAATTTGAAACGTTTATTTACAAATGGATATTTACGCACCCACGGCACATTGTACGCGCAGGCACAGCTTAGAAAATACTTTTATTTGATGCGCACAGTATGTCAAACAGCTTGTCATACAGAGCGCCCGTCGTCACTGCAGCATCGTACACAGCAATGCGAACGTAACAGAACGTAATGAAATCACTCCGAATCGATTCAGCCCATACTCTAATCACAGTGCAGCTTCAGGTTATGTTCCGGGGGCGGTGGGCCCTGGATTATTCAGTTTACGGTTTTGGACGGGAAAAAATGATCTAAAGCGACATTGACCATTTGCGGAACTTCTTAAGCTTTTCTTGTCCTTGAAAAACTACGCCGTCGTCAAAGACGGTTTTGACCGACCGACAAGTTCGGTCTAAAATCGATTAACCAGACATCGAACTCATCCCACCGCTCATCATGCCACTCTGAACGGCGGCTACACTGGACCTACTCACCCGACTGTGGCGGGCGACGGGCCGACTATGGCGGGCAGCGGGCCGACTATGGCGGGCGGCGGGCCGACTGTGGCGGGCGGCGGGCCGACTGTGGTGGGCGGCGGGCCGACTGTGGTGGGCGGCGGGCCGACTGTGGCGGGCCGCGGGCCGACTGTGGCGGGCGGCGGGCCGGCGGGCCGACTATGGCGGGCGACGGGCCGACTGTGGCGGGCAGCGGGCCGACCGTGGTGGGCGTCGGGCCGACTGTGGCGGGCGTCCGGCCGACTGTGGTGGGCGGCGGGCCGACTGTGGTGGGCGGCGGGCCGACTGTGGTGGGCGGCGGACTGTGGCGGCGGGCCGACTGTGGTGGGCCGTGGGCCGACTGTGGTGGGCAGCGGGCCGACTGTGGCGGGCCGACTGTGGCGGGCGGCGGGCCGACTGTGGCGGGCAGGGGCCGACTGTGGTGGGCGGCGGGCCGACTGTGGTGGGCGGCGGGCCGACTGTGGTGGGCGGCGGGCCGACTGTGCGGCGGGCCGACTGTGGTGGGCGGCGGGCCGACTGTGGTGGGCGGCGGGCCGACTGTGGCGGGCGGCGGGCCGACTGTGGCGGGCGGCGGGCCGGTGGGCGGCGGGCCGACTGTGCGTGGTGCGGCGGGCCGACTGTGGTGGGCGGCGGGCCGACTGTGGCGGGCGGGGCCGACTGTGGTGGGCGGGCGGGCCGACTGTGGTGGGCGGCGGGCCGACTGTGGCGGGCGGCGGGCCGACTGTGGTGGGCGGCGGGCCGACTGTGGCGGGCGGCGGGCCGACTGTGGTGGGCGGCGGGCCGACTGTGGTGGGCGGCGGGCCGACTGTGGTGGGCGGCGGGCCGACTGTGGCGGGCAGCGGGCCGACTATGACGGGAAGCTGGCCGACTGGCCACGCGCCGTACCTCGACCTGCACCGACGGACACCTCAGCCGCCGACCGCGTCGATTCTCCGACGACGACCCGTCGACCAGGAGGGGGTGGCCGTGCGCTGGCCGACTGCACTCCAGGCCCAGCCGCAGATGACTGTCGCCGGTCTACCGACCGGCCTGGCTGACCACTGCGTAGGCGCGAAGTCTGTCACGCGGACGGCGCACAGTCGCCACACCGGCCCACATAATACCCGTGCGTCTGACATGCGCCGACACATTCGCAATCAAATTATTGGCATCAAGCGTCGTACGCGTTGATATTTGAACACTTAGAAGGAATTAGTGTTGCGCAAGGCATTAATTTGCGGCGACAAAGCCGGTAATCGCATTGAGTTTTTGAAACCTTGACCCTCAAAAATGCGGTCAATGTGCTGTCACGCAATTATCAAAGTGACGCCCATACGTGCACCAGGACTTGCCACCTTTCAAATCGGTCCGGATGATCAAATGGAACTGGCTGATCGATGGCCATTCACACTTCCGTTGACGTCAAGTGGATCGAGCAGCCGTTCGGTGCGTCATACAATAGCATGCAGGTCCAGTCATCTAAAACAGGCAACACAAAAGGCAACAGGCTCATCCAAAAAAGCAACTTGAGAGACGTCATCCTCGGATGCATTGATCTTTGGGGACCGCTTAGGAGGGGAAAGACGTGCATGATTCCACCGCAATCTCCATAAGCATATGAATTACGAAACCATGCAGTGAAAGGAGGACAAAGCTGGACAGCGGAGCAACATTGGATCTTGCAATTACCCTTTGATTACCATTGAGGCCTGGCATAACTTTCACTACTTAGCACGCGCCCTGGAGGGCCCCTAAAAATTACGCGCACTGGAGTAGGGGAGGGGACGATTCCATTAAGTCTCGCTTATTAAGCTGTATTGGTTGGTTTGGTTTACACACGACCGTTGTCTCCCACTGCCGTCGAAGAATAGCGACAGGTTAGACTCAACTCACCCCATTAAGATACTCGACTCCTATTAAAGCTAGAGTAACGAAATTATCCGGGTAGATGGATACGGCAGTGAACTATATTGTGTGCAACTTCATGACCTTAGGTTTATTTGGTTGTTTGTTTATTCATTTAGCACATCATAGCACACATAGCATGAACAATTTTGCGATTGACACAAAAGACCAAAATGATCTTAATTCGAGGTGCCTCTCGCAACAACGTTTCCATCCAATAAAACTTGACCACCGACACGGTGCGGCAATCGCCGCCCGCCCCACCAGCACGCCCCATCGGCACAAAGTATGCACACATGTGTGGTACTCATACTGCACCCGCACCCGGCAGCACCTGGTTAGTTCTGTATGTTAATTTTTTGTGTTAAAGCGTTTTGTGTTGATAAGAAACGTCTGAAATGCTAAGGCTACACACAGCTGAAGGTTCTTACCGAGACCATTTCCAAAAATGAGCGTTTGTAAAATCTTCTTTTCGGTTAAGTTAGTGAACATATCTGTCGTGTTTCTGAGTTTGGTAAATATAATATTTATATGGTAAGCATAAAGAGGACAGTGAAATATGAAGTGAATTGCATCTTGTTTGGAATAGCCGCATGAGCATGATGGGTCATGTAGAGGATTGACGACAAATGTGTCTGCGTTTAGTTCAGTGAGGCCCATCCTGAACCTTGTATGCAGCGTGTTGCCTGGTTTCGTACCAAGCCAATAATATTGTGACGGTATGGTGGCACCTGTGCGACCCATAATTACCCTCTTTAATTTATTAATGTTTCGTTCATGCCTCAGATTTTCAGGAAGATTGCTCCACACCTTTGTTGTGGCCAGGAAAAGCGATTTTTGAAACAAGGCGATTCTATTTAGCGGGACTGTCAGTGTAGTTTAATTTCTGAGACGCCTTTCTGTAACTGTATGCCGTGGTTCTGTATAAGTAGTTACAGGTTGGTTCTGTAACTAGTTTTCTAATATAAGTTGGACCTGCGTGCTTGATTTTGTGGAACAAAATAAGTTTATGAATTTCTCGCCGTGTTTTTAGCTCATCCAATCCCATTTCCGATATATTTTTTTCATGATGATGTTCTATATAGTGCACCCGTGATTAATCTAGTTGCTCTTTTTTGTAATTTCTCAAGTCTGATTGCATCCGATATTGTTATATGTCCGTCATATATAGTATCCGCATAGTCAAACAGAGGCCGAAGGTACATTTTATAGAAGTTGCAGAGGATTTGTTTGGGAATCTTACTTGCAACAGGATTAAAGGCCAAATGAGGCCGCATATTTCACAATTCGCTTGTTTTGTGCGGCATTTGCTTGTCATATATATATATATATATATATATATATATATATATATATATATATATATATATATATATATATATATATATATATATATATATGGATCGCTGTGATTGCTTAAATGCTCCAAAATGGGCATCAATGATGTTTTTGCCATGCCTTATGATGCAATACAGATGCTAGGTCTGGCATTTGACCCGTACCTATATAACGACACTTAATTAGGTCAGTTACCTGTTCCAGTTACCGGAGCCTGGCCGCCCGCCCAACTGCTCCGTCGGGCGGCTCGACACAAACCGCCTCGAGAAAAAAGGGGGGATTTCATGAATGGGGTACGGAAACGCTTGGGTACACAACGAAAGCAGTAGTTTTCAGGATGTGTAGGGAGTAATATGCAAAATGACATCAACCATCAATCGCATGGATGTCATTTGCATTCATGACAACATTCCAGTCGACCAGATTTGCTTCCATTCACCTGTATGAACTTTATCTGACTTGGCCCCGGTGACCCAATATGACTTTGGAACTCACGCATAGAATACACACATGAAGTCGCTAATGTTGCCAAAACACTTGTTTTACTGGTATACGAAGCGCATATCGCCGATTTTGTGGTCTGGCGTTACGAAATGTTTTTAATTTAACGGCATCTAACTAAATTTTCTTTCTTTGGATTTTAAAAGGAAAAGGATTTAAAAGTTTTAAAAAAAATGGGGGGGGGCGAATAAAAAAAAAAAATTAAAACAAAAACCAAAAACCCCAAACAGGTAAAAAGGAAAAAAAAAAACCAAACACCCCCCCCCCCCCCCCCCCCCCCCCCAAACCCCCCCCCCCCCACCAAAACAACCCCCCAAAAACACCCCCAAAAAAAAAAAAAAAAAAAAAAATAAAAACCAAAAAAAAAACCAAAAAAAAAAAACACCCCCCAAACCAACCCCCCCCCCCCCAAACAAAAAAAAAAAAAAAAAAAAAAAAAAAAAAAAAAAAAAAAAAAAAAAAAAAAAAAAAAAAAAAAAAAAAATAAAAAAAACAAAAAAAAAAAAAAAAAAAAAAAAAAAAAAAAAAAAAAAAAAAAAAAAAAAAAAAAAAAACTGTCATTATACTGGGAGTGTTTAAATGACAGGGATACATGATTCGCTAAGTGATTGCTATCAGCGTAAGCGGAGAAGTTCGGGATGTCCTCGCCAACAGCTAAATGGCGGGTTTCATCAATGATGTTTTTGCAACCATGCCTTATGATGCAATACAGATGCTAGGTCCCCATCCCTATATGCTAGTATCCCATCCCTTCAAACTTCAGTTGATACAGAGGCGTCGACGTCAGAATCCAGCCTTCACCATGCCGGATGGATGCCCCCTCCACGCTTTAGTATCGATGCACCGAGTCATCATCTAAGCCTCGCTATCCCAGAGGGTTGGCACCTTCCGAGCTTTGTTGATATTGTTGTTAATATCGAAGCGTGGACGTCAGCATCTAACCCGTGCCACCCCAGAGGAATGCCACCTTTCAAGCTTTTTTTTTTCAAGTTAATAACGAAGTGTCGATGTCAGTACCTAACCCTCGTTATCCCAGCGGGATGCCACCCACAAAGTTTTAGTTAATAGCGGTGTCCACGTCAGTACGTAACCCTCGCCTTCCAAAAATGATGTCACTCTCCGAGCTTTAGTTCATAGCGAAGTGTCGACCTCAGTACCTAACCCTCCCCCACCCCACCCCAGCTTATGCGCCATCGTTTGGCATGGCTGATGGTGTACCCCTTACGAATCCTAATGCAAAAAGTTCTGCTGAGGTCAGGTCATGTCACCGAGAAATGACGTAATTTTGGAGACATGGCTTGACAATTATCTTCTTGCAACTGAAAACGTAGTATTTTTTTTTTTAATACGGTTAACATGCTCAAACGATAGCCACGTTTGACGGTGCAAGTGACTCAGCGGCCGTTGCCATGGACACCGAGATGATGTCTGTCGTCGGACGCCACCTTCCCTGTGATTGGTCCGCTCGTATCACCGACGTCCAATTGCTAAATGCCAGCGCGGACCAACGCCGAATGCGACGCACGACTGCCGAACGTGAATGCACACCTAAATAGGTTATAAGTATTGTCAAAATGCGTCCACTCCCACCAAAATTGTAGCTGGCTAATTGTGTCCGTGGTATACCGCTGGAGGTGACGAAATCGTACCGAGGACAAGTAACTGTCGCACTAGAAAACATGCATAAAACCAGCGAGAGTCGCGCTTTGAATTGTCACGTTGGCATGGAATGACCCGGTCCCATCTACCCCATCAAAATTGACCCGCTTGTCACCGAGAGTCCTCTAGGTCACACATCGCTCGCCAGCAAGACCAACCAAGAATGCGCGAAAATGTCACACAGAGGTCCGTGCGGAGGTCGGTGAGCCGTCGAAGAAGAAAATATGTACTGGCAACATGTTTATTCATCTACTATAGAGTGCGATGCAAAAGAGAACTAATGAGTATTCTTTGTATTCTAAAACAATCGTCTCTGTACAGCATCCACCAGCGCTCCCAAAATATAGTAACATATCTCTGAAACAAAGGAGACGTACCTCCCCATTTCCAACCAGACGTACTTGTTCTATATTCGATAATCCCTCCTTCGCGACCTGCCAGGCGGCAGAGAAGCACAACTGGTCGATTGGACACATGCAGCTTCTCAGTTCGCGTAACGACCGATCACGAGGCTCAATGGCCCTCCAGTTACCAGCAATGACAACTTTGTAATACTGACAAACAATCTTCACTGGGCGGCCGAACCGGGAGCCCGGGTTGTGTCGATATAAAAAAAGATCAGAAATGGAGGTTTTTAGGCCTCGGCCGTTCCATCGTAAAATCGCTGTAGAAGAAGTCAGCTAAACGTGGTGACATTTATTGACTAACATATTTTATTGTTGACTAAGATGACAGAGTGGCTAACTTCGTAGCCACTACTGCATGTATGGCCCTGATTGGGCCCGTGACCTCGCCCTGGGGCATCCTCCATCGGTCGGACAACCTTGCCAGGGTGGAGCTCGCTCCGTTGGGAGCCTCAGCCTGGGAATCTCCGTTGGGAGATCCCAGCTGGGGAACTCCGTTGCAACGTTTCATTCGGGATCTCCGTTGGGAGGCTCCAGCTGTGTGATCTCCGCTTGGAGACCCCCAGCTGGGAGATCTCCGTTGAGAGGCTCCAGCTGTGTGATCTCCGCTTGGAAGCCCCAGCTGGGAGATCTCCGTTGAGAGGCTCCAGCTGCAGGACATCCGTCGTGAGACTCCAGTTGGGAGATCGATGATGAGAGTCCTGGCTGGGTGGCGGCGGCGGGGACTCTCGCTCCACGGCCATCCGCTGGAGCGGCCGGAGATTCTGCGACGGAAATGCTAGCCGGGTGGCTGCGGCATGGCACCGCCTCTGCCCCGTCTGACCCGCCCACCGCCCGGCAGACCTAAGCCACACCACAGACGGCCGCATCAGAGGTGCTCCAGCAGGTCGCCGAACTTGGGCAGCACGAACTCGGGCACCTGGACGGCGTCCTGCGGCCGCTCCGACCTGACCAGACGCTGCAGATCGTCGCTGGTGGTGATGCCCGTCAGGACGGCCAGAGTCCGCAGGCCGCACGCGTTGCCCATGGTGATATCCGTCTTGCAGCTGGCGGACAGCGATCGCACGTCAATGCTCGACACCGCTGACGAGTGCGCCTTCAAGTGCAACAGCGAACGCTTATAACCTGAGCGGGAATGGCCGAATGGTTAAGGTGGTGAGCTCCGGGTACCAAAGGTCCCGGGTTCAACACTCACACAGCTCGGGACATGTTCCAATCCCGCGGCCCACCAGCGAAACAGTGTGGGCTGCGTCATTAGCCGTGGACGCGCATAAAGCGTGCCGTGAATCACCCAATAAACAAACAAACAGGGGGTTTGCCTATTAATTGGCATATGGCGCCATTTTGTGGCAATTACTGTTCTGCAATAGCATGACACTCGTAACTTCACAGAATTTCATTTTGGCCAACACATGCATATGGTACATTTTGAGTTCTGCAACCAAGGATTTGTCAGGACTACGATCAGACGATGTAGCATTTTCTGTGAGGAGCGATTCGAACTAATTGATACACCACATTAAATACATAGTAGGAATTAGCATAGTTGCCGAAAATTACAGTCCTGTACATGGAAGTAATTTTCGAAACACGTTTCCCATTGTAAGGGAAAATTGTGTAAGGGAAGTGTGTAAGCACGCCAATACCATAAATGCACCTGCTTAACATTGCAGTTTCAAGCATAGCATAGTCAGTGTCGGAATACCCCAGGGCTGCTACGCCCAGCAACACAGACACTTTGACAGAGGCTACCAGGGGCGGGGATGGCCGGGTGGTTAAGGTGTCGGGCTATGGGTATCAAAGGTCCCGGGTTCGACTCTAGCGCCACTCAGGACATTTCCCAATCCCGCGGCCCACCGGCGAAACAGTGTGGGCGGCGCCATTAGCCGTGAATATGCATAAAGTGTGTCGTGAACCAACCAATAAACAAACAAGACAGAGGCTACCAAAAATATTGTGGCTGCGGTTAAGATTGGTTCATTTTTTACACCATACAAGCATTGAACACACGTTCCTGTGAGACTTGAAGTGCCGAATTCGTACGAACAATGCGTGGCATTCTTAGCATAGACGGCTAAGAGTAGCCAAGCCACCGCTTCTGGGTGTGGGGTGGGCACCTTCTAACAGGTTACATACCCTGTATCTCTATACCGAATACCTGATCGATGTCAACGAGGTTCTGTCTCCAGTGAACGGCAAGTAGCGACTAGGCTATATTGCTTGAGCCCAGAGACGACTATCGGATCAAAGAACGAGGTCAGATCCGAAGCAGTGCCATCTATCATCAGCACATCAAACCAGAGATTCCCGAGGTTCCGTACGCCAGTGAACGCCAGTCGGCGCGCCGACACCACTCACTTGTCCCCAACCATGACGGTGCGTGCCGGGTCCAGACGGTACTGCTGTCTGAGCGTCTCGAACACCTGGATGGACGGCTTGCCCATCAGGACGGGCTCCCGACACGCGGCCACGCACACGGACGCCACCATTGTTCCGGTCCCTGTGGGCGAGCTCAGCGTCACGTAGCGCCGGGGATCGCGACCAATCTTCACTACAGACACGACCGCCTGTTCAACACCATTTTGGGCCGAGAAAGAGACGCTGGCTTCGGATCGGTACATTCCACTGAAAGTAACACCACAGTTGCTACACAACAAGAGTGAACAACCACAATTATGAATCGATATTGCGGATCTAATTATCTACGACTTCATCGCTAAATCAATGATAAAACACAGCGGAGAAATTCGCCAATTACTAAATTACACCCATTCTAAACATGAGAAGCACCGCACGACCTCCTGAGAAGACCACTAGGAGGAGCTAACCGTTCATCAGCCAATGCATTTGTGCGGTCATTTGATAATGGCTTCCTCTTTTGACACATAACTAATAAAACATAGGCAGGACGGTGCGGCATGCCAGCAAGGTTCTTTCCCATCCTTCCTGAATATGGTTTACTCAGTTATTCGAACTGGTAAGCCAGAACAAACTTGCGCGATCTAATATCTTATATATGAGAAGGGTAGGTGCTGACAACTAGATGGCTGATAGCAATCTGGTTTGAGTTACGGCTACTCGGTTCAACGCTCAACATGCTAGGATACAAATGCGTTTCTAGATAATCTAAAACAATGTCTGTCGACATCACGATATTCACATTCTGTACCCTGTCGACCTCTGTACGGCCCACCATCTCACCAGGACAAACTATATGGTCCATGGGGAAGCGTTCATCCTTGTTGGTGGCGATGAACAAGACGTCCGGCTTCTCCAGGTAGGAGCACGCCTTGAGGATCTTCATGTAGGACAAGTGGCTGTCGAAGCCGACCACGACGGCACCCACTTCTGGGTCCAGCACGATGGAGTCCAGCCGGCCGTCGAACACGTTACCTTCCACCACATCTGGCTGCAGACGGGGTGGGGGCAGCATGAGGGGGCGGAAGGTCGCACGAGACGGCCTTGAACCCTGCGAGCGGTGCTGAGAGGAGATCGGTCCACTGTGGACGTAGCGGTGGGTTATAAAAAAACCACAAACGGTTGCTGGGAGTTACCCCATAGAGGGAGGTGGGCCCACGCTTTTCTCGGTGAGGACGGAGGAGTTCATGAGATGAGAATCAGAAGGCGCTGGCGAGATGTGAACATGTCAGTGGAACTGGCCCACCACTCTCAAAGTGCTGAGAAGCCGTCGACCGCCGGCCAGACAAAGCGAGGGGAGCTGCCAGCACACATTCAGATGGATTGGCTGAGCAGAATACAGACAGACAGCTATGGCACGCATTAAAGCAGCTTCCATGGAAAAGGGCATGCTTAAAATTGCTAGAGAAATACTGTTCGCTAGCTACTGTGGCGAAATACGCGCACGAATATGAAAAGTGACAGCACAGAGCAAGGGCAAAATGGCACAATATAGAGGGCGGTAAGTTGCAGACACTCACAACGAAGGGAGGGATTAGATAAGCTACTATCACCGCAAGGGGAGGGTTCAGGTGACAGACCAAACAAGATAAACAACCAGGAAAACGTTTGCAGTCATTTCACTCAGATACAAGCAGACAATGAGCAGATTAATCCATCAATTAATCAGGCGTAAATGTGAACCATTTGAAAAGCCAGGAATGACCACTAAACTAGTGCAAGTGTGATGGGATGCAAGTAGTAGTGGCAAAACACATTTCAGCACATATATTTGTCATTTAAACCTTGATTATGCTATAAACTTCATGATGGCCAGTGCCCACAGATTAAGTCACAGGAAAAGAATGAACTTGGCCGATGCTATCTGTTTCGCGAATTGCTAAACATGAAAAAAAAACGATGAAGTATTGAGATGAACATGATGAAAACCGAACTGAAAACAAAGCCTGGTGGTGGATAAGCTGTGCATAGCAGAGTAAAAATGGCCCGAGTTTGGCGACTAATTGACATTCGCGGTCGCATAGCATACGGAACACAACGCAGTGACCCCAGAGCAGTACGAGATTAAATATACCACTTCACGAAACTACCAAGCTCGCCTGATCGCTAAAACTTGCCTGCTCTTGACTAATAGCACCACCAACCTGGCCGAAGCGATAGGACAGGTGGCGCCAGCAGGTGGGAGCGCCCCTGGCGGCGGACAGGAGAAGCTCACCCCCAGACCAATGTGACGTATCCCGGCGGAGTCCAGCTCTTGCGAAATTCCGGTTGAACCTATCAAGTAAACCTTCTTGTTGAAGTTAACAGACTTGAGGTATTGAACGGTCAGGTAGGACGTGCAGATCACCTGAGACTGTGGAGCAAGACGGCGGTCAGACCTCCCTCCAGCCTTGCAGCCAGCTGGGACCAGTGCACTGGTCCCAGCTGTTGTGTTCGCTCCACTGCAGTGGAGCGAACACACCAGGCCCGGCACGACCCACAACCCATGTAGTGAAAATTACGTGTATCAGCGTTCTTGCATTAGGAGATTTTGCACATGGAGACCATCCAAACGGCTGGCCGGTCACTGGCTTTGCGGCACGTTCACTGGGTCGGTCGCGTAGCGTCGCCAGGCTCTCCAGGTGATATGTCGCCGCGAAGAGCGGCGACCGGAGAGAACTCGACCCCACAGACCTTCGGCCGGGCAGAGGAGCATCCTACCACTGGATCACCCATACAGGGATCATCGAGGAAAGCACATTAACAGTTCATGCGGTCAAACACGGCCGGAGGTGGTAGTTCCATAAAACCATTGGGGAGGAGGGCTCAAAGTCTTCAACAGATACTTTATGCATGCTCATAGCCTCAATTGATAAGGATGAACATCACATCACAGGGGAGGGTGATGATCTTTGTACACATTTGAAAAGTTTAACCCCTGGGCAGCGAAGATATACTATTCAAATGTAGAAAAACTAGCAAAAATTATTCGACAGACGCTATGACATCGGCGATATGCACGTCATCAAACCCAATACTCGCAGATGTGGACAACTGCCAGAAAACCAAAATAATTTGATGTCGATGTAAATATTACAAAAGACGGAAATCTGAAGATAATGATGCCATAGTGCCGTTCCGGATGACGTTCCAAGCCAGATAATAAATAGGATGGGACAGAGGGCCAGGGCCAAGAAGCGGGATGCCTTCAAATATTTCTTGATAATAAAAAGCAAAACATTTATAGCACCTATACATAATGGTTTTCCCTTCAAAGTGGTGCAATTTTTTCCCATCCACCAAGCTGCCTGCAATAGCACCAAGATGCAGATGAATCTTTGGAGTTGAGGAGAGGGAGAGACACATCAGGTATGTATTATAATGTACTATAATCACCAACGTAATTGGATTATATGCTTCCAAGAAGTACGGGTACAAAGGGGAGAAAGATGTTCCGCTGGCATTTCTCTGTCAATATGCCTGTGTGTAAAAAGCAACATTGAAAAGTGGAGGAGGGGGACGAACGAAGGGCAATAATTATTTCACAAAGCACAGAAAACGGTGACCGTGAAGCCAGAGCAAAGACCTACCGCAGAACACTGAAATCCCAGTTGATTACATTTGACTACATATTCAGACTGCGTCTTTGTGCTGTTGTTTGTCACAAGGAAGACCTTCTTCCCGAGCTCTTGCAGCTTGTTCACAACGGTATCTGAATCCTCTATGACACTGCCACCAGCCCAAAGCACTCCTGAAAATAAAACAAGTCATTATTAATATGCTGGAGGATGGAAAACACCATTGGAAAATATGGCTCTATATGTCAGTGTTGTTGAGATTTTTCGTTCCGAGAGGCGAACAAGTAGCACAATATCACTCACATTCTGCCAGCAGCCGGGTAAGTAGCGTACTACTCAGTACCTCCACCATAGTTCAGAAACAAATGTTACGTGCTGTGCTGTGCTATCGGACAAAAGCCTTCAAGGCTAGTGACCTGAGCGACTGTGTTGTGTGCGGTTTAAAGGCGCATCGACCGCATAGATCATATAGCTGACCTGAGCGGCTGCAAATAACGAGGATTAAAACACGGGGTTACTGAAAAGATGAAAAGAAAGAAAAGAAAAAATAAAAGGCATGGTTTAGCTGCCAGTTGAAGATGCAATAAGTAGTCTGACCCGACTGCTACACTGTGATCTTTTACAGACCGAGACGGGTCAGGCCGCTGGCGATAGGTATATACTTTTGAAAAGCAGATTTCTGTAATCCTTGGCAACGGTTTTTCCAGAAAATTAAATATAACGCTAATAGGGCACAGCTATCTTTGGAGTGGATATTTAGTGAACAAGCAAACTTAAATACTGTTATTGTTTGTTTGTTTGCTTGAATATTAGGTGGCTGTCGACGCACTGTATGCCCGATCACGGCTAATGGCGCCGACCACACTGTATCGCCGGCGGGCCGCGGGATTGGGAAACTCCCCGAGCCGTGCGAGTGTTGAACCCAAGATCTTTGGTACCAAGAGCTCAACACCTTAATCACTTAGCCATCCCCGCCCCGCATGATACAGCTACATGCTAATTTTATATGGAATAGTCGTAAACGGAAGTACAAATGGTTGACACTAGAATGGCCATATTTTAAGTGAATATTCGTTTGGTGAAAACAATGCTTCTCCTTATTAAATATTCAGGGACGCTTGTGCGCACCACCCCAAACAACCGCCGATGGCTTGAGATTCCGGGTTGGTCGGTTTTTTACACCCCATGGTCTGGTACTCTGCTTATGCTAATTTGTCAATTTCAGTTTCCAATCCGAAAATATGTCTTGAAAATAAGGACTTGGACAGCCTGACTTAGTGAGATAGTATCGAGCCCTGGAGCAACCAATTAACGCCACCCAATGTATTTTTCAATATTACCTTAAGGAGAGTATGTTTAAAATTGATTGGCCATCCTACAGACTCTGCTGGTACAAACTGCTTATTCCATTTGACAAACTTCGCATTGGCGTCACATGATATGTAATCTGTATGTTCGCTACAACCACTAACACAAACAAGCAATGACTTGACAAAATGAGTGCTTTTCTTGAGGATCAATGATATTACTGATCAAATATAAAATGACCATATGATCACATGAAATGGTAAAATAGAACCAAAAGAACTGATAAGGACTTGCTTTTGATGTCTTCGTCATCAGAAGGAAATCTTCGTCTTTTGACGATAACCCAAGGTAGAAATGTAATATATGTTCCTTCGGCACCAGCTCACGATTTAAAATAAGCATGATGTCATTTTACATCTTGCTAACAAACGACTACTATGTAACAAGCAGGCGCCCTAAAACCAATGCAATTTATGTGCACAAAAACCCAAATAACTAACTATGCAAAAAGCAGTTGCAACAGGATGCCTGATCATATTACATACAAAGGAAAATTAAGGCGTACATCAGTAAATCATGAATGCTCCTCTAAAACGTACTTCAAATAACGGTATCTTAAGTGCCTGGGATAGCCTTTTCAATGCTCCAACACAGCCACTCTATTACCTGCGACCTGGACTTCAACTGCAAACTCGCCCACTCAGATAACGGTGAGTGCAAGAATGCGAAACCTTTAAAACCATGACCTGAAAGGAAAGAACCATACCTGTCTTGCCCACTGTTCTGCTTAGTTCCCTCAGAAACTAAAGCATGCCAACGACCTTCCAAATATGACACTAAAAACATCATCTACACACTCACCATCACAATCCAGGAGGAATGTGTCCACTGACTGCAGCAGCGCCTTGGCCTTCTCAGCGTCAAGATGAACTGCCTGCCTTTTCATCATGAAAAAATGAAGAACTCTGCAGCTGGAAACAGAAGCGACTTAAACCACTTGCTTTGGAACATAAATCCAGTTAGTTTTACAGCCACATGTCATTGGTATACAGTTAGGGTTGGCAAAAGGAGGGCCCTATGAAATATAGTTACAAAATATGCACCCACAAATAGATTCGAGTCATGTCTTCTTCCACAATATGAGATATGGAAATGCATTACTCAAGTGCATTTGCAATTTTTTTATAACCTACAATGCCAACATATCACACATTTAATGGATCAATACTATGCCACCATGATTGCAGTGAAATCAAATATATTCCTGTCTGATGTAACATATTACCACTGGATAGCATAATGCATAAGTAATGTGAACATGGTAGCATATCAAACAAACTCAACCATATGATATGCTTTGCACTTAGTGATGCTGACTTAGTGATACAGGTCCAAAGTAACTGTTTAAGTGTGACAAATTGGACAAATTTCCTACTGCTTGTATTGTGCATGCATGTTGGTGGGGGTGAATTTGACTGATTCGTGTCAATCCAGAACATTATCTTCTCCAAAAAATACCCATTTGGTTTTTGCCAAAACAAGAAATGGAGTTGTCTTCAAATGATTGCTATCTTATTGATATTTGATAAAATGCCAAACTGGAATTGACTAGACATGATGAATTTTTTTTTGTGTGGGTGGGGGAAAAGCATCATAACCCCTGAAGTGGAACATCAAAATTTCCCCTAGACATTCAGAATTTTGAAAATATCCAACACCACTCTACAACCTTCTACAATAGGCCAGATATAAATTTGGCAATGACATGCTGGGGCAAAATCCTGGAACTTTCAACATTGCTGAAATAATTGTTAGCCGACTCTCTTTTAAATTTAAATTCTTAGTTTTTTTTCAAATTAAATTCAAGAACAGTTTGGAAAAAGGTTTGTATAGTATATAACTTTTTTCATAAACGATGTGCAGACATTTTCAATGACGAATATTAGGCCATACTAATAGGAATAAGGGTAGGTTAGGCTACGCTTCCTGTATATTTTGTTCATTACTTTTTGTTATATTACCCACCTCAAAACCCATCTTTGGGTGTTATTTTGCCCCAAACTTAAATGTATGCATTTGCAGAGAAAATAAGTGGTCAAACGTTCAGTACATCCATAAACAATGCATTGAACACAGACTTTACAAGAAAACAGCAATTACCTTGAACTGCAAATATATCAACAATATTTCCTGCCATCCGCCCTACCTACCTAGATAGATACCCCATCATATCCCTCGTTAGGAAGTGAATCATCCGTGAAAAACATTCTACATATGAAACTTACCATGACAAACACCCAAACTAAAATCCCACAAATAACAACTGACTTCCCAACAAAAACTTCTGCGGCAATGCATCGTCTCGCACTCTTCATTGTTGTCTAAAGAATTGTTAAATATGCAGTAGTAAATTGAATTCCCTTCAGGAATACCACAAGTGGATAGTCACGCTTAGGAAAACACATTCAGCATATTCTAGTGCATCAAATCTGGACGACAAAGTTTTCAATTCAACACATTGCTTTTTCACTGAATTGTTTTCACACCATCCTATGGGTAATATATCTCAGGCGATCAGGATCAATTACTTCCCATACTTTCGATTCACAAAGGCAATTTTCGTGACATCAGGAAGAATAACAATACGTAAAACTAATCTATGTTACTCACATTTTAATCACGGAGCCAAAATATTTGGCTGAGATGAAACGGTCACCAGTGATTCGGACGCGGATTGAGCTATTGAAATAATAATAAATGTAGTCCTTAATCAAGTCTTGTTTCCATAGTTACGTATCTGACGCCAACAGTTTTAAGGCAACTCTAGCGCTGGTCTGTTGTTCTCGACGCGGTGGATCATGGTGGTGAGTTATTCATGAGTATGGTAACGAAAAGGAACAATTGATACACTGGTTTCTCGCGATTAATACTTCGGCATCAATGTAGGTGTTATGAAATTTATAGTGAAACATTCGATACTTTTACTTGTCCAATATGACAGTTGTGGCATGTGGACGTACATGGATACCTGCTTACGTTGACCTCCGAATTATATTTGACGCTCAAGCAAGGACTCGCTTGCATGCTAATTGCGGGGCTACGGTCTCTGCGGTCACCACCCTGGCCCCGCAGTCACGGGATTTTAGTATAGGGCGCTATGGAGTGTGCCCCCACTCAATTTGGCCCCACCCACTGTCTTTATGTATTGTGCCCCATCCGCAATAATTTTCAGAAAACGACATCCGTGCACGGGACCTTTCCATTTTTTTCAGCATTGCTGCAGGGGTCATCAGCTGTCCGGTAGCGATGGCTTTCGCAGAAGCCAATGGATACGCTCCCTCCACACTCTTAACCCGCGCCGTCTTTCCTGTCAAATCCTTCCACCCCGTATCGGGGGGGGGTTGAAGACCCCTCTAAAATCCAAACTAAGCATCGCACGAAAACGAAAGAGGTGTCATCGGAAAGCGCTCGACGAGTAGGGTCCGGGTCCATCCCCGAAAAATTTGTTCCCCAAAAGTGAGGTCACCAGGGGGGCTAGACTTTCACGACTTTTCACGACTTGCATTCTGTTTTTTACTCTTGGGCGTTCATTTTGGGTGATATATGAAAAAAACATAATGTATTTGGAATGAGAAAAGAACAGCGAAATCGACCAGGTCTATGTTTTTTGGCCCCCCAAAATAACTTCGTTTTTTAAAATTTCACAATTTTGCGTTTTCAAGTTATCTTTAACTTTCCTTCTCCAATGGGTAGAGAAGACCGAGAAATGTTGTAAGTCAACTTGCCCTAATAAAAAATGCTTACTTTAGCCAGAATCCTGTGTTTGAACTGCAATATGGCAAATACGCAAAATTTATACGTAGTCAAAAATGAAAAAAAAAAATGAAAAATTCAACTCGTACGTTTTCAACGCTGAAAGTTGCATTAAAATATATATCCGTTAAAGCGTGACGACTGTTTGAACTTTTTTGCAGGTGACCTCACTTGACCTTGACTAACTCGTTGACCCTAGATAAGCTAACCTAAAAATTTTGAATCAACATGTCAAATCGATGTGGGAAAAGGTATGCCAAATTTGGGCGTGCTGCCGCGCGCCGTTCGTCCGCTATCCGCGAAAAACCTGAGGGGGGGGCGGTTGAAGACCCCCCCCGAGACGGGACGGGATAATCAACCAGAAGAGTACAACAGGGGTGGAACTTCGTGTAATTTGGGTGCTGTCAGTGCAGCACCAATACTTCCTCGACTTAAAATTTAGCCAATGGGGCCGGTAATATGCCCTTTATCCGCAGAGTGACGTGGGCGCAACAGATCTCTGTAATACTTTATATCCCACGGAAAGGAGTGGTTAATTAGCACGAGTCGTGCCAGATCTGTGTTTCCTACGCATCCTTTCGAGACCAGGTGGGTCTCCCGTTCTTCATCTCTCCTTTGAACGTGAATGAAGGTGTACTCATGGTAACAGGCGCTTTTCCCAAGTTATACATTTCGCATGTGCAGTCAATAAACAGAATAAATAAACTTTACATATCCTATCACCTTGCACTTTGAGAAACCTTACCTACCACCGTACAATCTCCCCCACCCTCTTCCAAACGCACGTACATACACATTTTATTCATGGCGTTACATTCCCGCTCCGGAGCCGAACCTTTCCGCTTCACTCACACATTTTCCCTCGGATTCAGTTACTCCCAGCTGGTTCTAACTGTTTCCTCCAATTCCCTTGATCTCCCACACCAGGGATAAGTTTCTCCTCCGCTGACTGGGGCCATACCGATTTCATGTCACCAGTGACGGGCGGGTCAAATCACGGACAGTGGTGCGTGGTACATTCACAGATTCACTCACATGGCCGGGGTGCTGTGTCGCGAAGGTTCAGTCACTGCACAGCTAACGACACAATCCAAACGACTTCGTCTAATGTCGGCTTACTGGCGGCCTCGTCGAATGTTCAGCGTTGAATCCTGCGCTGAATGTCATGCCGGCTGCCTGTCCAGAGCGGTATTTATACCACTCACAATGGGTGTGCCTGGTGTCGTCGCCCGACTAGAATGGTCTCGTTTGCTCCGTCAGGGCCCAGGGGTCTTCACGTAGCTTTCTCTTTCGGACTGCTCTGGCGATCCGTCTGGCAGGCTGGTTCGGTCCGCGACCGTACAAGCGCCGTATTTCAAAATGTGAGCCGTCTTGCATCACCTCGTATTATGTATTTGAGTGTATTATGTTTGTCTATGGAACGAAAAAGCGGGAATCATCAAGAAATTCAATCTTTTCAGGTGGAGAATGCGGAACTAAAAGTCAAACAGCTGTGATAAAATTTACTGCGTCGTACATTTTGTTGGGAACATTATTATGTCAGAATTTCCCAATGTTGCTTGTGCATACCAATTTATGCCAAGAGTCCCGACTGATCAGCTCCGTTTCTCCCTTTCACAGGTGCAACCATACTGAGACTGTCATGCTGCCGAAAGTACTTTGGTGGAGGCAGCCGCAGCTTTTCGCGTCCTGATCCATCGCTCTCCAGCGCCGAAGCCGCGTGCACTTGAGGTGTTTGCGATACGACGTGTCTGTTCAAACACCAACGATGACTCTCCGGAGAAGACAATCGTCCGTCCCGGAAGTGAAATTGCCGACTATACCCGTGGACTCCAATCCACGACCCTTCAGACGAGATCAGTTCAAAGACTGCTTTCTGCTTAAGTTTCGAGCGGAGAAGCAGAAACAAATTAAACTTCAGAGGCATCTGTAAGTATGAAGTGAATTCGTTTGTTTCAAGTGGCAATGCCTGCATGGTGGTGCGCAGTTCTCTGTGTGTTTTTAGATGGAAAATAATGGCTTGTTGCATAAAACTAATGCAGAAGTACATTTGCTTCTGTTTCACCCATAATCGCTTAGGTTCGAGCATTTGCGTGCTTCTTGAATTCAATTGAGTAAACAGTGAGAATGAACAAGTAATGTACCTTAAAGTATGGATAAAACATCGTCATCTCAACGTGTTGATCTGTATTCAAATTTGGGGCGCCAGAATTTGAGCGTCAAAAAGTATCTAAGTGAAACCAAGACTGACGTATGACATGTCAATGTAATATAACGTATGATTAAATGACAATTATAGACATCAAAATATCTTCCCATATAAATAGGTCAAATCCTGCATCTGAACTAACCCATAGGAAAATAAGTTCATCCTGACGCTGGTTAGCAGTGCATAAACAAATGAAGAAAAAAATAATTAGTTGTAAATGCTGAGTTCTGCACGACACTAGGAATATCTCCGTCGTCCTAGGACGACAGCTGGATTCGTTATGAGCACATTGACTTTTCCCCGACCCCCGACTGGAAGGGTCAGTTGCCAGCCGGCTCGATAAGGTCCGTATACTTAGTGTACTTACTAGACACTTACTTACTGGGGAGGGCGGAGGGGGATAAGACATTGTCTAGCACGGGGCACTTACAGCATGGGTGGCTTTGCAAGACACTTGCGGGCACTCACTGGAGACAATATCATGGCATTGGCGGTGGTGAGGTCGTAGTACGCATGAAGTGGAGGCCGGGTGTTTGCGTATTGGTGGTGGGGAGGTCGGACACACACTAACTGTCGGGGAAGGACATTGTCTAGCACGGGGCACCTGCGCTAGGTACCTGCGATGCTGTAGCAGCGCCTGCGCGTCACACTCGGCTACAATCCAGCGGTTGATCTTGAAGCTGTTTATTGGATAGTGGGTTCACGGTTCACGGAGCATGCTCCACTTGGCGTGGAATCTGATCCCTCAAAGCAACATCAACAGAAAATCGGAATACATTTCCAAAAGAAGGGCCATTCTGGCTTCTGGCTTGGGCGTTCCGTATATGATAGAAATGTCGAAGTATTCAACGAGTGAAACTTTCCATCAGTGGGGGGTGTACATTGATGTTGATTCACTTTTCTGGATACAATCCCATTCCCTAGATTCAGAAAAAAAAACAGTTTGCTTCCGCAAGATTCATGCTTCCAACGGCGTCACCATTCTGTGCAGCCTCACCATTACATCTGCCCAACTGGTCCAGCATTTTATTGTTTTATGCTTACTGTCGCTTAGCATCCAACATACATTCTAAATTTTATTTCAAATGAGCAGTGGTAATTATGTGTAAATAGTAGACAAAGATGACAAGCTATGCATTTATGACGATTGTAATCAATGAAATCAAATAATCAAACGTATCCCTGCATACATCTAGGTTGATGTTGGAAGCTGTTGTATATCACCACGCATCTTGTTCGCTCACATGGTTTCCACCAGCTTAGTTGGTGGTATGGACTGTGCGTGCCTGCGGCAGTGAGCTGCGCGCTATGCTGGAGAAGGCCCACGTGCACAGCCGACTACAACATCGACCGTTCATCTCCGGCTGGGAGCCCACCTTCAAGGACCAGCACCACATCGACTTCCTGCAGGGCTGCGTGGCGCTCTCACCCATCCCAGCCATCTCCGAGCGGTGGCTCAACAGCATGGTCCAGGTCAGCAGACCCTGCACAACCACACACCACGCACGCTGAGCTGGCAGTGGGCAATCTACTGAATAATCTCTGATCTTAGTTCCTGTGTATCTATAGCGGTTCGTTAAGCATTTCAGAACTTCAGTTGGTGTACTTGAGTGCAACTACCTATCGAGTATGGGAAGAGCTGCATTCTGTTGAACCTTCCGTCATGTTCTTGGAGTTACTGGAACCAATAATCACAGAAATGTTCACCGCTAACAAGATCTGCTGCACGCTTAGCGCTTGTCCTAGGCTCCTTGGCTGATGACCCGACCCGACTGTGGTCGGCGCCGCCCAGCACGACTGACACCAGGCCGCACTTCGTAGTCGACGCACAGAATCTTCCCGAAGGCCAACATGAACTTATATTGCCGCCGAAACAGGCGAATACAGATGCCTTTTCGCTCGTGAGCAGCTCAGGAATCAACAGCTGAAAAAGGGTGGATCTCATTTCATTTTCACTTTTCATCTCATTTCTTACACATGGACTACATTCCAATGTCAATGTAATCCATTCCAATGTCGATGTAATACATTCTATGCAATACCAATATGAACTTATATGGAATGCACTGCATTCTACACATGGAATGCAGTGCATTCCATGTAATACATTCTAATTACCAATGCCATGTGCGTAATACCGTTTGAATGTTGAGCGTGTCTTCAGCGGTCGCACCAATCACTCGCCGTATGCATCGATGTCGCTGGTGTCACAGGTCTGTCGGACGTACGTTTCATTCCGGCTATTGGTGTGACAGTGGGAACTGATCCATACCACTGGTGCCGCGCTACGGGCCGCCTATCTGCGCCAGCTCCGCTCCAGCCCTGTCTCTCCCACGGCCTGTTGCTCGGGGCGTTCGGCAGCCGACTCGATCCGACCCGTGGCGTGGTGTCGGCCGGACCGCGTCGGTGGCGTACGGCTGAGGTGCGACGCGTCGGCCAGCTGCACCGCCACTCCGTGCGGCACCAGGATGTCTGAGTCGTACCGACACGACATGGCCCAGTGGAGACGGCCGGGGCGGACGGACTTGACGTGTCGATGCCGAAGACTGATGGCCGACGACGCCTCTCGCTGGAATAACACCCACAGTTGGCCGGCCCGGACCTGCGGCAGTCGCTCCCCGCGTTGGGGTCGTGCGGCGAGACCAGCACCGCGTCGGCAGCCGACAGCGACTTACGCGACGTGTCACCTCGCGCTGCGACCATTGAGACCACTGCGACTCTTGATGTTGGGCCTGACGACGAAAGTCGTCAGGCCCAACATCATGTGAACTGTCTGGACGGTATTATTTTTATTCCTTCGGCGGGTTCCTCTCAGCAGTGCATTGCCATCTGACCTGATCCTCTCGCGTCTGCGTTTCGTCGCACTATGTCTTGAACGAGCTTCTCCTACCCTTGCCATCGTTGCTCCTACCGGCAACGGTAAGGATGTCCCATCTCAGCTGTCCTTACACTCGGCCTCATATTTACGGCACCAGTGCTGACCTAGCTGGGTTATAGCGCTACCAGCGGAGATCGCCACTGGTGGACGATCCGTCCCACCGTCACACCCCGTTAGTTATTTGGGTTTTAGGGCGCTTCGACCAGAATTGATCATTCGCACCGTTCACTCCATCATCTGCCATGTTCACGTACAGCGGTCGATAATGTGGTGCACCCTTGAGGCATTAGCCGATTTGCTGGAGTGCCGTGGGGTCTGGTGACAGCCGTGGGGTCAGGTTGGTGTGCTGCTGACGTGCGGGTCCCGCAGTGGTGATGTCGAAGGCTCGGCTGTCTCGTGCCGGCCGGATATGTCCTCTGCTGGCTGGAGGCGCGCTATGCTGACGGAAACTGCCGTATGTCGATCAGGGGCGGCCAGATGCTAGTCGAAACCTCTGCTTTTGATGTAGACCGTTCCCTGTGGGCCGAATATGCGCAGGTCTGGTTGGAGCTCAGTATTATCCGACTGCCAGCGCCACTGCTCAATGGTCGCCTCACGTTAGTGCCGCCGCCTCACCGCACCACTGCAGTGTCAGCTGTTGCCGTGCAAATGGGCATGACCTGCAAACAGTTCCGCGCTGTGCAAACCTCCGCTAATCTTCGTGTGGCTGGCGACTGCGGTTGGCCGCTGATCGATACCAGCATCATTGCACCGTCACACCAGGTGGTGGTGTGACTTGGTGTCACGGTGACTCAGACTCGGGCCACGCGCCGCCTGCCCGGGCACACCTGGACCGTACACTGGCGGCCAGCGCCACAGAGCCGCCGCTGTCACCCGGCCCGATCATGTGGCCGCGGAGCTCGTCGCATGTACATCAATGATATAGATCGGCTGATACCCACGTCTGGTCCAGCCCCGTAGTACAGGAACAGGCGGGTGAGGTTCTGTAGCCAGGCCTGACCTGAGCGGATCGGACCTGACCTGACCTGACCTGACCTGATCGACCTGACCTGGTCCGACCCGACCCGACCTGACACAACCTGACCCAACCTGACCAAACTTGACCGACCTTACCCGCTCTGATTCGACCTGACCTGACTCGAACTGACCTGACCCCGACCTGACCGGCAGCTGACGTGCACCTGACTGACTTAACACCAGGTGTGAACTAGATATCGCAATAATTATAAATAATTATATAGTAAATACATAAATCAAGCTGAAGACGTGCAATGGAGGTGAGCCAGATGTATGCTGAACCAGGGACCATCAGTTGCGTGTGAGAATATCATCGCGGCGAAGTACGACAGACGAGTCTGTGTTTTTTTTTGCTTAGGCCCATAGGCCGCTTTGTATAATTATCGATTACAAATGCTGATTGTGAACAGTGGTACGGTACGAACTTGGACAAGTTCTATCACCCTTTACACCTTGGTTACAGGTTGTACCACACAATATGTGTATTTGAATATATTGGAAGCATGCGAGTATTGTGACAACTAACGGGGCTGTGGGCTATCCACGAGAACGTCTTATACTCGCAGAGTTCTTGTGGGTGATATGATGGATGCATTTGCTTGTCAGCTAATACTTGTTTGGTGGCATCTCAGCTTGAGATTAATTCTATGCACCACACTCCAACTACATCTGACCCACATCTTACCCATACTTGACCGGCCCTCAATATGACCTGACCTGACCTACCTGGCCAAGAACTGACCTGACCCCGATCTGACCGGAATCCGGCCTGACATGACCCACATCTGACCTGACCTGACCCGACCCGACCTGACCTGACCTGATTTCACCTGGCCTGATCCCGAACTGGCACGACCTGACCTTACCGTACCGTACACCGACCTGACATGACCTGACCCAGACCTGACTACACCACACTGTGGCCGTCAGCTGATCCCGGCCCAGCTGAGCCGGAAGTATACGGCCGAGGTGGCGGCGCTGGTGGACGAGGTGCGTCGGGGTTTCACCGATCGGCTGCGCCAGGACCTGGTCAAGCGCACCGTTCCCGACCTGGAGCCGCACCTGGAGCCGGCTGTGCCTCGCTCCAGAGACAAGGAGCTGCCGTAAGTGCCGGCCAACGTTCACGTAGTATCCGCTCACGCTGATCCCAACCGTTTTATGCGACATCGATGGGTGTTGTCGAAAGGGACAGACTGATTTATATCACGTGCTGACACTTGACATTCTCCATATGGCGTTGCATGGATGCAACCGAATCACTCCCCTGCAGAAAATGAATGGCGAGGTTTTTCGCCCCATCTCATACATTTTTTAACATTGCTATGTTCATTTAACTTCTCTTAACAAAAACCTCAGAATTGTAACTTATGGCAGAAATAAATGTGCATTAATGCAGTGATTAACTGGTTGTCGACCTCTGGCCAGTGACTGCTCGGAGTCACCTTGGTCACCCGTGTCGCTCGTGTCACCCGACGGACGCGGCCCACCTGGGATGTCCGGCAACTAGTCAGCTTCCGTGGCAGAATTGGCACCCCACTACCTGATCTAGGAAGTGGGTGGGGACGCACTGATTGTGCTAGTCATTCAAAGGCTGGCGGCTCATGTCGACTGGTTCTCAACACCCATCATTACACAGACAGCCGTCACACGACGCTGTCTCAGCCTATCGTCACACGGTGTATTTGTATTTGTATATCCAAAAACCTACACGGAGGTCCAGGAGCTGAATTTGTGCCATCAAAATGGTGCACAAATTGAGAATGAAGCATATGTAACATGTATGTAGCATAATTCAACATAATTACATTAACAAGTAACATAATTCAACAAGGAAAATGGACGGTTGGAGGTGAGCAGGATAGGAGCCACCCAAGTGAGATCTAGTATGTCATTAAGATAAGATCGAACCCGGGTAAGATCAGGATAAAGACCTTTGCAGATGGTGGCGGTACCGTGAATGGACAGAAAAAAACCACATTGTCACACGAATCGGTTAAAGCACGAAACCATGCTGTTGTCACACGAATTACTATCGGACTCATGGGCTGTCCAGTATATTGCCCGACTGCAATTACTTTATGCAATGTGCATGCGGTGCCAGTGTCGACGCTGTTGTGCCATCGACCCACTGCTGCACACACTTACGTTATTATGCGCCAGACCGAAGTCCGAACCTTTCCCCAACTTAGAGAGAGAATCGGCCTCCGCAGTTCGACTGGCACTGCCTTAGCGCCTTTCAGAGGCTGAACACTTGCAACTACGTGTCGTAAAATAACGGGAGTAATATGCACTACCATATGGTTTAGTCTTTAGCAGAGTTTATCATAAACTATTTTGATTAGCGGAGTTCTGGCCTGCTTGCTTTTGCGCCAAGCGTTTGCATGCGTCATGTTTTCCAGCTTCAGGCTTTTATCCGGCGATTTCTTATCGCAGGCTATAATGCCATGTTTTTTGTTTATACATTTTTTTAAGAACGCCAATCCTTCAAAAATGATCAAAGCGGTTATCAAAATTAGTGCTTTGACACTGCGCAAGTGATGCTATTTCTAGCGGCCGCAAGTGCATTAGCGACCTCAAACATGAACCCCCACGTTACCACTGCACCAGTAATATAGTGACGTTATTCTACCCTGACACGAACCAGACAGCGACGCGCAGTGCGCAGTCATCCCGCCCGCGGGCTGACCTTCACCATCAGTCATGCCGCTCCGTCCGTGTCATTTGGACTGCGCCCGCCGCTGGCTGACCTTCACCGGCCGTCGTGCCGCCCCGTCCGTGACACTCGACCCGCGCCCCGTGGGCTGCCATTCGCCGGCCGTCGTGCCGCCCCGTCCGTGACAGACTCCCCGCACGCCGATCCTGGCCGGCCGGTCGAGCCGCCTCGTCCATGACACTCGACCTGCCGATCTTAGCCCCGCACGCCGATCCTGGCCGGCCGTCGAGCCGCCTCGCTCGTGACACTCGACCTGCCGATGGGACGGCTGACTGACAGCGCGCCACGCCGCTGGCGATGGAAATATCCTGCTTATTTTACCAGCGGCCGCCTGTTTGGACGGGCGTGCAGGCACTGGTGGCGCCTGTGAGGCCTGCTGCTCGCCTGTCAGATCGTGCCGAGTCAATGACTCTGTGCGAGCGGTGTTAATCATCGCCACCGGGTGGCCGTCCACCCAAGGCAGCCTGAGCGCTTCGCTAGTCATCAGCTGGAATGAATTGCTGACGCTTCTTTGAGCAGCCATGTGGCTTGCATGCGAAGTGAGGTCTGTATCATCCACCTGTCAACTATCTCAGCCGCACCGTTTTAAAGCTGACGACATGAGGAAAATGGAACTTCAGGCCTTATTTGCCCAACAACGCTATGTTAGAAACGTACTGCTGCCAGGGCCAACCGTGGTCAGGTATGTACCACGACGTCCAGTGGCATTGTCAGACCTAGTTAGCTGTCAATATTGTTAAACAGGAATAACTGAGAGATGACTAGATACAGGTGACTCTCCGCATTTCAAGACCAAACGCATTCATTATATACAACACACAGTTTTACAATTGCAGCGTGGGCGCTGCAATGTAATCCATGCGGTTAATGCGCCCCTAAACCACAACAACAATGCAATGTCAGTGCATTGGTGACTCGAGCAGCCGGGAAAATTCAGTCGGGCGCGGGAACTCATCTTTCCACTCGTACACATCACTTGCACTCATGTCCGTAATCGGGGCGGGGATGGCCGAGTGGTTAAGGTATCGGGCTATGGGTACCAAAGGTCCCTGGTTCGACTCTAGCGCCACTCAGAACATTTCCCAATCCCGCAGCCCACCGGCGAAACAGTGTGGGCGGCGCCATTAGCCGTGAATGTGCATAAAGTGTGTCGTGAACCAACCAATAAACAAACAAACAAACATGTCCGTAATCCTAATGTCACTGGACCGAAACCCTGCTGGCGCTGCCAGTGTTCCCCGTCGTGGTTCTCGGCCGGGACGTGCCGTGCCCCGTGCTCGCTGCTGCTCTCCGCCGTGTCCGCACCGGGCGTGTGTATCCGTCGTGGCACGCGGCGCCCGTGCCGGCAGGTGGGTGGGCTCGGGCTTCGCGCCGTGGTACCAGCAGTACCGCGAGTCGTGTCGGCGCATCCGGCGCCTGCTGATGCTCACCCAGCCGTGTCTGAGGTCGGCGCTGGAGCTGTGCCGCTCGTCGCTCGGCCACCGACTCCTCATCGACTGGACACAGTTCCAGTGAGTGACGCCACGCCAGCCAGGTGCACGGTGGGCTGTTTCGCCTCGGATTTCAGCGCGCCTCACCATGCACCTCCAGAATGGTGGCCCAAAAAGTCGTCATTCAACAGAGCACAGCACACATCTCACCAGACACCTACTCACAGCTGACACTACCGTCCTGCTGCACTGTCGTGATCTGCGGCGCCTGGCGGCAGCTGAAACCATCTGCATCCGTGAGACAGCTCCCACCATCAATACACATAAAAAGACATATACACATCTGCCTCTATATGATAGACACGTACCGCCCACATATGCGCATGAGTGTGCATGATGCTTGCGGTGTGCTCTGTTCATCATAGGTATTGTGTATTGTGTGTTGCGTAACCTGTATTGTGGTCATTGCGTGTTTGATGAGCGTATTTCACATAATATTCATATACGTTCACTTTTGATGGTACGCGTGCCGTCAGAATAGGAAGAGTTGTAATTGAAACTTTATGCATCATCACTTAATTTTATGCTTGCATTACACCTACGAAGTTCGCACTTGAGTTAGTTCTGAAGCTGGCCAAGGCTGGTTGAAACGCCGACAAAATATAGTAACTTCGAATAACGATTTGCTTCACATAGATGCTGACTTCCCATGCTATTTACAACATAACAACCATGTTAATCATTGCACCGCTTTATAATATTTTAGATAAACTTACAGATCATCATAAATCATGCGTTCGAAAACTACAAAGCATAAATAATAAGATAAATGCAGACAACGGTGTCGCATTCAATTATGTATGCGCATACATTTTTTATTTCTATATTTCGGATGTGTATATGCATGTGAAAAGCATATTGGCTCCAATGAAGATAGCTCCGCCTACTGAAACTTTGTCTGATGATGTTTCACTGCACCTCCCCAGAGGCATTGTTATTTATGCTATTGCAGCACAATGCAACGCTAGTTCTGACGATATCGGTGCCAGCTGCTTCCATTACTTCCTAAGGATAATAAATGATGCAGTATGGCAGCGCATCGAAATGCTGGACCGACCACTTCCGTTTGTGCTGTGTGACGTACGGAAAATGTTCTCTTAGCGCCTGTCATGCACTAGCTGAATTTTGAATACTTCCAGTATTTCGCATCTGGCTGGTAAAAAGTGTCAATGTAGGCATAGGCAATTTGTAACATGGGTTCCTGCACGGTTATTTTCCGCCTTTCCACGGCGAGGAGTTACTACCGTGCTGAAGTCGCCATCACGGGTGGATGCTATGCGTGTGTCCTTCACGTGGTGCCATTGCCACACCAATCACTCAGCATGTTTGTCCATTAGCCGGTAGCTATGGATAATAGCATGGAGTGGTGACTTTTTTTTCTTCTGAAAAGTGGCTGAAAAATGTAATGCGGAGGAATATCTGAATATAATGTCAAAACCACGACGACAAAAAGTGAAAAACTTGCAGTTCCGGTGGAATTGCGTGGAAGATGTCAAGGCCATGTTTTGGGAACATCCGGGGAGAATTTCTCTGCAAAATATTGGGTTTGCCACTATTTAAGTTGTGGGGATAGCTTTGCTGAATATTTAAAGGTTTAAAATGATGTATATAGGCCAAAATATGCATTTAAGACCGTGAATAGGCCCCTCGATAAGTTTGCCCAGGTGGAATAATACATACCAATGCCCACAAGAGAATGCCATCATGACCCATGCATACAGTTAGCTGAAAGTGTTTGTGTCCATTCCGATAATTGTGTGAAGCCTGTGTTCGCCACTGAGCTGTGACACGCGTCCATAGATTCCCGCGCCAGTTCAGCATCGACTCGTGGAAAGAGACGCTGACGCGCGAGTGTGAGAACGAAGAGGTGCGGCTGGACCGGTCCTGGTACCGCGCCCTGGTGGACATCTTCAGCCAGGTGCTGGCGTCCGGCGACGGCGGCAAACGCTGCCGACAGCGGATCTTCGCCAGCGCCAACACACTGGCCGCCAACGAGGTACGGCCTGGCCGGCCTCGCAGCGGCACTACAATGTCGCGTGTATTGCAGCGCATTGCAGTACGTTGCAGTGCAAAACAATGCACTGTAGTCGTGCAACGTTGAATACCGGTGAGTATTCATCAGCATCGCACTTGCAACTCGTTCCATTCTGATTATAGCTGGTAAATGGTAAGTGCATCCACACGTACATGGAAGTATTCGACATCGGCGGACACGTGATTCCAAGAGGTTTACATGCATGCTGCGCCGCAATGCATGGTTGCACGGCGGGACAGACATGCGGACTCGGCCTCGTCCGACAGGAGGTGAATTGTGATATCAGTGCAGGAATATGGCACAGTCCGTGGTAATTCTGAAATATGGCCCGACATTGGGCGGTGGCAGCGGCTTGACGTCTGTTTCGCTGAGGAACCATTGTAGGACCAGGGTGACACCCGCCCGTTTGCGCCTTACCTGTCGTGTCAGAAATCCATCCTACCAGCTACGCTGCAAACACTCGCTAACGGCGAGGACATTGACCGACTTCAGTGCCGGCCGGCGCACGCCGTCTGTGGTACGCCGGCCGGGAGACCGCGGCGGCAGGGAGCTGGGCCAGTCGGTGGTCTCGCTGCCGCTGGGTCTCACTCGGTCGGTAGTGGTGTGACGCTGACCCGGTGCTACCCGGCCGACTGTTGTCACGCCGCGGCAGGGGCGTGGGAGGGGTAGCTGACCAAGCTTTCAAGCTGGAGGCTACCCGTCCTCCAACTTTTCAAACCGACGGCCCATTAGGCCGATGTACCCATTAGGTTATCGGAGCTAACCCACAAGCAACCAAGACTAGCCCATGGGATATGTATATGTATATATATATATATATATATGTTAAACTTCCATGTACAAATATGTACAAATACTTCTGAAAATCTTGCGACAAGCGGCCTTAGTTTGCTTCCGGTCATATCCTATGACATATCCGGTCATATTCGGTCTTTCCGGTCATATCCTCACACCCCGTCTCGGGGGGATAGATACCCACTCTAATTTATAAATTAAGCATCGCACGAAAACGAAAGAGGTGTCATGGGAAAGCGCTCGACGAGTAGGGCCAGACAACACCCCATTTTTTCCCAAAAGTGACGTCACTAGGAGGCCTAGGCTTTCGCGACCTACGTCATTTCTTTGGCTCTGCGGAGTTCATTTTGGGGAAATTTAAAAAAAAACAAGAATTATTTGGAATGAGAAAAGGAAGACGAAATCGACCATGGCCCTAAAATGTTTGCCCACACTAAAAACTCAACATCATATCTTTTTCAATTTTAACATTTTGAGTTTTCAATTTTCTTCCATTTGAATTTCTCTAATGGGTAGAGCAGACCGCAAAACGTTCGAAGACAACTTGTTCTCATAAAAATGCCTACTTTAGCCGGACTCGTCGAGTTGAGCCCTAAAAGTCAAATATGCAAAACAAATAAGTAATGAAAAACGGAAGAAAACATAAAATTCCTCTGGTACGTTTTGCTTCGTTCCCAAAGATAAGCAAACGCTGAAATGTTCATTAAAATATCCATCCGTTAAGGCGTGACGATTGGTGGAACTTTTCTGGAGGTGACCTCACGTGGCCTTGACTAACTCGCTGACCCTAGACGATGTGACCTAAAAATTTTGACAGCATGCCAGATTGACGTAGGGAAGGGTATCCCAAATTTCGGTGCGCTCTCGCGCGCCGTTCTTTCCCTGTACGCGGAAAAACCTTAGTGGGCGCCCATCAACCCCCAGAGACGGCGCGGGTTAAAAGCGTTGATCGATCAGTGGTGAATGATCCATGGGGAAAGGGACAGAGTGGGGTCCAGGATGTTTGAAGTTCCGAACCATGGCTGCTAATTCGTATCTTTCTGTTAAATTTACGCTGAGGTGTTTTTTTCCCAGCGCAAACCAATTAGCGAGGTATTTCGAGGCCCAGTGGTGCATCTGCGCCATCCCCATTGGTGCATAATTATCGGTGCACCCGCTGCGTGGCGACGCGTCTAACTTATTCATTTTTATTTTTTAGAAATTTAATTTTTATCTTGTAGAAATTTAATCCGAGTTGTTGCTGTGGTGGCTTTGGGAACCAGGGTTCTATTGCTAAGCAGAGCTTG